>JACAXG010000003.1:4061823-4381346 GCA_018881555.1 Amblyornis subalaris
TTGAGAAGAAAATGACAAGAGGAGTAGTAATAAATCCTGACATTCAGGGAGGCCTAATAAAATTGTCTGGCAGAAGACCCAAAAKGGACAAAAGAGACTCTGTTTATCATAACATGTAATTTAACTTYGAAACTCATCGTCAGTCCACTTAGTAAATGCAAAATTTTTAATGGGTTCATAAGGTAGTTAACACAGTGATGACAGAAAACTCACCAAAGCTGTTAAGTAGAATTACACTGATGGAACCTCCAACTCAAGAAGTCTCTAAACCATAGATACATGAAAGTTGGGAGTATGTACTGCAAGAATAATCACTCTAAAGTGGCACCATTTCCAAAGTAAAGACAAGACTGAGTGCTAGGTGGTTCTTAGGTGGCTTGACCCATCTCAGCTGTTCTTGTGTTACAGGTACTCCAGTAAGTGGAAGATATGCCCAGATTTTCAAAAATGATGGTTCTAAGTACTTTCTTATAGAGTAAGAAAAGGGTTTTTTTTTTTACTTTTAACTACAAGAAAAATCATTGCGAGTAAGAATCTTCACATAATTAATAATAGAAGATGTACATTTTCACTCTGGCAGGCTTTCATAGTGTCATCACCCCTTTTAAGAGTAAAGAATGTACTGTATGTATAGAAAGAAAAAGACAATAAAGAGGGAGATTATTTCTCTTTGTACAGTAGTTAAAAATTGCTGTATAAATATTATTTGTGATCTTCACTCATACTGTGCCGGGAAGATACAGCTGTTTCAACAAAGCAGATAAGTATGTAATGAAATAGAAAACAGATTTGCTGGGGAAAAAGGTAAAAATATATAGTATGTAAACTGTATGCTCCAAAGAGGCAAACTTCCTTCTTCATTCTGCACTGTTTCATTTAATGTATTTTTTCAGTATCTGCAGGCAAAAGATGACTGTTTTGTGCACTTAGTATGTATTCTAGTACGCAAGATGCACAAATATTTGGCCATTGTATACGAATGTAGGAGATGTGAATGAATTCTGTATTAATGTGYAGAATATTGAAATGTTTAAATATTTAAGAAATATTGAATATTTATTTCAATACATGAGACTTTGAAGGCAGAATTCAATTGGTGGCAGGGTTTTTCACCTGTAGTCTATGAAAGAAAACATTGATTTAATTTTACTAAAGCAAAGATAGTTTGATTAAATTTTAAATTGACTTTTTGCTCAGCAGCAATGAACAAGCATAGGACAGCAAACCTGTAGTTTCCCGGATTCCCCTTCTCACTCTTCTTGAATGTGAGTGACATCGTCCTTTACCACATCACCAGGGATCTCTGACTGCCACAAGCTGTCAAAGATGACAGAAAGTTGCTCTGTGACAGTGGCAACCAGCTCCCTCAGCACCTTGGATGTGTCCTACCAGCCTCACAGACWTGTGTTCTGTTCAGCTGGCTCAAGGGATCTACAACTCAAGCTTTATTTTCTGTAGGAACTCTGCTACAAGCCAGTTAAAGCTGGAAAGTCTGAGAGAAAACCTTGGCAGTGAAGACAGAGGCAAAGAAGGTACTGAGCAGTTCAGGCGTTTCTGTATCCTTTGTCGCTAGGACAAAGCAGCCTTGTGTTCCAGAGCCTTCCTCTTGCTCCAGGGACTCTGTAGGAGTCTTCCTTGCTGCCCTCCACATTCCTCACCAGTCTTGAGCCCAGTGGATATTTGGCATGCCTGGTTCTGACTGGGATATATTTCTGTACTCCTCCTGGGTAGCCTATCCCCATGTTTGTTCCCTGTTTGCTCCTGTTGTGCTGGAGCCCACTCAGGAGTTCCTCATCTCTCTTACCAGAAATCCTCAGTTTCTTGCCTGGCAGGATACTCCGTTCTGCTCTAAAGAGGTTGTCCTTAAAGATCAATCACTTCTCCCGGGCCCTTTGCCCTTCAGGTACCGTCCCCAGATGTCTTGTCTGCCAGTTCCCTGAGTGAATCCTAATCTAACCTCACTTTAGGTTTAAGGTAAAAGGCCCGTGTCTTTCCATCACAGTGCCATATCCCTCTGCTTCCAGAAACGCTGAGCTGTGTGGCCATACAGAGATTTCTAACTCCTGCTTGTTTCCCACTCTGTGGRCATGTGTGTACTGGCATTTCAAAATGAAATCAAACCCCAAAAGTTCAAAGCCCTGCCCATTAGTTTAGTAATCCTTTCAGAAAAACTGGTCTTGCCCCATTTTGCCAGATGGGTCCCACCTAACATATTTTCTAGTTTCAAGGTCAATAAATAAAAGAAGAAAAATCACTTTTCTTGCTCCTCTAACCTTGACCCTCAATTTCTCCATTTCAACCTCAGCCTGTCCATTTCAATCTTGATCCTTGCAGCTAGGCTGTATATTAAAACAAGAAAAACAACTTAAAGAAAATGACATCAGTATGTGAATCTGTTCTGTGTTTGCCCTCTCTTTTTCAGCAACTCTGCRGTATATTGGTCAAACAGTAAGCACTATTTATTTGTTTTAGATTTGCTCTCCTAGCTATGTAGTCTACACTTTCCGTAGCCTGCCTCAACCTGTTTAATTCYTCCCAAATCCTTTTTTCCTTTTCAAATACAGTATGGATCTCAAAAAATGGTTATTTCATCTTAAATGTTATACTTCACTGTTCAAAATGTATCTCATTACTGAAGACGGTCCTTTCATTTTCTCCTGGAGGGAAATAAATGTATATAGTATTAATACCATACTAGTGTAGTGTTTTTATCTAAAAATTACTTTCCTGTTGTTTCTGATGTGGTTTATTTTCATGATAGGCTGCATATTTAAATATGCGTGAGGAAGAAGTTGTCTCTCAAAATAACCGTAACAATTTCGTTTATTGTCAGAATTTGCCATTTACCATGAGGTTATCACTTTTTCCATCCTCCTGGGCATACATCRTGGTACAAGTGAATTGCTGCAGCACATTGATTCTAAACAGCTGAATTACTGGTGTCTATCACAGTATTCAAACGGGTTTGAAGAAAAACATCTTTTCCATTGCTGGGCGCTCTAAAGTAAAAGCAGATTAATAATTTATGTTTCAAACTTGCTTCCAGCATAGTCAGCGGCAAAGCTCTCATTGCTCACAGACAGCAGTGTCCTGCTTCCTACACAGACTTTGCTGTGGACACAGCTGAATGAATTAAAAGTTCCCATCAATATAACAATCCATGTGTGACAGCATTGTGAAGAAAGCACTCCTTTATTCACTGAGTGACAGTGACCAGACTTGTTCAGTTGAGAACATTTAACAAGGATGCAATTGGACGGATCTTCCGTCATTCTGACCAAGGCTAAATTTAAGCAGAAGAACCAGAAAATATAGGTCACTGATTAATTCACTGAGAATTCTGCATTCTTGCTCTGCAATAATCACTTAATGACAAGTTACAGCAAACGCTTCAATGTGATAATTAATTCTGGTTACACGTTATTAAGGTCAGAGGAGCTAACAGATTCACTAATGATTTCTATTTTAGAACATGGGACATTTCAATCAAGCCTATATAAAATAGTAAATGTAAGGGAATTTAACAGTATTTACTGGCTTAGTACATGATTAAACATTGACTACTGCTCAGCATGTAGAGGCATTAAATGCTGCCATTCTATCAGAGGGGAGATCCAATAAGTTTGCTGAAATAAGCACTTTCAAAATTCTTTACTACATTTAGTATAATTTAACAAAAAACCCTGAAYATAGTTAATATAGTGACTAACTGACGAAAAATAGTTCTGATCTCTCCTACATGGRAATAATCTACATATGTAGAGAGAAAGAAGTCTTTTATCTCTAAACATGAGAAGCAAAGCAGGGATACATGAAGGTTCCCAGTTCACCCACTCAGAAAAGCCCTCTTCTCAACTCCTCACACCCTCCTTGTTTGGCATCGAGGTGGATGGGACTATATTGTCAAGGTTACCTGAGGTACCTACCATA
Source organism: Amblyornis subalaris (assembly GCA_018881555.1). Classification (NCBI taxonomy): domain Eukaryota; kingdom Metazoa; phylum Chordata; class Aves; order Passeriformes; family Ptilonorhynchidae; genus Amblyornis; species Amblyornis subalaris. The sequence goes on from JACAXG010000003.1 coordinate 4,065,754, forward strand.
AAAAGGCTCCAGACAAACCTGTATTCAGAGACCCAAACCACTGAGGAACTAACAGGTCTTTATACATTATTAAACATCTTTTTTTCCCCCCAGGATTTGCAGCAAACCTATCTGCTTCTTTCTAGCTCTTGCTCTCCCTCTTCAAAATATGCAGACATCACAGAGAACAGTGTTCATAGATTCAGGAGAAACAAGAACATGCTCCTCTTCTTGAATATCCTTTTCCTACAGATTTAGACACTCTCACTGAGTAGGAGAAGGGAAACCTACATCTTCTTGGTATTTTATTCAGTTCTTTCTTCACACTGTTATTGAAGTTATTGTAAGTTTTTCTCAGCCAAAAGCTTGAGCAACAACCCTGAAAAATGCCCATATATTACCGATGTAATTACCAATAGATTGTCTACCTAATTAATCACAACATAGACTGAAAACTAGCATCAGTCCTATCTACATCTGTCACACTTAACTTTAAATGACAATATGAAATGTTTATTAGTCTCATGGAACTGCTTATCCATCTCACTGACACCACTTTCAAATCAAATATGCTTATTTATCACCCTGATCCCAATGAGCTGAGCTCTCTCAATTTGAATATATTTGTGGGCAGTGAAAACACTCCTACCTTACCATTCTCTCTCTCCTTCAGGTCCAGAATGAAGTTCTGGTGGATGGTGGACTAATGGTGGATGGAATGACAAGTTTGCAATGAATATCCCCGGTTTTGACTACTTGCAACTCACCCYAGCAAGGCTGTTACAGGAAGGAGAAATCGAAATCTGGATATCCTTTCTTTCTTTTTTTTTGGTTTTGTTTCTGGATGGAATGATGCCTTATGTGTTCCTCCTGTCCGTTTTTCTAAACAACCTTGCAATGTGTTGTCTGATTTCAAATAACTTTAAGGTAAGAAGAAAACGTTCAGACATAAAAAGTTTCTGTGAGTTTTGTAAAAACTGGGTAGTCACTGCATTAGAAGGACGCTTGGGTTAGTACCTCCATACTGGAAAAGCATAGAGTGCAAGGCTCAGCACCATTCTGTTCTTTCTGGCACATACCAGTGAGGCAAAAATCTGGCTGATGACTCAGAAACAACTGCAGCATAAATTGCTTCTTGAGTAGATAGGAGTCAAGAAGGTGCTGAGAGCTGGGGTACTCCCAGAGAGATGGCRGATAGTGAGGAGGGTGATGCAAAAGCAGAAATGAGAAGGCCAGCTAGAATTATTGGAAAGGTCAGGAAGTGTAAGACTAAAGGGCAGAAAGTCCTAAAGAAGATGGGCTGCACTAGGTCTACTGCTTACAAAACACCCTGGTAAAATCAAGATAATTGTGGGAATATACATGCTCCTTAATCTCATCCTTGTTCGTTGTCTGAACTTCYGGGCTGCATTCTGGTATTTTCAAGTTAAAGAGACTAAACATCTTCAGTCCTGCTGGCTAAGATCCAAAAGTGCTTAAATCACTTAGGCAGTATAATTCAGATAACTAGGGGTAGTTTAGACAGTTTAACTTACAGGGCATTAAAAAACAGCAAATATTTTTTGTTATTGGCTGGCAGAAAAGAAGTTTATTAAAATTCTGCATACTTAAAAGTTTGGCTTTCAAAATTTTATATTAGCCAGAAGTTTTTGAATCCTATAGTCTTACCCTTTTCTCCATTTGCAGTCTGGGTATTTATAAAAAGTCTGCTCTGATGCTTAATCAGAAGGTAAGCTCTGACTTGTATGTCATCAATCAACTTTAAAAGGCAATAGAGAAAAATATTACTTAAGGAGTTATTTGGAAGTTTCAGACTTCACAGGTGTTTTGGAAAGATCTGTCTTTATTGCTGAATCCCACATAAACCTCATGTTTTGCCACCTTCCTCCCCTCCAACATCTGGTAACAAGATTTCATATACAATGACTTACGCATGACCTGTTTTTAACACTCATAAAAGATGTTAATGTGACYCCTTTTTCTGTGGCCCATTTTTGAAGGCATTGGATCTGCTACAGAATCTTACATATTACCACTTTGCATGCAAAAATCTACTTTTTGCATCTGTAGCAGTTTCACCATTCACTTTGCCCTCTTTGCCATTGTTCTGATTTAAGTTACCCATCTGGCTTTCTCACAGAGAGGACCGTTAGGCCGTTATAACCAGAAGAGAAGTAAATATTTGCTTCTGACTCCAAAATAACTAAAAACAAGTAGGACATGCAGAAGATCCCCAGTGGGAAATGATGCACATAGATTTTCAGCTTTTTTGTTGTTGTTTTGATTTTAGTTCACGGATAAGATTGCATGAATAAAAAAAAAAATTGTTGTACAATTAAAAATTGTCTTGTAATATAGATGTACAAATTCTATAGCAATTTTGACTGTGTTTGACTTTTGAAAGTTTCTATTTGTAACTTCATACAAAAGGTGTTGTTTCGTATCCTTTAAAAGACGTTTTTTAAATAGATCTGACCATAGCATTCAGTTTCATTTTACTTATATTGCATCCATAACGTGTGTTGTTCTCCTCAGCAGGCATGGTTAACATAAATAATAAAGACAATTTCCAAATGAGTATTTAAAAACCTGTTAGTGGAAACTCAGATACACCACCCTTTGAAAGGGGTTCTGTGGTCAATTTACATTAGAAAGGAAATGTTCATGCAATAAACCTTAATAGAGCCTTCAAGAGTGCCTGGAGCAAGCTGTAGGAGGATAAAAGCTCTTCTCCTTAGCTCAGCTCTGACTCAAATCACCATGGATGTGAAACAAAGACACGACTTTGACTTCGTCCCGTCACTCTTATGTCCACTGACACCTCAAATGTACTTGTGCTAAGGGATTGCCTATCTCCATGCATGTACTCAGGAAGGGCACACAGAGCAAGGCTAGGCTGGTATCTCCTCTTGCAAGAAATGGACAGAAGGTTATTGGAATTCTTTTCCGTCAGCTTGCTGCAGCTCAGTATAGCCGTAAATATTTACCATCAAAGGCAATTGCTGTCTCAGTTAAGAAACCTCAATCTCTGCCATTCTCATTTAATGATTCATAAAATACTGTAATTTCCTATGAGTGCATTATGCTACCTTTTGCTGCTAAAACGTCTATTTCAAAATAAAAAGATCTGAGAAAAGGAGACATCAACTAAAGTCTCATTAGGGAAATGATGGCATCTTGGACATCCAGGCAGAAAGCTGCATTTGTGTCCTAACAACCAAATGAGCCTTGTAACTTATTGTTAGGTGAAAAAAGGAACTGCAAAGTTCCCCAGTGAGGGATAAGTGCTAGAGGAAGCAACTTGCCTGACAATTTACTTTTTTTCAATTCTTCCTGTCTCTGAGGAAGTGGCATTTTTGCATTACCACAGCTATGCCATAGTTCCCATTAAAATAAAAAGGTGGATGTTTAAAATATAGAAGTAAGTTTCTCATATTATCATGCAAGACCTCCAGAACAAGTGGAGTAGATATCTGCTGAGATTTATTACTTTTTATCTCAGTAACAGAAATCTAACCTATGTTGATTAGGGGTAAAAACCATATAGTTTATTTATTTTTTCAACAGTATTGAAGACTATAATAGGCAAAAGACCATTTCTTGCTCACTGAAGTAACACAAAAGCCAAGTTTTCGGGTTTTTAAAAATTTTTTTGAGCCACTGCACTTGGTCAATAATTCCCATCAATTATATGCTGTACCTTTTAAATCCAAAACTCAGAGGGAGGAAGCATCCATTTTGTGTTTACCTTATTACTCAGGCTGAGCCACGCTCTCAAATGAACTTCCTATTCTGAATTTCAATTTGAAAAGTAAACATTCAAATGAAAAAGTGACTAACAATATACATAGAAATAAAACATCTCTGTTAACAGAGAGCACCTGCAGAGAGGGTTCCCTAYGACATATGATTCAATGTTTAATTTAAAGGTCATCTTCTGGACTTAATGAATTATCTTGGTCATAATCCAAAACAGAATTGACCCAAAATATCTCAAAAATATCTAATAAGCAAAGGTTAAGAAAGGGAAAACAGTACTAAACTAAAAATTCTAATGTTTTTGTGCACATCCCAGAAAACAAATCACTTTTTTTTAGAAGTTTGAATCACTCTGGTAGAGAAACATGGAGAAATTTCAGTCACGAATTAACAGTAAAATAAGGAAGACTTAGTAATTGTAAAAGACAGCTCAGTTTATCAACTCAAAAATCCACTCACAGAGGCCTTGTAACACAYGAGACAAGGGGATGAGCTGTCAGCTCTGATGCCATTTGGGTCACTGTCATTATGTGGAGTTGAGAGTTCAGCATCAAAACATGCCTTTTGGACACCACGGTGTCATAAAAGTCAAACTAATGAAAGCATTTAAGTCAGTGAGTGATGCAGGGAGCCAGCCTCCTTTGCGAAAGTGAACATTAACCAGTAAACACCATCAATGAATCATCTGCTGTTTTCTTCAAAATATCCCCTTCCACTCCATGCATTCTTTCATTATTAAGTTTTTTTTTTCACTACAGCCACTTTCTTTTTCTCCTACAGTTGTAAGAAAAAATCCTAGTTGCTTCAGCACAAATGAGCTGGGGTTTTTGGTAAGTGAAGCATCTAGAGCAAGAAATTTACTTCTCTATCTGAGCGTTAATAGAACACAGACTCAAACCCAACCAAAGCCAAAGAACAAAATACAGCCACCTCCCAAACACAAGTAGTTAATTTTTATCTGAATAATCTCTTATATCTAAGAAATTATAATAGTTTTTTCTCTCAGTCATTCATGTTCTGATGGAATAATCATGAAAACCTTATTTCAACTGATTAAAAGGTACAGGATTACTTCTGCACTGCCGGAAATATGAAGAAAGATTTACAATATCGTTGTCTGCAGCTTTTTTTATGATACCTCCTGTTATTCACAAAATCAGAAGTAAAAGGAAAAATAAAGCAACATAGGTAACCAAATTTTTTCATGTATGTTTTTTTTAGAATTCATTTAAAATAAACTTTTCATGATAAAGGTATGCAGCATGATTCCTGAAATACCATTCCTTATAGGCTCCTAGAAAGTTAGGAGAAAGTGTAAAAGCTGAGGTATAAAGATTACATGGCAGACAAAAAATACATTAACAAACGGGCTAAATGATAAACTTTCCTACTTGGAGGGCAARGGCAAATATTTGTTCTTAAATTATTAAAGCATTAYATCAGGCTGAAAATTATCCCTTACTATTTCATAATTTTTGAAGGTGGCTGTRAAACTATTAGCAGTAATGAAGCACAAGTTAAATGATTGATTTTGTCAATCACTGGGAATGTACCAGACCTTGTGTTATGTAACATGGATTGTGGGTCATCTGTAAGCTTCATTAATCATATACAACCCATTCATTCACGAGGAAAAATGATGAATTACTGTCTGTGGAAGTCTAACACTAGCCTCACTAATTCCATGGAARTGCAGGATATATCGTAAGCTTTTTTTTTCCCTATAAACATGTTGGAGACTGTAATCTGTAATCCTGAATGACACTTTAATCCAAGTAAGCAGATATTTACTTACCATGGAGCTGCACTGATTTTAGTGGTTGATGTCTGCTCATGTCTAATTACAATACAGTTTTCCTATTGTTCCCATGATGATAAAATTCTGTATACATAAAAAAAGAGATTAAGGACTTCATTTCACCCAACCTCAGCCGACTAACATTGGACCAATAAACAAACCACAAAAAGTGAAGGGAAGGTACTTTTCTTTGCATTATTATATATGGGCAACTAAACTGCTATAGAACTCATGTTATATAAAATGGATTGAGAGCAATCTTAAAAAGAATTACTTCAGGCTCCAACTAACCTTCTTTTGGGTAGCTATTACAGAATTTTTCTTCACTCATGGCTAGACACTGCACATCAACACTACAACTATTTATTTCTAAACCAACAGTGTATAGTACTGTAAAACTCTCCCCTCTCTTCTAGCATTTACCCACGATATATATATAACAGGAATTATAAGCCCCCATATTTTATTAGGCAAAACAAACAAAGATCTAAAGCTTTTAATCTGTTCTCATGAAATAGGATCTTTTTCCCTTGATTATCCTCAGGATAATCCTAAACATTGGTGACAAGAAACTTTTGCAAGTTCCAGAGAAGGTCTCACAAGAAGCAAATGCATCTCCATTTGTTCCATAAAGTGCTGTAGGTGACAAGTCATTTGCTGCTTGTCTCTTGTCTTAAAAAAATAGGTACTTGAAAATAATTATGCTGGTGGTGTCCCGAAACAAACACCTTGCAGTGCTGAGTTGTCTTGTCATCCTTGTACTTTATGTCTTTCTGCTTCACTGCCTTTAATTTTTTTCTTGTTGCCTTTTTTTTCCTGCTGAAGAGTTTTGTGCTTTTGTTAAAGATTTTTGTGTGTGTTTTGTACAATGATTAGCACAAAATGGTTATGCCTACTCAGCCCTAGAGTGATAGTTATGGTAATAATAACAGCAATCCGAACATATGCATGCTCATCCTCTCAAGATAACCCAGAATGGTATCAACCTTTTTTTCCCTTCATCTAATGGCACTGTGGAGTTATCACTAGCAATAGCTGTGAGTCATTACAATTACATGCTCTCTGTGGTACTTAATACACACTTTAAAGGACATTTCATTTTCCATAGTTCCTAGATAACTAATCAACTCCAGTCTATGTCTGCAAAAATACCTGCATTGTGAAAGACAAGTACCTCCTTTTTTACTGAATTAAAAATAAATGTGATTTCACCGGCATGTGTTGTAGGGTCATTTCTTAATGTGAACAAACCCAGCCTCATTGCAAGGACTGGAGAAGAGATTTCTCTTTGCCTTCCTGAAGTATACACTGAGACCATTTGTTTCCCAGTGTAAATAAAAGGGAGTTCTGTATCCAGACCTACACGTGTAAGTATTAACTTTATCTTATCACCACAACCATTTTTAGATTGATGGTGAAAGGCATTGCCTCCAGTGATAGCTCATGCAGTAGAATGCACATTATATTGCCAACTGACATTTAACAGCATCTAATATGCATTCAGCCACTACTGGAAAATTTTTATGTAACACTTTCTAGATTTTGCTTTAATGTAGAGATTGCAGAAGAGATATGCAGTGTACTGAACAGTAATCTCCACTGCAGTTACATTCACTTTGGAGAGAAAGTGCTGACATCTGCTTACATTTCTTGAGCAGAAGAAATGATCATAGCTAAGATAACAGCTGAACCTACAATGCTGTCTTTTAACCTTGTCTTYAGCATGAATTGTAGAAAACTAAACAAAATGGATGATATTGAAACTAGAAGTAATTCCATAGAGGTTTAGTAACCATTGCAGGGAATCACAGTTGCCATTTAAATTTATTTCAAGTTTTGTGTTTCAGAAACTTTTGAATATCTGATTCACACAGAGACCCAGGACCAAAAGTAAAATGMAGAAGAACCCCAGGGGAAAAGGTCTGAGAAGGTATTTACTTGTAATAAACTGAATACTCATTTTTAAAGCAAATAGACCAATGTAATTAATAGATTCACCTGAGATTCAGCCTGCTTGGATTTTGAGCTGAGACTGTTCAAAGCACTCCTGAGGATTTAGATGCATATTGGTTATTGAAATTAAATCCCTTAGATTACTTCGAAAATTCTCTGCCTTGAATTCCTTCAGCCCACATGGGAGGCTGACTGGTTTCACTTACGAGAGGGCTCATGCACAAAGTGATGCAGGAGAAAGGAAGACTGCAGACAGTTAAGAGCTGCTGGGCCCGCGGCCCATATGATGAAATCGGACAATTAGAAAGTGAAGACATAGCTGGATAGGTGATGTTTGATTCTCCTTTCAATGAAAAMTCTATCATAGGATTTCTAAGTTATTTGTGGTGCCTTCTTAAAGCTTTTGTTTAGGGAACAATTAGAAATTCAGTAGTTTTATCTGCTTTAGTATAATATTTTATTAGCTTTTACAAAATATAACATATATTACATAGAATGTTTTGTGTTTATGTGAGCTTATTTCCTGAATCTATCGATCGAGTTAGAAACAATTCATCATCAAAACATATCAAAACCCTAAGTAGCTTCAATTTTGTTTTGTCTTAAGCTAACTAAAATCTGATCTAGCAATCAATTAGAGGTGGGTTTAGACTGTAATTGTACAACTAAATATGTTACARCTATGATAGAAAGTGGAAGCATTTTAAAGTTATTTAAACAAAGGGCAAGGTGACTTTCAAAAAGAATGACCTGCAGGTGAATATGGAGCACACATATGTTGGTAGGTTATCACACAACCACAGTACRGCAACCTTGCAATAAAAATAAGGTTTAAATAATTATTTCCCTATACTCTGTGAAGCCTAAACCTTCTCTGCTGTTAACAATGGCATCTTTAACTTAATTCCTACATATTTTCATGGGCCTACTACATTTTTGTGCCATAGAGAGGAACTGTAAGGTGTTTCTTATTTTAGGAGATTAATCTCAGGTGCATTAGGCTGAAGTTTGATTTAGGGACACGGAAAGAAGCTTTTATTAGAAGAGGACCAGGCTGAAGGAAGTTCTTATGTTATTGATGGTATGCTGTGTGATGGTGACAGAGAATTATACAAYTCAGACTGTGAGTTTATTTCCTATGTTTTTCTCTTTAGTCTGTTTTTTCATAGATGTTCATTTATTTGGGTTACTAATTTTGACTGATTGTAGTATTCCAAATTCTGCAGAGTAGCTAAGGAAACAGAGAAGAATTGTCTGTTCTATTATTTGATGATCTTTATATAAATTCTATGAGTATAAGAAAATGAATGACTTCCCATTTTTACTAGACTTTTATGAGGCAGTAGAATAACCTTTCTGAATAATCTCTAAGGAAAACAGCGGGACAACATACAGGAAATAGTAGCAAATCAAAATATTTTCTTGAGTATATGTTTCCTCTGCTGCCTCAGTATCATTTTGCTTCCTATTGTTTTATCTTGATGTTGCTAACTTCCTATTATCTTATATTAAAATGTTTATTCTAAATTTGATGGTAAGAAACATATAGAAGTAGAAAAATGCATTTCCTGTCGTACTTACAACCTGACAGTGTAAGCCCAGAGATTGGTACACCTGATGTTTGATTCACTGTTTTCGTATTCACAGGATGTAAGTTACATATAGGTTTCAATACCGTAGTGATCAATTAAACACTGAATTTAATTCTTTCCTGGTGGGAAGAAGTTGGACAGAAATTCCAGGAGGAGAAAAAAAAAGTCTGTGAAACATTTCATAACAATCCGTGAAGAGTTAAATTAAACAAGTCCTTGTGCTCTTTTGGTTTTCTTTTGGTTTGTTTGTTTGCTTACTTTTTACAAAATTAGGGAAATTTTATCTCGTCTAGAAAACTTTTTCTGCAATATTTGTTTTGCAGATTTAAGGAATGGAAGATGTAAATTATTTTGAAACTTAAAGTGATGAATGCGGTGGTGGTCATGTAGACCTGTTCCAAATTCAAACCTTGTAAATGTCGGGCTTTTTCCCTCAAAAGGGAACAAGGCCAGCAAAAAATAAACAATAATTCCCTCTTCCATTACCTGTGGCATTTCTGAGTACTAATGCTGTCACTCTCCCAAAGGCTTCTGAAGAGGGGTCCACAAACAATGATGAGGAAGTGTGTGATACAGAAAGCTCAGATGCAGAGTAGTTATTTAGGACCAGCCTTTTCTTAGATCTACAGTTTCAGGGACAAAACTGTGTGGCTGTCCCACCTCCAGGGACCTGCTGTTAAGCCAGGGAAGGAGTCTTATGTTATTATCTCCATTATTAAAATAAGAGTCCAGTTCATTTAACTAGTGATGAGATTGTTGGCCACTCTTTAACAAGATCAAAGTGTTGCTTCTTGGAAGAACTTCKTGGCCAGCTGACTAGCAGGGAGAAGCATGTCCATGAAAGAGCTGACTCCCAATCAGAGCAGTGTTCCCTACCTTAGCTTTCCTCCTTTGGGGACAGATTCCTGTCCTACCCCCTCGCTTTACCAAAGACACTTTCACCTTTTCCTCCTAAAAGTAGTTTAACCACACCTTCCCATTACAGAATGTCCCACTYAGTCCCACTTTATTTCACACAATGAAGTGTGCAATAACTCCCAATGCAGTGTGATGTGTTTTACTCCAGTATGAAGCTCAGAGCCAGCTGAACCAACACAGACGTTGAATAAACAGYAGCAATTTAATCTCTAGAGTCTGAAAAAAATGATCTCTAGAAAATATTTTCAAACATGTTAAGGCCTTTGGCATGAAAGRAAATACAATGCCTCTTCTGATAATTCCAATTCTTTTGTCATCCAAGTAACTAACCTGACAATCCTGGCAGCAATATGTACCTCTAATTTATCTATTTCCTCCCTCCATTTCTTTTTCTATGTCGCTGCTTGCAGGCCCTTCTAGATCTTTTCTCTCGAGGTTCTCTGACACTGCTACAGACCAGTTGGGGTCTTGCCACTGAGATACTTTCAGGAATAGAGAAAAACCTGACTTAGACTCTGAGAAGCAGTGGTAGAAGGCAAGAAGTGACTTTATGAACATTTTATATGCAGAATTAGTAGAGAATAAATTTCTAGACTAAATACTGCTCAGACTAAAAATCTAGTAATGCTCTTATCTTCCTTACTACTTTCTTCTATCATTCTTGTCCCAAGGCAAAGGTAATATTAACCGTAGCTCAGTTAGACACACTCACTTTTCTGACACATGTATTGTTAATCTAATGCCAAATGCAAAAACCCCTGGAATAGTTTTGCAATGTTAGTAGTGCAAACCCGGGCTCTCCATCTTCAAACTGACTGGTTTATTTCATAATCTTTTATSATCCTCATTGCTTTTGGGAGTCTTTACTTGCTTAGCCTTCGGTTAAATGAATTCATCTATCAGTATCTCCTGAGATATTACTTCATTCTCAAAAAAAGAAATATTAACGATCTTTTTGACCTGTAGATGGCCCACAGCTTATCTGAATTTACTTCTTGTCTTTAATAGCTCATAAATGATGTTATAGTGATGAAGTTAAAATAAAACCTTCAAAGTAAAAGAATAAATGGCTATCACCACTTATTTTTCTGAACGTGAGGTACTATAAACAAAAATAGTCTTGCACACTGCAACTGCTTGAGTGCACATCAGCTGCTTCTCAGTTTAGTCTTGTTTTCAATACTAAATCTGATTTCCTTCCTCTCCCCCACCCACCCATTCACATTCCTTTCTACTTCAGTTCTGGAATGCGTGGTCTGTGGCCAGCTGACAACTCTTTTTTTAAAAAATAAATTAGAGGATATTTGAACAAGACATTTTAAAGATCTATGGGTCATGAGCAGGGAGAGCTGCTGGAATGAGCAGAAAGTAGCTTGAAGGTTTTAATGATTTCTCTTTCCCACCTTGCATTTCCCACCTGTGTCTTTGTTATGAAACTGACTGTTGCTGACATTTCAAAGGGCTTTAACAACTTCTGTAGTGCCACCAATGAATGCCAGGAGATACCTGCACATCCCAGGAGTCATGCAGCTCCAATACATTGTTAATTCTAGTCCATACTAGCTTTTCAGATATTTTACATCTGCAGCTTCAAGATTTGTTCTTCTACTGCTTAAACAAAGCAAAACCAAACTGATTCATAAGTAGGCTTTATTTCTTGAAAGTTGCAGTTTTTGTCACTGATAAGCAAGATGGACCCAACTGTGCTGTACCACAGAAGGAAAGTGGTGGCTGCAGGCAGGCATTGTTGATAAGTGAGTTAGGATTTTCATTGGAATATTATGCAAACACTGGATCAAAATTAAGTAATGTATCGCCATTTTTGCAGTATAGGACAAGTTGTAGTTCGCAGAAGTCTTGCAACCAATTGCTAAATGATACAATCAAGTATTACTGCCTGCTTCTGAAATCACCCAACACACTTTAAAAGAAGTTTGGGTCAGCTGGCAGACAACATGTAAAATAGAATTTTTCGGAATGCTGAAGGAGAGTAGGTTTAGTAATTGCTGTCCCTACAGCAACGGTTGACACTGGATTGGTAGAACTCTGTGAAACTACAGCAAGAAAGCAATGTGTCTAAAAAAAAGAGAAAACAAACAAAATAAATCCTTCCCTCCTGCTCCATCCATTAGCCTCTGTCTTACTACTCATGTAGAAAGACCCATTGACAAACATCCATCCAGCCTACCTCAACTCTTCCGGAAACTTTTTCACCTGGGTGTCAGAAAAAATCCTTAGCTTTCCAAAATTGTTACCAGAAGCCTTGATCCTGCTTCTGCTGAGATCAATGAGAACTTTATATGCAAACAGAAAGAAGGATTAGCATTAAAATCACAAAGTATATAATAGAATTAACTATTTTATATATATTTCCTAGTGGATTACAAAGCAGTTAATACGAACATGATGTGTAGAGAACTGACTAATAGATACAGAAGGCTCTGTGGCAGGGTTTCCTAGCAAGCCAGGGATAGATTGTAGCTCTTTCAAGTCCTGTTGAGGTGCTTTAATACATTTATCTCTAAAACATCTGAATATGTGTCCCCCAAAGTAATTTCTGTGAAGAATTAACAAAGCAAAGCAATTTTATTTTTCATCCTTCATTTCTTTAACAACTCCCTTAACCTATTTTGAGAGGGGTTTAGTGTAGAAGTTCACACATCTAAATTGATCAATTGTTTCTGGCTGAAGTATGTTCATCATAATATCCTAAATATATTGATAATATCAATAATATAATATATAATATTACCTCTTTAAAGCTAGTGAATTTACAGAGTGTTGTAATTCCTGGGTTTATGATGTTTTATGTGTTAGTGCTAATAGTCTGGCCTGGAAAATAGACAGKGGTGTGGTACAACTGCATGTACATCCTCTGAGCGATACGGAAAGTAGAGGATAAGTTAGAGAAGACAGCTTAGTCTGACCATTTTGGGTTTCCCAGTGATTCTGCAACTGCATGAACTCCAGTCCTAAATTTCTTTTGGAATAAAATTTATTTTCTTGCACTCACAGTTAACTACTTTCAGCTGGTACCACAAAGCTTTCTCTTTTTATATCCTGCACAAATTCAAGGAAGCTTAGTGCTAGTAGATGTAACAATGAAGGGTAATGTGAACTGAAATTACAATGGCTAGATTTTGATCTTGCTGGTTTTAGAATAATCTCGATTTGTGTTTCTTTAAAAGGCTACTCTATCAAAAGGAAAAAAAAAAAGGTGGAAAAATTGGATCCTCCAAAATAACTCTTCTTAATGTAGTGTAATCTCAAATGATGATCCCTGTGTAGCTAGTGGGCTTATCAAGCTACTTACCAGTAGAGTAAAACAAGGGTAAGTTGTCTAAGGTTGTTTGCATTAGTAAATAAATGGGATGGGGACAGCAGGAATCTGTCTTATCCTACCTGTCACAGTACTGATGAAGTCTCTGGTTATTAGTATGGGAGACCGTATGTGTCACAGTTACAGTGCATTTGTGATTTATCTGTTTAAATATTCACTAATCCTATTTTATTATAAACACCCCGTGTATTATAAATATTTTCTTTCTTCAGACTAATTTAGATACTCAGAAATCATTCATTTTGGTGAGAAGCAGCAAATAAGTAAAAAGATAGGCAAAGGACAAGCTTTTCCTTCTGATTTACTTCCAGACTTTAAGTCCTTGYTGTAAGTGGAATGACAAGGAGCATTTGTTTTAATTCCCACTGAGGGCCCTGTGAGCACTAACTTCCATTTGCTTCTCTGGGTTTCACAGTGTACACTTTTTTTTTCTTCCTCGCCCTAAAAGAAATTTCTGGTAACCAGCAGAACACCAGGCTGCCTTGGGATAGGACATTAGACAGATAGGAACTTCACAAAGTTGCTGCCTGAAWCTTAAATGTGCTAGGGCTGTTTGGGCCCCTCTGAGTTGTTCCTGTGAACAACTTTCTGTGAAGAAATTTTTGTGAGCAAAATTTCTATGAAGAAATTGTTATGAACAGGAGCATCAGATGTCTCCAACTTGCATAAGCAGCCTGCAGCATTTTGATACTTGACAGCAAAGCCTCCACTACACAGACGACTGTTGCAAGTCCRTGTTTGGTATACACACGTTGAACAAAAGGCTTCTCTTTTAAAATAACATAAAACCAAATTTTATTTAAATCATGTGAGTTAAGGTAAAACCTGATTGTTTATGTTATGTAGATTAAAGAGGAAAAGCCTTTATTTTTCCATGGACCCTATCTTTCAAATGATCACAGAAAACATAAAAGGGAGAAGTAATGCTTACTCACCACTCTTGATGGTTTTAGTCTCACTAYTGTAACTACTTCAGGAACATTGAGGAGACATATGCAAGTTTTAAAACTTATTCTTCCCRTTTTATTTCACTTACTTTCAAATTGAGTGCTTGATGAATTTTAAACTTTACTCTTTAATCCATTCCTAAGTGATGTGGGGAAATACACCTATGACCTTATGCGGAAGTGTATTAAATTCTGAAAGTCTCATGGTAGACTTCAAGAACATTCTTAGATACGCTGGATGTTGTGTTTCATGTTGGGAAATAGGATGAAAAAACCCAGGAGGACAACCTGGTGCTTTTTTATGCTCTGCATTTCAGTGCAACTCTGCTGAAGCACAGAGTGCCCAACACAGACCTTTGCCAGCACACACCCTGCCTTTCAATCCCGCAGTCTCTGAAGACATTTCTCAGGCTGTTGGTATACGAGCAAAATCACCACTGTCTTGACTTTCAGTACTTCAGTAAGAATGCCTGTTATACCAAAGGAGAAATAATACGTTGAAGCTGTACCCTTTAAAAGTGGTAGATTTTTTTTTGCTATGAAAATAAACCCAAGAAAATTGGCTTCAAAACACATTCCTAATGCTTAAACCATTCTCTGAAATATACAAGTACTTAGGCTGAAGGGGAAATGGACATTAGATGAAGAGATTATTAAAAAATGTGTTATTATTTAAGGTCGACCGTTATGGTAGCAGAATTTAGCCCTAAAACCATGTAACAGTTATATCAGCTATGACAATATTTGAACTTATTCATGATCAGTATTCACAGCCAACCACTAGTTTACTTAGGTATCCAATAATTATAAATGTCAAACAAAACTGTTTTCTGTCTAGCATGGCCTGATAAGGAAGTACTGTTTACTTACTCCATTCAAAGAAGTTTGGATCACTTAACTTATTTTAGATCATACTTTACTGTACCAGAGTGAAATCCTGGACAGGAGAATCAACCCTTTGGGTAAATTTTGGTCCCAATATCGATGCAGTAAAATGCCTTTGAAGACCTGCTTGAAATGTGAAAGGTTAGACCTCTCCAGAGAACAAACTGCAGAAGGCAGAGAAGCTGTAACATTGTGACTCACTCGCAGTCCAGCACTTCAACTGAGATGAGCTTATCTCTGACACCCTTGCAGTGCCCACGTCCTTGTCTCTGAAACTGAAACTACATGGAAGCTGCTCTCTTGACTGACATGTTTCTGTATAATGACTTTTTCAAACTTCCTATGAAGCTTCCAGATCAGGCCCCAGCTAAGCAACGTTTTCTTAATTTATTTTTTGCTGGCACCTGACTTCCTGCAAATGATAATACTGATTTTTTTGAGGGGGTGAGGTGGAATTTTTTTATTGTTTGTGTTGTGTGTCACGGTGTTTTGTGGGGAGGGTTCATTTGTGATTTGTTGTTTTTGTGACGGGGGGTTGCGTTTATTTATTTGTTTGTTTGTTTTGTTTAAGAATGGTGCACATTTATACAACTCATCTAAGACTTGTCTTTCAATGTTTTTGGATGGAGTTGACCTACACCCATGGGCATTTATACTGTGGTACCTTTTAGAATGACCTAATGAAATGGTTTCTGAAAACCATCTGATAGCGCTTGCATGGCCTCTGCTGAAAAAACAAGCAAGTGGGTGACCCTCCGAACGAGCCTCTATATAGCTGTGCATCCTCAGAAAAAGATAGCTAGGAGGTTTTTTTCCTGTAGCAGAAGAAACATTGAATACTACTATTATTTTGTTTTACTTAAAGTGGAGTGAAGGATTAGATCAATTTGGCAGACATGCTAAGGATTTTCTGTGTGTTGTGGTAACAACTTAAAAAATTCAGGCTGTAAAATATCATTAAAATTGGGATTAATCAGGATTAACACACATTGGGGGGTGGGGAATGCATTATTAAATCTCCTTGTCACCTTCACAGATTGCAGGGCTTTGTTTCACAGGAAAATAAATACTTCATGGATTCCTGTAAGTTTCAACAAATACATTATTATCGATCCAATATAGACATCCTTTTTACAAAAACAACATTGAAAATAAGTTTATATTTACCAAAGCAGTACATCCTTGGGTTATTTTGGGTTTGTTTTTAATTTGCTTGTCCCCTGACCCTCTTGCTTATTTCCTCTGGCAATAGCTATTCCTAGCCTATAAATGTGCTCTGATCACAGAGGAATTCTGCTGTTAACTATGATTTCAGAAGTGTAAATCTATGATAATAAATAGCCTAAAGTCAAGAAAGACTAGATGTTAAGCTTTTTTTTTCATGGCCAGTAGTAATAGCAGTTTGATATAATATATACAAACTAGAGGAATATTTTTTTGGTAAATATACTTTTTTGCTTTTCCTGTTTCCTAGTGACACAGTTGGAAGCAGGAAACTCTTTCTGAGTTTTGAGCTGAAGTAGTCCAAAGGATATCCTTGTCTCTCTCCACCTCTATAAATAAAGTGGGAGAACTTTTACCCTGCCTCTAAAAATCAGTATGTGTAGCTTTTAGGTTGTTTACAAGGAGAGTCAGAACTGTTCATAACTAATTGATTTATTTGTAACTAATGAGAATCGAAGTATTATACATCCAGTGTTACTTTCTGAGGCTTCTGACAAATATTAGGTCTCTTCACAAACACACAAAAACAGAGTCTGGGCATCTAATTATTTATTTCAGTTATATAATTCTAACTGCAAGGGAAGTATCACAAGAATATCAGATTTTGGGTTAAAAGATAAATCTTATTTTATAGTTGAACAATTTTTGAGCCTCTTTCTTTCCTCTTCCACTGGAAATTTTCCAGAATATATCATATTAAATGTAACCCAATATTTCTTTTGATAGGGTGAGCTGAAATAGTATTTGCCTAACTTGTTCAGTAAAGCACAATGAAGTACCTTTACAGTAGTCTAATTTTGGTTTAAGATTTCAGGGATTTTTTTGGTGTGGGTTTTTTTCCTCTCCCTCCCACCACCCTGAGGTTTATTTCTGTAACATCTGCTTAATCTCTCAAGTCAGTTTGCTACAAGCCTGCACCAAACTTACTGGAAATGTGTGGTTTCAGGGAGGAGAAGTATCAGCTTGTGTGTAGCTGCTTGAATTCCTGATTCCTACAGGAAAATGTTGGTTTGATCAGACAGSAATCATAAGAATGAGAAGAGGATGTAAAACTTAATACAAAACCTCAAGAAGTTCAATCCATTTACTTTATCATCTTTAGGCTAAAGATTTTTTGTCCAGTTGATAACAAATATGTCTGCAGTTACGAGCTAAGCAAATTCTCAGGGACAAGGTGCAGATTATACAGAAATGGCAGTAATTAACATTTAAGTTGATTTTAGTAAAGACTGCAGTAGATTTCCATTACCAAAAATCCCTATAGAAGTTGGATATCTGTATTTTTGAATGGCTATCTATATTTTATTTCTATTTTGGACACAATTCAGAAAACTCTTAAGAGTTTCTCTTATGCAGAAGACCAGGCTGTCAGGACATCAGTGAAATCCCTGATTACTAATAAATGATTACTTATTATGGCTGATTACTAATTTTGGCAAGATTTAGTAGGTGAAAGCCTGGCTATGTGAGTTCAGTGGAAATGCTGTCACTAATTTAAATTATACCATAGCTTAGAAACATTTTATTTGCCTGGGTGATTTAAATACTTGGTAGTAATTCTGGGTTATGAATTGGGATTGTAAATTATGATGGCATAGTCAGGAGATGAAAGAGCTTTACTCATCTGCAAACAGGGAGTCAGGAGGCTGCACTGAGCCTTGCTGGTTTACCAGCTGTACATGATCCAGAACATCCATTCAGTGCATTTGAGACAGGAAGTGTGAACAGTAGCATCAGCAGATAAATGTGCCTGATTTTTGCAATTGCTCTGGAAATTCAAAGCTTTTCTATTACCTCAACATAGCAGCAGTTCCCAAGCACAATGAAACAGAGGTTACCATAGGCTGGAAATTTCTGCAGTCAAATTTTCCATCACTCTTCCTGTTGAGGGGTGATTGTAACTTTTCCGACAGCATGGACAAGCCTGGTACATCAGCACAGCATAACTGCTGTTCCTGGAGGGAATGAGGCTCCCGCTGGTACATCAGCCCTACAGCAGGAGCTACAAGGCCACCTCTTGAGATAGGATGGACGAACACACCTCTGAATCACAGACCTCTCATTTAGGCCGTGGACTTTGAGTTTCTTACCTGCAGGGAAGGTTGATTTCACTTGCATCATCAAGATCCAGCTGAAGACAGTTAGAGGAGAGATCAGAAATTCCACTCAGGGCCTCTTGTATGAAGGGATCTAACACAGAGAGTAGAAAAGGAACAAGGAAATAAATTAATATATTCCCAAGGAATTTGTATTCACAGACCAGTAATCATCCAAACCAAACAAAAACTGGGCAAAGAAAGAACATGTAATCACCATTTTTAACTGTTCCCTCCCTGTTTTCTTCCTGCTTCCCAAACAGGTCAGGAACAATGCAAAAACTTCCATCCACTACTTCTTTGGACACCCCCACTGCCCCAGACAGACACATACACTCTGTAACCATTATCTTTTATTAAGGGTTGAGAATATTTTTATGCTCTCTTTGTCTGCGAATAATGAGGGTAATCTTTCCAGAGAAGATGCGTTTTAGTAGCCTCTTTTTATCAGGACTGTACCGCTTCACCATCTGACAGGCTGTCCCTAAATATCCTAGTTGGATGTCTGTTTTTCCTTCACCTGGTACTTTCACCAGGGAGATATTTTACCTCACCACGACAATGAAAGGCAGGAGAAGGAAGAGCCGGGAACCCTCGCAGGAATGAAGGATGAGGGTTACCTACATCCTTTGCCCTTTTCAATTTTTTTTTTCCTTTCCCCCAAAGATGAGAGAGTTCTTTGGTGTCCTTGGTTTTTAGCTTCTGAGCATGTTATGATATGTTATGTTATGTGATGCTGCTCCTATCCTGCTTGGCAAAAACTGCACCCAACTCTGTTTGGGGTTCTTTGTGCCAGGCAGCATACAAACACCTACTAAGAGTGGCTTTGCCTAAAGAGATTCAATTTTAAAAAAAAGGCAAATGGAATAAAGGAAAACTGTGACACGTAGTATGACTTATCCCTTTTAAAACTAGGAAACTGATTCAGCCGAATCAGTTCTTGAATCAGCTTTTCTCAAACATTGGTCATTGCTATTGACCGAGAAAGTAGAAGACTACTTCAGAAAAGGAGGTATATCAGGTGCCAAAAAAAGAATTTACTTCTGCTGGCAGGTACACCAAGAATTGCAGATAATATTGCAAGAGAGTTAGAAGCACCTTTAATTAGTGTGTTTCTATCTTTTTCCCCAGCATATTGCCTAAGAAATTTAGGCTCTGAAATGCTATTAAAGTGATGAACTTCATGCAGTAAAATCCGTGGTGCCAAGAAAGCGTCTCAGTTCCCTGAACATGGCTTTGTACCCCAAGATCTGGTTTACAGAAAAGACTGATCTATGTAATGGAGCACAAAAGCCAGCTGATCAGAAAGACTGGAAAATGTTGAGGTTTAACTTTTCTCTGGTATTCCGTACCCCTTTGCACTAGGTCTGTAATCAAATGCTCAAACCTGTGCAAAAAAGCCCCAAACCAAAACAAACAAAAACACAAATGGCAAAAAGCCAAACAAACCAAAAAAGCTTGAAGCCGTTAAAGCAATTAATTTTGGATGCAGAAGGCTTTTTATATGCCTGTGGAAACAGAAACTCACCTTTCACTGAACAGTGTGGCTATTTGTTTACACGGGAAATGAAGATGGCCTCTCGCGTTGAGGCTGTGTTGCTGGGAAGAAAGAGCTAAGTTTGGCTGAGCTAAAGGCAGAAGAGCAGTTCAGTACTCATTTCTTCACCCTCAGCTGAAGGCAAAGCCTGGGAATGGGGAGATTTATCTTAAAGAGGGCTGGGAGATTGCATTTGCTTTGTTTCCAGACTGTCCAACATAAAACTATTCTGATAATATGTATACAACTTCCTTCTAGTCCTCTTTCTTGTTACAGCAGAAGTAGCTATATCCCAAGCAAAAACAATGTTTCATCCTGTCAGACTCGGGTGGAAAGAGGAGGGGAGGATAAAACATGAAAACAATTAAAATGTTTATTTTTAATAGTGTCTGGCAGTAGTCAGAGGTTTTAAAACTATAAATAAACAAAGGTCGTAGTCAACGATGAGAAACATATGCCATACACATGTTTTTGAAAATGTAGATAAAGAAAATAGATAATAAATAGTATTATGCAGATGGCTCTTCACCAGAGTCTCATCAAAACTGCCAGTGCAGCATGGAAGCAGAAGAATGTACAATTGAGGTGTCTGTGTCGTGTTCCTTGAGTTACCTCCATTCTGATGGATTTAATGTTGTCTTCCCCCTTCTCTTGATTTGGGGACAGGACTTGCTGTGCCTGGGGATATGTACAGCCTGGGTGGGGTCAGGTCTTTGCACCAGCCTGTAGCTGCTTCTATAATGAGTGCAGGACCTAAAAATCCACTTGTGTGTGGAAAGTGGAAGCTGTGTTCAGTGACTAACAAATGCTGAAGCATTGGCAAAGAAGACAGGCCTCAGTTTCTGGTATTTGGTAGAAGATGAGGGCAACTTGAGTACCAGTCCAGACCAGGTGGCTAATCCACCCATGGTGTGTGGTCACCAGCCCTGCTCTGCTGCAGGAATGGGTGCAGGAATACGGCTCCAATTATCAGAGCTATTTATGTGCACTTGCTTTTGGCAGTTCTGCTTTGGAATGCTGTTTGTAAAAGGTTTCATACTTTTCTATTAAGCTTCTTAAAGGGCCATTATGCATTCACAAAAATCCATATTCATCTGGTAAGGAATGTCTCCCCACTCAATTAACACTGCATACATACCAATTGCTGTCATTCTGGAGTGTGATTCAGTATTCCAATTGTGCTTCCATATCAAGAGAGGAGGTTAGGAAATAGAGTGGGGAAAACAGTACATATTATAAGAAAGGCATACAGAATAACAGCTTTATAAAAGGATTTTTTAAAATATTGTTTTCACAAGAGGCTTTTTGGATATTGGCATTTCCGAGTTTAAGGCAGCAGCTACATTGCTTGCTTTTAGTCCTGATACCATAAGATTCAGAAGTAGGTAGGGCCCTCTAAAAGCAACAATGTTTTCTTGAATCTTTTCTGCTAAGCTTAACAGCAATTAAGATTTGCAAATGCATATGCTTCTTATTTTGCATGCCTGTAATTCTACTTCTTTTAAATGTTTTCTTTATTGGCATTTGCTGCTGTTGCTGTATACAGTACCATAGTTACGTAGCACCTCAATTTAACACTGAAGGTGTTGGTCCTTTCCAAAAGTACCAAGACAGATGACATAAAAGGGCTTAATGTCTTAAAAAATACAATGGCCACTAAGAATGAATAGAAATTGTAAAAGCAAACTCCAGAATTACTGACAAATCTAAAGACATTGGGATCAGAGGGAAGAAGGCATCTCTCTGACATAAAGGAAGGTCAGTGTCTAAAACACTTTTAAGTTAGAGGAAGAAATGAGCTCTCCAGAGGAATTTTAAGGAAACAATGAATGACACAATTTCAAGTGGTTTGAAGTGGGAAATGAAATGAAAATGGGAATATGGAGATAGAGACTATCTGCTTGTAAGGCAAGAGGGACAGAGATTTGTTTTGACAGAAGGAATTCAGGAAAATGATGGAAGTGTGTTAGAATTTAGCTGAATTGAAGGATTATTGATATTAGCAGAATATTGCACAGCTGTTAGTGATAATTGGATTTGTTGGTTGTTCATGTTAGTATTGCTACCAATGGACTTTCTATCTTGGCCACAAAATATGACTTCACTTAAATCCTCTACAAAATTAGTTCAAGCCACAATATAGTTTATTTTTTAAATCTCTGTTCATGTATAAATAAAAGTTCTCATTTAGTATTTGTAATTTTTTCCCTGTGTTTCCATTTGGCCATTTAAATTCAAGTTAGTAAGTAATTAGAATCACTAGCTATTCATGGAATCTTCTCCATCAGGCTACTGTTGGCATTCCGATTGGATTCCACACAAGTGAGTGATAGGGGATGAAATGTAACATTTGTCTATCTTAAGCATCTATCGTATAACGAGATTCTTATTTTAATCATTGTCGTTCAGATTATAAATCGTTATTTTCCTTTTTTTTTGCTACAAGGGAATAAACTTGCAAGCAGTGAAATACAGGTTAGGTTAATATGTCCTTTTAATTCACTGCATGAATGATAGCAAAAAACTCATCAGCTTGCTGAATATCCTTGCCATTAAGTTGATTAACAAGGGAAATAATAAAGCAATAACTACTTTTATTTTGCACCATTCATATATTGTCACAAGATGGTAGAGTCATGCGGAAAAACTCATTGATAAACCAGTTTTACCTCGTTGGAGCGTCTGTAAAATTGCTGGGGGGCTGGAGCACCTGACACATACAGGAGAGAGTAGAGTTTGTTCTGCCTGGAGAAAAGGAGGCAAAGGGAAGATCTTAATGCTGTCTTCAATTATCTTATGGGTAGTTGAAGAGTAGATGGCAAAGATAGACTTTTTTTYCAGGGGTACATAGCAAAAGAAGACGACAGAATAGATACAATCTGCAGCAAGGGAAATCATTCTAAGAGCAAAGGAAAAAAAGGCCGTTGCAGCAAGGATGGCCAAACTAAAGAGAAATCCTCTTGAGAGTAGTGATTCAAAATATCACTGGACAAGCCCTGAGAAGCCAAATGTACTTTTGAAGGTGTTGTAATTTGGAACTTGGACCAGGTGATGTCCAGAACTTCTGTCAAACAGAAATCATTCTGGCATTATCTGACCACGCTACAACCCTAAACTCCATTAATGACTACTATACAGTGTGTTTAAAGTCCATTAACGAAGTTACAGAATCATAAAATCATAGAATGGTTAGGGTTGGTAGGGACCTTAAAGATCATTTAGTTTGAACCCCTCTGCCATGGGCACAAATGTGTGTTGCTTTTGCTGTTTATATCTGACCCTTGCAATCTTCTGACTCTAGAATATCCACTTACCGTTTTGTCTTGTCTGCAATGAAGAGAGTGACTAATCTGCCACTCTAGAAGCACAAAAGAGGATATTAAGAGATCTTCATAGTTCAGGAAGGTGTGGAATAGATGCCTTTGACCTTCTTAATGCAGGGAGATGACAGAGAGTTAAATCATTTTTCTRTGGTAGGAAAATAAAACTTGAAATATTTCTCTACATGAAAAATCTGTTTGTTTTCAGGGTGCTATGTTTTTGTTTTTCTCTCCCTTTTTCTCTGATGCAATGCATGCTGGTAAATCAGTCAGAATTCTCATGTGTCTTAGGAATGAAAAACACTGAGAAGCACTGGCATGTGTACATCAACATCYAAAAATATGTCCTCCCAGTGTATCCCAGAACCACGTGTGTGAGAAAGAGGGTGGCTCTCCTGAGAGCCCTGCATTCCTGCAGGAATAGACGTCCGTGTCTGTGGGACAGAAGGCAGCTGCCATCCCCTCTGCAYTTCCTGCTCTGACTTCTGCAGGACAGTGTTTCAATTTTCAGTGCAGTTTTGCAATCCGAACCTTACCCCTTGTGAGACCTCAAAAGGTACAAAGTTAAAATAAAAGCTGCTCATCCTTCGGCTGACAATGCCAAAGTGTCGTTATCCTGCTACCGTGCAAGTAAACAAAACTGCACGAAGAGATGAAGGCTAGAACATTAAAATATATGTGACACTAACAGTATTCCTAAACAATTTCAATCTGTTCTCTGAAGCAGCTGARGGACTTGGCAACAGCTGGAGTTGTATTTGGTGGTCATCAGAAATTTACACTGACATATACTCCCTTGTATGTATGACTTTTCTGGGGAGGGGGGGACTTTGTATTACTTGGCAATAACTCTGGAGTATTCATTGGAGAAAAACTTGGCTCAATATTGAGAAATATCAAACACTCGAGTTTTTTCCCTTCAAATATTATTTATTTCCCTGTTGATAGTTTTGTGATAATTATTCCACTCATCATTGATAGGTTATTACTATTTGTTTATGATTTCAGAACAACATTCTCAGTTTCTATCAGAATTTTGCCTTGGTCTCTGCTACAGAGCAAATAAAGCCACATTTTTTTATAAGAGCTCTCTAACCTGAAGGACCTCCTTATTTCAATGAATAGTTCAATGCAACTTTTTGGGAGCCTGTTGCCCTGTGAGGACTGAAGTGTTCAAACCCATTTTGATTTCAGACAAGATACATAAATGTAAATGTGATGCAAAAACGTAAGCAGAAGGGAAGCAATGCAGGATATTTGGAGGTTTCTTACATTGTAATTTCTTAACATAAAAACAATACAGAGGTGTTTCTGATTGTGCTGATGCAGAATAGCAGAAATGGAAATCCTGTTTTGTCAGTTCTTTGTAACACAGCATTATTCCTCCAGTATGTGATTCCCTGCTCTAATTACTCCAGTCCTGAATGACTCAGTTTCCRCGTTTCCTTAAAAGATTACTCAGTCTGTTAAATAACTCCAGTTTTGCTGAGAGTCTGTTTCTGCACTCAGTTTTATCCAATTATCCTAGTCATTGGTAATAAATCTGAACAACTTTGCTTTTATTGTTTTATCGTCTGTGTTTTGATATCAGCAGTGTCTTACATGAGCTATTTATGGACCAGGACCATCCCACTTCTAATACTGATGTATTATTAGCTCACTATGTGTGAAGGTAAAAAATCTTAGATCCTTTCTACATGAATGTTGTACTGCATATTTTTATCCATTCTGCTTTCTTTCCTCTATCACCTTTCAAATAATGTCTTTTTATAGGATTCCAAGCTTCCCAATGGAAACCTGCTCTGGGTTGTTTTTCTCCTGGATGCTTTACCTTTCTTTTTTCTAGGTCAAATAATCTCTAGGCTTGTTTTCTTAATCATTGTATTGCAAAGGCTYACAGACACAACATAGTTCTATGCTGATGTGATGGGTAGCATGAGATACAGTCATGACAGAATAAAAGTGTTGGGATAGTGAGGTGCTGGAGGAAATRGAGTAAATGATTAATTGTTTTACTACTATCAATAAAGAGTCGATGTTCAAGGAATTAGAGGGCTGATAGAGTGCCAGCTTCTGGATAAGACATGAAACAAAAGCCATGACCAAAACCTGTTTGTGGTTATTAAGGTTTCCATGGCTCTGTTCCAATACTAACATGCAATTTTGAAATCCTGACAAAATTCAAATTCACTTATTTACATTCTGCCTTCCCRTATTTCCTATTATTGTGTAACATATTCTCATTACTTAATTGCTATGTAATGTCCTGTGATGCTAAGCAGGTGCTGCTGCTGTTTTGTGCTTGGGAACATGATCTAAATGATATGTAAACCTGTAGTTCAATGAGTCACCTGTATCTCTAACCTTTGATTCCCCTTTATGTTGTTCATATACATGAAGGCTAATATAATTTTAGGATTGTCTTCCTAAATTAATTTACAGTCCTTTTTAACACTTACACATTCAGCCACAGGATAAACTTTCCCTCTCAAGTACTGTTATAAGGTCATGGTGTGTGTATACATGGACAGACCTACTGAAAAATCTTCAAGATTTTTGATGCTTGGAAATAAAAATATAAAGAAAATAGTCACACTAGTAATTTTCTTACTTCCATACTCTACGAAAAACTATCCCTCAGTTCTATGATTTAATCAAATAATTCAAGTAAGAACTTAACTGTAAATAAATACTAAAATTAGAAAAATTTTCATTTTTCAAGTGAATTTCTGGTCTTGCTTCTGTCAGTCACGAACTTCACCTAATCAGAACTTGGCATTCTAGGACTCCTCAAGTGCTTCTTAAGATCCCATGCTTGGCTTTTTGTGAAAAAGTAGACCAGCACACATCACATTCCGGTTACTGACCAAACCAAGAGAGAACTTAAAGGAGAGATATCCTRAAGTGTGTCCTTTCAATATATGCGTGCAATAACTTTGGTCTAACTTTAGAAAGATTTAAGAGAAATTGAAGGGGCCAAGGTCAACTGTGAATTAGAAAACCCTACTCAGTTCTATTTAACAGCACAGACACCTAAATTTTCCAAGTATCTTTGACTTCACAATAAAGTCTAATTCTCACTTTGCACACAACAGCCAGCTAAGGAGCTCATGACCTATCTATCCCATGCCATCTGCTGTGGAAGTGTCCAAAGGTACCCAAGCTGTAGGCACACGGTTTGTCTAAAACCATCAGTCCYGGAACCCAAACACAGTGCATTGTTGGCTGCTTTTCAAATCAAAGTGCCACAACTTTTTTTCTTCCCATCTTACGAGGGAGTCTGCGGTTGTAATGCCTTCCCAAGACATGGGAAATTTAGTTGTTTGTRTATCATGAGTGGTTGAAGTTGTATCTTTCAAAGTCTGGGAAAATGACTAGCTACTGCCAGGTTTCATTGCTCTGCTGTGCTGGCTGGTGACAACTGAGGTAGCACTGAGCTCTGTAGGTGCTCAGGTCCTTTTTTCAATTGGACCTGTTTAGGGTGTGAGATCTCAGGGCAGGAACCCTCATCCGTGCTTCTAAATCATAAAATTTTGAMTTTCTTGATATTTGTAGATGTCACCGAAGAAAAGGGAAGATGGCTGAACTTTYTGTGTCTTTATTTGTAATAAAACTAGAAAAAAAGATACACTAGGAAGTGGAGGTTCCTTTTATTTTTCGTCTCTAATGTTTTGAATAATTCCTTTTTTACCTTTACTCTAGGATTTGATAGATGGCTTCAATGTGACTGTAAACCTTATTCCTTACTAAAACAGTATTTTTAAAAAAGCTTTCAGTATCAGTGAGTTAGGAAAAAATGTTAAAATTCTCCTAGCATATGTTTAAGAGCTGAGTTTGACTGAAAAATTCCATTTCTCCTCAGCAAGGTTAACACTCAATGAAATCTATGCTACATCTCAATAAACTCGTATTCTTCACTTGCGCTTTCAAAAACAGTATGGATRAGACAGAATTTTTCAAAGCTAAAAAAGCATTTGCAAATTTAAATACTACATAGGGTTTCTTTATGATAGATAACATCATGCAACCATAGCAATGTTGAGTAGTCTCATGAAATACAATCCATTTTGCTGCCTGCCAGTAAGCCTTACACAACTTTGCTTTTAAAAATAAAAGAGCAGAAGTTGTAATATTTATGATTCTTTAAATCAACAACTGTGAAGAAAAAGATTGTTCCTGAAAAAGTTCCTATTAGCCTTGAATTTCATAAGGGCACTACCCCTTCTATCACTTATTAATAACATAGTGCCTAAAGGCTCCAATTAGGTATTAGAACATAGTGATAACAGGCATTGTAAATGTGCAAGACAAATCTTCCCTAAGGGGCTATAATATAATATTGTTTTRTAATACCCAAGTAACTTCTTAAAATAGCTTTATAGCTATGGCAGACTATTACTAACTTTGGCCTAGATCCTGCAACGAAAATGCGCATTGTGAGTGTCCATTGAGTACGCGAAGGCAAGGAACCTGCTCTTCTAGTAAARGGCCATTAAAAATGGAAGTTGCTGTTACACATTGGAATTATTTTGTCCACTTTCAGCAAAAAACCCGGGCAGCTTGCAGTTAATGCTGAAAATCTACCCCAGGAGTTATTAGACAGATCACAAAATTCGAGAGCCATAAATGACAGAGAAATACAAGCAGACAAGAAATGTGCTTGTTGASCTGGATGATGAAGTCAGTCTTTGACTACTGATCAAGCCTTTGATTCAGGTCATGTCCACAGCATTATCTGAGGTGTTTGAAGTCRGCTAACTGCGCGGACCCTCCCGGTGGCAGTGGCTGGACTGTCCTGTCTCTTGGTCTACACTGACCTTTGCCCGTGTCCTGAAGCTCCATTCCCACCGCCATGGGTGCAAACAGCACTCGGCAGACAGGTTTCTCAGGAGCGGTAGCAAAGGTGGCTATTTTCAAAACTAGATTCCCGACCCACACAACCTACCCAGTTCCCGATTATCTGCCCTGTGCCTGGGCTGCGGCGCGTCCTTGGCGCATCTGTCCGGCTCGCCCCAAGCCCCGGACCCCCGCGGCGGGCTGACGGCACCGCAGCGAGCGCAGGTAGCGGCGCTCCGGGCGCTCGGGGCTGCGGCTCCGGACCCCGGAGGGGGCGCGCCCGGTGAGCGGCGGGAGGGGGGGCCCGGCGAGCGCCGCGGGGTCCGCCCAGCGCCGCGGCCGCACGGGCTGCGGCAGGAAAGGAGCGGCGGCTCCTCGGAGAAGGGGGGAGGAGGAGGAGGAGGAGTAGGAAGGGGGGGTCCCTCGGAGCGGAGCCGGCCGCAGCGAGAGAGGCGGGGCGGGGTGGGCGCAGGAGGCGTGGAGGGGCCCGCGGAGCGGCGCGGAGGGGCGCGTGCCATGCGCGGCGCGGCAGCCGGCGSCTCCCGCTCGCTGGCTCAGCATGCGCGGGCTGCGCCCCCGCCTCTGCCTGCTGCTGGCCGCCGCGCTGGGGCTGTGCGGGGGCAGCAGGAACTGCCCCGACCTCATCGTGGACCGCTGCCTCTGCGCCGCCGAGCGCGCCAAGGGGCCCGGCCGCCCGGCCGTCCGCATCAAAGTGGTCTGCACCGGCGGAGACTTGGTGGAAACTTTGCAGCCCGCCGTGCTGCCCGACCGCACCGTGTCCCTGTGAGTACGGCCCGCGGGGCAGCGCGCACCTGGCGCGGGCGGGGGGTGCCCTGGGGGAGAGGGGCGCGGGGGAGACGCGGGGCTCCGGGGGACCCCGCGCCCGCCGCTCCGGAGCCGGCAGAACCGCTCCGTGCACATTGCAGCCCTGACCCTGCTTTTAAGAAGTCTGTGAGAGTTTGGGGTTGTTTTTTCCTTTTTTTTTTTTTTTTTTGTTCTCAGTTTGGAAACTCCTGCTGGCGTTAGGGTCGAGCTGGGGGAGCTGGGCTTTTCCAGGTGTAGATTGCATGCTGCTGCGGGCGGTGGTTTGGGAAGCGTCAGTGGCAGCAGAACTGATGGAGCTCTCTGGTGCACCTTTCTGCCAGCGACGGGACGGGCTCAAACTGTCCGGGCAATAAATAAATGGTATCGGTAAATGCTGAACTGCCTTCTGGAGTGCTGTGTCATTAACTGGTTCTCCCTTTCTCTCTTGCGTCCTCTAAATAAAGTTTGGAATTTGATGTCTCCTTTTTTAACATGAGTTTCTGTACAAGCATATGAAACTACCAGATCTCCAATATCCTTCAAAGTTGTCTGGTAATTTAAAATGACTCAGGGTTTGGTGGGGTTTTTTTTGTGTTTTATTTTGGTTCTTTTTTGTAACTAGGAATTAGGTTATGATATTTTGTTGCCTGTTGCACATAGCTAAACTTCAATAAATGGTGTGTATTGTAAGTAAGGTAGCAGAACTTTCTGTAACTGTAACTGTATYATCACGTACAGCTGAAAGCAATGTCCCTGTAATGCACCCAAGCAGTAATAGCTCTGTGACATTTACCCTTTAGATCATACATATATCAACAGATCTTTTACTGTTGAATTTAGTTCTGTTGACAATTCCTGCTGTGAACATCTCCACTGTTCACTGCATTTTCTATAAGTCAACACTTTCAGGAGGCAACTGGTAAAGATAGTAATTTATAACATCTGGGGAGCTTGTGCTTGTAAATGTACAGATGTGCTGTGTATGCTCCAGTTCAGTTTTAGATAGAGCTGTTGAGTGACTTGATGCTGATTATCTATATGCTGATTATTTCTTTGGGAAACTTTTGCTTCTGTACAAGATACAATAATTATACTTCCTGCTAAATTTTAATAGGCTAGTTTAGAATATTCCATTACTTATCAACATAAGTTTTAACCTAGGTGATAAATTCACTGCAACTTCTATAGTTTCTATAACTGGCTATGTAGTTAGAGCTTGTACTCACCAAAATTATAGAAGGTAGACATCTTGGGCAGGCAGGAACTATTTTTTCCTATTGGTTAAAGATTTGTAGAAACTCTCACACTCAGCATGTCTGCAAAGGTTTTTTCTCTTAAACATCGATTCACAGTGTCTTATTTAGGTTTTTAAGAAACTTTTGCTGAGGTAAGTACCACTCGATGAATCCAGCCGACCATAAGATCAACAGAAGTATGTATTCACTGTAGTGAAAAGAAATTGAATTGGAAACAGAAGTGAGAAAAGATGAACTGGGGAGGTGGTGTGTTTGAAGTGGTAGGTGGGAGGATTTGCTCACTTATACATATGATTTAAGGCGCCAGTAGCAAACTTGATCCTATCACCCTAAACACATACATTTCAGGTAACACTTGCTCAAAACACATTAGAAAGGTACTCTGTTAGTTTTTTTAAACCTAATTGCAAATAGCTGTTGACCTGAGAACTGATTAGCTGGCCTTAGATGATATAAAATATACAAACAATTTTTATTTTTTTTTAATTTCACATTGACAAGTACGGTACCATGTATCGCCTAAACTTATCCCTTTCCTCCTACAGTTTCTCGTATTTTTAATTTTTTTTTTCCTTTTCAAGAAGTAAATTTAAGGCTAAATATTGAAGGTAAAAAGGAAAAAAGTTTAAAATCTGTGTTAGTGACATAGTAGTTTTCAGTAGGTGGAACATACAGGTGACAATTTCATTGAATGTTTCAAAGATTTTCCAGGAGAAACTGATTTTTATGACTTAAGTTACACTTGTGAGATTTGGCCAGCTGTAGAAAATAATGATAATGAGCTCAAATATTAGCGCTCTTACATTTGTTTTTGTAGCTGCATGGGAGATGTGGACAAAAGGGAATATTCCAGTAGATGCTGCCTTCTTCCATTTGGTTTTATGGGCCCACAGAGAGAAAGAGAGCTTTAACATATGGAACATAACCTTTTGGATTGCTTTAACAATTAAGAAATATAGAGGTGAATAAAAGAATATATGTTCAGATGCAGTAACACTGTAATGAAACAATGTAATAAACAGTTTGGGGGCTTTGGGGCAGATTATTCATTATATAGGGATGCTGGTTCCCTGGCGATATGTTCTTTTGGAAGGCAAGATTGAAGCCAAACTCTGTTAACTGCTCTGCAGAGATGAAAGAGGAATTACCTCTGCTCTATCTCTTAAGCCGTTAAGAGATGAAGCTGTAGATGTGTAACATTTCATTTCTGTGCTTAGTATTGTTACTTATCAGCAAATTTAGAAGTTATGCTTTGGTGGCTTAATATTTTTGTCACCTAAGTGACCATGGACCTTGGCTGAGTTTGACAATTTAGGCTCTTTATGGTATATAGGTATTGCCATTGCTATTGAAAATACTTTTGACTCGGTCACACACAGTGACTACAAACTAGTGTGGAGTCACTGAAGAAATGCTTATTCTTGACAGGTTCGGACCAATTATTTCCAGCTTATGAGGTGCGGAAGTTTGCAGAGTTTCTTTGAAATCATGTGAACACTAGAGCTATTCACTACTGTCTGAATGCTCCCAATGATAAACAATCACCCTAGAAATAAAAGCAAAATATAAGCTGATAAAGTAGCTATTCTCTCCTCCTTATTTTATATTAAACCCCAAAACAAACAAAACCCCACCTGGTTCTGGACTCTGTTTCACTGTCTTTATTTAGTATTTTACTGCTTTGGAAACAGCATTCATGTGCTTGATGTGGATCAAAAGGGAAAACTTAGCTGTAGCTTCACAAAGTACTTGCATGTGTCTTGTTAAAAGGGATTCTAGTCCTTACGGATTTGCAGCATGCATTTCTGTGCTTTGTATATTGGGATGGGTGGAGAAAGGGAATTACTTTTTTCTTTTCGTGAAGAATACAGCTGTTGAATCACTAATTTATGGGATCTGCTCTCACCATTTTGCTCTCAGTAGGCATGGAAATGTAGACCCACCAAGGAGGAGTCATAACACTTCAGGATAATGTAGTTTTCTCATTTTAGACTCTGTGGCTGAATACTTGGGAATTCTTGTATTGAATCAATATTTTACTTTTTTTTCAACAGTGCGATTGGGTTGTTAAAGTGTAACTCTAGAGAATAAGATTATTTGCAATCTTTCTCCTCTATGTTGATGGAAATTTTAATTGTTAAACTTTTGACTGAGTTGCTGAAATTTGGGCAATGTGGAAAAAYTGTGTTGCTGCTTTTTTCAGTGTGAAACTTCTAGAGTTTGAAATTTCAGGAATTAGCAGGTTAGATTCTCTACTGAGTTACTCCATGTGAACTGGACAGTATATTGGTAGGTTACTTATGTACTTTCTTCTTTCCTGTCAAGCGGTATTAAAAACTTTATCCTTTTAATCTTGGAAGTTCACCGTTCAATACGTGTCCTGGTATCACCGAGCAGAATATACTTTGAAGTTATAAATGCCTTCAGTTTCTGATGGTAGCATCACTTATTTTTTTTTCCTGCTCAATTCAAAAAGGAGTCTAACGTATACTGAAGGTTGATATTTTTACAAATTTTACTCACAGATACACTATGTAAATGTGCTATTTTAACTGTCATAGTAGAAATTAAGAAAATCTATGGTAGCATATGGCTTATAGCAATTCTCTATCATCTAGGACTCCTAATACTTTTTATGTCTATGCCTTTCTTCTGACTTTGAATTGGAGGTTGTCTCAAATTCCTCAGATTCTCAATTTCAGAGTGAGGCTACATGACTCCAGTGGTAATCCATAGCCATAATACGTATGAAGGGGTGTTCATCTTCAAAGCACTTCACAAACATTAAATAGTCTTCTGAAAGCAACAYTGCCCCACTTTTCTCTGTCCCCAAATTACTTTTATGTCACATTCATTTATATCATGTCTACTGGAATTTCTTCAAACTTATTATATTACTGTATTTTTTTTCATGTCTAGTCTGGTCTTTTACACTACTATATTCAGTTTAGGGTATATCAATATAGTTTATTTGWTATAAGCTTCTTGTTTTAAAAATAGATCACAAAAATGTTCCTTATGTCCCAAAGAGCTCAGCGTTTAAGCTAGCCAAAGCAAACAAAGGGTTGAAGAAAGCCTGAACAAAAAATATTATTCAGTAGTTTTATTTCCACATCTTAAAACCCACGTGTTCTTCTGTATTGATATGAGCCCTAACACAGCATTGCTAATTTGTAAATAACAGTCAAACAGTCTTATTAAAGAAGGTAGGTTGATTTTTGTTATAAAGGTTTTTGCAAACTTTTTCACCTTGGTTAGCTTACTGGGTTCACTCAAAGTGGCAGGAAAAAAAGAATAAGAAACARGTTTCCTGCTCCATTATTTATGTGTATATACATATTTATACATGCTTTCTCTGAAACTCTTAAATAAAGCAAAAGAAAAAACAGTTTGTGAAAGAAACTCCTAATAGGGAAGCCTACATGAAATACACCAAAGATTTGGAAGGTCTGGGACAGATGGTTGGGGAGAGCAAAGTAAAGAGAAGAGAAAGGTTCTAGAGATGAAAAGTCATCAAATATTAGTCAAATACTAGTCTAATCTTCCTTGATGTTACATGTTATATATTCATCTACAGTGGCCATAACTTTTTTTTTTGGTTGTTATTTTTGACAAAGAAATATCTGCACCTGAATTCTCTTCTCTGCTTGTGAGTAGCAGAAAGTGTTAGTAGTATGACCATTTCCAAATGATGACTTTTTTGGACGAAACTGATGCATTGGCATTATTGGAAACTGTAACCCAAGAGGAGCGTTAAAAAAATTCTGTTAAAGAAAGTAGAACTCTCATAGCAAATAACGTCCAAAATACAATAAATGCTACTTTAGTAGTTACCATATACTATAACTTTTTAAAGTTATATGAGTTGCCCTGAAGTTTCCTTCTCTATTATTATTAAATTGTAAATGTCGTAAGTTAAAACAGTGCCATATCTCCTCCTGGTGCTTTTATGTCCTCAGTGTAACTTTTTTTGAGGAAAGCAGTTTGTGTAAGAGAATGGGATAAGAGTATCTGGAAACAGATAAAATTATTTCACAGCATTGAACAGTTCATTAATTTGGTAATTTAATGTCGAAATCAAGTCCTTTTTTCATCGCATACTAGGAAATTTGCAGTATTGTGATCTTACCCTTAGTTTCATTCCAGAGGTAAAAATAAACTGGTGAGGATAGCCAGGGGGAGAGTAATGCATGTGGGAAGGAAGTTTTATCATATAAGTCTATATAATCTGATACCTATCGAGAAGTCCTAAATGAAGCTGAGGTTTTATGGTACGGTATAATTTGTCAGTTGACTGGATACTGACCTTGTGTGCCTTAAACAGGAAGAGATTTAGTATATGTTGTTGGCTCTCCTATTAGTTTTTTGTTTGGTTTTTTGTGGTAGGTTGGCCTAATATTCGTGAAATCTATTTAATTTTGTCTATCTAAAGATATGTGCAACAGAAGTTAGTCTCTGAAGTTATGTATTTTCATCTCTTGCAATGAGGTGGTGGCCAGGGAGAAGGTGATTTATGTATGTGGAATTTGCCTTTTTATGAAGCTGCATGAGTTGCTGCCCCTTGGGACCAAAGTACTGTCATCCCTTAAAATGGATTGTTCTTAAAAGATTTGAAAATGTGGTGCCTTTTTTTGTTTTTTAAAGGTATTCTGGAACATTTCTCAAAGTACATTTTGCTTTCCTAATCCCCTTCTAAATATCCTGACAGCATAATAGGATTCCAGGTGAGGTGAAGAGTAGGGAGTGGTGGAGTGGTGAGGAGAGAGGTGAAGGGGAAAGGTCCAGAAGGAAGGGGTCTGAAGAATGTTATTAAAATGAAACTCCAAAGGGATAAAATTTTATATACATTCTCCTTTTTCTGCATCTTCAGCGATTTAAAATCACAAATATTATTTAAATGTTTGATGCTTTATAACAACAGGATCGTATTAACCCTTTCGACCATGGAATCCCATTTATTCCTTGGCTATTAACACAGACCCAGAAACTTTCTGGGCAGAAGTAGCCAAAGTAAACCTACGTTTTTGTCCAGAATTTTTCCCTATTTGGGACCCTCTGTCATCACAAATTTTGCAGCTGTTGGATTCGACTATGTTCCAGATTATCCATCCCTACTTTCCTTGCTGCTGTCTTTTGCCTTGGTTTTATAATACAGAGTTGGCATAAATCTGAAAGGTAAAGGGCACAATATCTTTACCAAGGCAGAGTTTCTGCTCTGACAGCCAACAGGAAACATGCATTTGTATATGTGCAGCTTACACACTTTGTTTGTGCACATCTGAGAGCCAGACCTTTGTGCCAGCGTGGTTTTTGCTACTCAATAATATTGATGCATGTTTTCAAAAATTGCTATTTATGCTATTAGACTTAGATTTTTGAGGAAAAATAGCCTATTGATTCTAAACTTTCTCCCTTTCCGTGTTTCTAATAGAATATCCAAACCCTCACAGCAATAAAAGCATACAAACCATGAAAAGTTAGGGTATGTGCTTCTCCAGTCAACTGTGATTATTTTTGATCAGTCACAAGTTTTCTGTCTAGTTCTAGACTTCTCAAGTATAATTTGGCTAAAACCTCTGTATTATTTATAATATTAATATTTTTTTTCCATCTACTTTAGCAATTATGTAATACAGGGAACACAGTTTAGGCTTTGTTCTTATTCTTGTGGCAACATGCCATTCTTCACCCTTCTCTTAAAATCAGTTCCAACTGTGTTTTCGTGCCTGGGACTGATTTGAGAGTATTCTGAAGGTATGGTTAGTCAGGAAAGCTCTGCTTTTGCGATTTTTGTTAGAGTCTTGCAGAGTTGTTGACAGTTTCTTTTCTGTACTTAYTTGGATATCATCTTATCTGAACAGCAGTTTGTCAAATGTATAAACAGTTCTGCCAATAACACGCAYGCAGCTGTTTATGGGTGTTGTGCTCAAAGACCTATAAATCTTTGCAAACACCTGAGATTTATTCACAGATCAGCTAGAATCTGGATTTGCTGATAGCTGTGCATAAGTAAGCAAATGCTTTTAAACTTGTATTTTAAGCTTTCCTTTGGCGAGTGGCTGTTTTCTGAAAAGGCTATTCGTCAAAGCTCAGGAGGATGGAAAGGCACAGGCCTGCGTTTTCAGCCTGTGTGCTGTAGGCTTCGTACAACACACAATGAGGTCTAATGGATTTTCTGTGTTATTAAGGTATCATTATGATTTTCAAGTAAACTGATAAGTCAAGGTCTCTAAATTATGAATATTTATGATTCTCCTTATTTATTGAAGAATTAATAGCAATCAAGATGATGTTTCTTCATAAAACCTTTCTCTTTATGTTACGAAATGGCCATTGCCTGTCCCAGAGAGCACATGTTTTATAAACAAAAGTATGAATTGGGAGGGTGAAGGTTTTATGTGTACTGTGACTTGCGAAAAGAACAAACTGCATCATAGGATGGAAAATAATGTTAAAAGTAGTAGTAACCAAGTCAAGCCTGGAAAATTTGAAGAAAAACATAATGGAAGAATTGAACACAATATTATTTCATATTAGTAGTTTCCTGGCAATGTTTATTTTGATATTTACATTACAAATTAATGTGCATGGTATCAGTTTCTTTGAGAGCAGAGGGGTGGAAGAAGATCATAAGCTGTATGTGAGCAACTTTTTATTAACAGAGTAGGTTTTATAGAATTTTCACAGGAAGTATACTGAAATGTTAGGAAAGGTTCCTCTAATGGAATGTGCTAACAATCTGGCACAAGAAGAAACCTACAACCCTCAAAGAGAGAGGGAGAAGAAAAACAAAAGCTATTACCAATTTTGAGGAATAGTATTTGCCAGCACTCCTAACTCCCTGAACTCCTAACTCATGTGAATTTTTATACATTAACATATGTCCTATCAGGGGGACTTCGCACTGCTAAGAAAAATGCTTAGTTCTTTGTCTTCCATGGACCATCCTCTGTACTTTGTCCCATCTGCCATTATTCCCAGAACCGTTCAAGTCTACACTTTACTTTTTTCCCCCGTATTATTATTATTAGTATTACATTGATACTTCTGCCTATTATTTCTTCTCATCTGCATCTTTTGTTCACTGTTTATATGTATTGCAGACTGCCAATGCATTTCTAAAAAGGTAAAAACCCTGTCTCCCTCCTCGTCAGCTCTGCTTTTGGTCCTGTGCTGTGTTCCACTTGTGTGCCAGCCTCTGCGCTTTCACTGCCGTGTGCTGCAGGCTCTGCTTTCAGCTCACGGTCTCCACCACTTCTTTAGTCTTGCATGACTTCCTAGTTCCTTTGCTTTTCTAAAACCCTCCATTACATCTTCCCTCATCACCTTTGATCCTTGACTCATTTTATCCTTCTCTTCTGAACTCGCTGAGTGGAACTGAAATAAGTGAGGACATGGGTCCTTAGAGAGATCTGAATTAAGTCCTGGAGTTCAGCCGTGCCTGGAATTGGGGCCAGGCAGATGGAGTTGATCCTATTACACAACTTAGAAACAAGAAAAATCTTTTGAAGATCTGGCTCTGCCTCCTTAGAGCTTATCATTAAAACTACGGACAGTGGAATAGAGAGTTCTGACTGCGGTTGTGTCAAGCAGTAATTTTATATTGACCCACCAGACGTGTTGCTGATGATCAGAGRGAACAGCCACAGAGATCAGAGTTGTTTTCCATCCCCACCATTGTGTATTGTTTAGAAGGGAAGAGGAAAAGTTTAATTTCCAGTTTTCTCTACACCTTTATGGCAACATGCAAACAGTATTGCAGCTGTCCTCGCAAAGCTGCAAAATCTGTACAATACAAATAATTACAGTGATAAAGATGAAATCTTAATGTGTGGTGKTATTCTCCATGCAGTTCTTGAGCCAAAAAACTAAAGTTTACATAAGCAAATCTAAGCTTGAGTGACTGTGTCCATTTCTTCTGTGACATAGCTAGTATTATTCACATAATTATCATAAATCTTTATCTTAAATTATATCAGGTTAATGACCTGTTCTCAGCTATGGCTGAGAAATATGGCTATTTGTCAACTGAGGTAACAGTTGACAAATCTGTGCTRATTTTGTAAAAGACACAATCTTCTATCCATACTACAAATGGGGTGCAAAGGAAACACAGTCAAAATACATAAAGGAAAACCTGCTTTCCGTTGGAAGAAAAGGAAAAGTGTTAATCCCTCATTAATGGATGTCATCATTATAAGGCTTTTGTCTTGGACAGGCATTTGTGATGCTATTGTACCAACATTTTCATCATTAGAGTTTTGTTTTACTGGATTCCCTGATGGAGTCATACAGCATCTCACCTATACCAAGGTAACAGAGGGAGAATAGCAAAATTTAGTCACATAATGCTTCAAGTAACTCTTCTAAGTATGATATTATAACTTTTAAAGTACTTTGGATTACATGGTGCTCAGAAAACAGAGTCAAGCTGTGGGAGTTACGACACCAGATATTTAGGTAGCTGCTAAACYGCTGGTGCATGTGAGAATAATATCTGTGATTTGTTTTTTTATCAGGAGTTTTCCCTCTCTGTGGTAAACAATAGGCTCTCAGAAAGTTAATCTTTTTCCCTGCGTTATATCACATAAGAGTCTTGTGGAGGGAAGTTAAATACTCTTCCTTTAATGGGAGACTGGATAAGAATATTGAGTCCTCCCAGTGTGAGCAGTAAGACATCTTTAAGGTTGTGGGTTTATGTTGAATTTTTTCTCCTGTGAATCATGCTTTCCTTTCCTTCCTTTAGCACCAGTGCTGGTAGGGTTACATTAAGGTTTTATGTTTTGAGGACCTGTTTTTGTGGACCCAAGTACTCCTGAGGAAGAACAGAAGAGGACGTTTGAGATAGGAACATCAGGAAGTGACTTGATGTCAATCACAGATATTTGGTATTTATCTATTTTTATGACTTAATGTGTGCAAACAATGCCAACTGCTGTTCTTCTTAAATTAAGTGTTACCTGGCATATTTATATACTTGCTAGTCCTCATGGAGCTCTAGCAGATATATCTAGCTCTGATGTCTTTGTTTCTTTTTCTCTTTAAGCTAATGAAATTTGCAGAAAAAGAGAAAGCAAATTTTCTAACACTTTTCTTTGTTTTTCCCTTCTATAATAAGAGAATGAATAAGAAAATTCCTAAGACTTAAAATGTGGGGAAAAAACCACATTAATGGTCATTTATTGTTGTACTATTCATAATTCTCTCCACTTTCTGCATAATTAAATGTTGTAAGTAACAATGTAAAGAGTCAGCAATATAGATTGATGAAGCAAAAAATAACCGTAAAAGCTAAATAAATGTAATAAATTATAATCTTCTGCATTTAGAGCAAATGAAGTTACTGCTGTAAAGTWCTTCATTATTATTGATTATCATTATACACCTGTTTCTAATAAACTATTGTTTTTGAAACAATTCTAATTAATTCATTTGTGCCTGTACATAATAACTAGTCCATTAGCGAATTGGTCCATAAAATGATCTTCATAACAATTTTACACAGTTGAACTGTAACTTGCTGACTAGGATGACATCTCTTTTTTAAATAAGTAGTACAGCAGTATTGCTAATTGGACAAAATTACTTCAAATGAAAATATCCTCCAAATATTTTCATATATTGTTAATAAGGCTAAGGGAGTTGGTTGCCTGACTCTCTGTGTAATTAAATGCTATTTGAGTTTTTGTTTTCTATAGATACCTTTGAAGAACTCAGGTCAACTATTTGGTGTTGTTATTGTGACTACTTTACGAATGGAATACTTGGTTACTAAGCTATTTGTTAATGAAGAGGGATTAGATGCCAAGCCACAGTTTGGAAAAGATTAGAGCAAATAATTTTTTAATGCTAGCTTTCCAAAGTACTTCTTTAGCTGAAGCAGAGTGATTGTTTTAAACAAATAAAATCCCTCAAGTAATCATTTATTAAATAGCACTTAAGTCAAGTTGGTTTGGTATTTTTCTCTGAAAGTTTCCGTCAAAATGATGGTACTGAATTACATGTTGAGGCAGTCATTCCATGTGATTAGTTAAGTCTATTAGCCTTTTCACTTGGCTGGTGTTTCCTTTTTGAAATTGGAATAGGTAATAAAGCTTTGGAAGCAGCTTTAGTCTGACGAACTGGGGCGGCTGGGTTTCCTGTCTGTTTCTACTTGCTGTTTTACTCTTTTGTGTGAATTTTCAGTTAATAATACTGTTCTGGAATAAGTAAAGAGATGATAAGTGGACTTCAAAAATGTTTATGGTCATACAGCTTTTCATTTTCTGCAGTCTGGACCATCAATAAAAATACACCTGGCTCTCCTGGACCAGGCCAAACAGCCGTGAAGTATCCCAGTATCATCTCTCCAGATTAAAAATTTTTAAAGCAGGTGCCTATAGTAGAGTAACATTGTGATATTTTCCATAAGAATTTTCTAGTCTCAATTGCAGCTCAGAGTYGTAGTTCCTGTGCATTTAATTTACCAAAATGGATTGATATTCCACAGCCTGGTTCAGCCCCCCTCCAGATCCCATGCCAATTTCCTGCATTTCCAAACTTGGGAAAATGGACCAGGTTCTGTCTTCAACAGGGAATCCCTCTCTCTGCTTTTCTCTAGTTATCAGTCACAGTCAGTAAGCTGAAAGGTAAGGGGGTGATGAAATGTCAAGAATTAAAATTATTTTATACTACTAATAATATGCTCTTCTCTGTTTTCAACACTATGTTTAACTTCATGAAAAGAGAACAATGATAAAACTTTTTTTTTAATAACATAAGTCATTATGTTTAACTCAATCCATGGGAAAATGCTTCTGGGTCTTCTAGGAAAAATAAAAGAAGTTCTATTCCCGCTTTTATCATTCTGGATTAA
This sequence comes from Amblyornis subalaris, assembly GCA_018881555.1. NCBI lineage: Eukaryota > Metazoa > Chordata > Aves > Passeriformes > Ptilonorhynchidae > Amblyornis > Amblyornis subalaris. The sequence continues at coordinate 4,106,853 of JACAXG010000003.1, forward strand.
TGAAAAATTAATAAAAGTTCCAAGTCAGCTTTCTTGGTGGTTGGCCTAGTTTTCTTGTGGCAGATTGATAGATTTTCCTGTTTCCCTCTGTATTCCTGAACAATAAGAGCATCTTCAATTTTCCTTGTGTGTTGAGGCCAGTATTTTGTAGTTCGTTTAGTTGTTGGCGCTGTGAAAATGGAGCGGGAGATAGTCTGACCAAGAAAAAAAACCTGTTAAATTGCAATAACAGCATGCCAGTGAAAAAAGGTTTTGAAGGAGGTAAATGGCTTTGAAAAGGTATAGATTGCTGGTCACTGGTTCTTTTTAATTTCTTTTTTCAGCTGTTAAAATAATTTTGATTGGTTATTGAGGCTGGCAGTGTATTTGTTCAGAAAGACTGCAGCACGGCTCTGCGGATTGATAACACTTTGCTTAAGTTACCCTTCACTTTTGTCTTTCACTGTATTCTATAGTAATAATATGCTGAAAGAAGTTGAGTAGATTTTGTTACTTCTTGAGTATGGATCACCACTCTATTAATCTGAGACTTGAAGGAAATGAAACTAGAAGTGGAAAAATTCTCATTTTGAGCCTGTGTTTTTTGATTGGGGGAAACAAAGGTAAAAACATTGATAATGTTATTAGTGGGTTGCACTTTCTAGCCAGTCTAGAAGTCTGTCTGTAATGCTCCCTCCTTGATGTAGTCTCTCCCCATTATTTCTGTGGGACATGCATGAGGCCAATCCTCTCTGAACATTTGGCCACAAAACCTGTGATTCATCCCTGTCTCTAGGCTTAGGACAGGCTGCTATGCTTTCACCTTTTATTTGTGACTTTGTTCTGCACCATTTTCCTGATTTTGTGCCATACTGCTGACTGTTCCTTTTCAGTGTTCCTTTTCAGGGGAGAGGGTGTTTTGTTTTGGTTTTTTAACTTGTAATTTATGGGAGCCACCTTCCAGGAACTGAGCAGTAGGAAAGTTCTCCTTGAGCCTTTAGTAGGAAAGCATTTGCCAGTTTGGACCGTTCAGGGTGCCTAATGTCTGCCAGATTAACTCTGAAAGAGATGATGTTTAGAGACAAACTTATAACATGCTTACACCCCGTCAACAGCATTGGTGCTTCTTACAGTAGCAAAATGTTTAAAACTTAGATAATTTCCTCGCTGTATCAACCTGTGTGCATGGTTTGAAGATTTACAGACTGTACAGAGGAGATCCTGTCCAGTCATCAGAGACAGATCTCTTCTGCCAAGCACTTTCTACAGGTCTGGAGAAGTGATTGTTGCTGACGGTGAGTCCGAGTTGAAGGCTGTYCTGCAGCTTTGGAGGATGCTGTGGGGTCCTGATGGGTTCCCCAGCCCTGAGTGAGGATGTGGTTATAGGGAAGTGTGTGCTTGCTCGGAGCTTGCAAGTGTTGTGTTAAAATAGTATTTTTTGTCTGGTTTTGTGTTTTATTTAATAGAAGTTACCCTGAAGAAAAAGACATACAGATCACTGAACAAGTAATATTTTATTAAGGTTAGTTTGCCATAGTTTAAAAGAGTGGGGATGAGAATATTAGTTGATGTCGAACTTATGAATATTCCATTAGCTGTCTAAGTCTTTTCCTCCTCTGCTTTTCTGTGATCTTCTGTAAGTTTAAGTGATCAGGAAGAAGATTCCTATAAAATCCAGATTAAATTCAGCATTGATAAATGCTAAGTGAAAAAGGGTGTGTGGAATGTTTTAGCTTTGTTTACACATTGATTGACTGTGAACGAGGCACTTASCTGCAGGAGTGATGCTCTGGAGGCAGGATACACCCTGTGAAAAGGAAAACAGCAGTAGTCAACATGCATGACAGAATGAAACATCTTCCCACTGTGTAAGCCCACAGTGGTGCACCTGCATCTTGGACACTGATTCCGACACAGTTCTGATTCTTCTGTGTCAAAAAGGGTGTAACAGGACAAGGAAAGGTATAGAAACATGCAGAGTTGTGGGAAAGCTTGTGTGTGAGGAATGATGAATAGCTGARGGGCTTTTATCCTGAAAACCTCTAAAGTGTGTCAAAAGTGAGTAGGGAATGTTATTCACTGTTTTCCATATTACAGGACTGAGGAGGCAACAAATTAGTGGCTTTTCATAAGAAATAAAAAGTAGGTTAGCTGCAGAGCTTCTTACTGTAGTTTCTGTATTCATGTTTCTTCTCTTGACCAAAGACAGGACAGTGAGCTAAAAGGATTCCTGTCTGACGTGCTCCTGATGACTTGTTGGTGTTCCATGTATTTGTTCGCAATCCAGATGGAACACATAAAGTTCTCAGAAGACAGAGTTGGGTGAAATGATTACAGCCTGGGGCAGCTCTGGAGAGTAACACGGATCACTTGGCGAGCTGGACTCCATAGATCAGCGTTCATTTTAACATGGCCAAGAATGTTGTCATATATCCAGAATAAAGAGAGTAGTTTGCACTTGCATGTTCCAGAAAACAGTTCCAAAATTGTGTCACTGAAAAGCAGTTAATTATAATGGTGCATAATCAGTTAAACATCTGTTCCTGGTGTGATACTACTAAAAGTGCAGTGATAACATCATCTTGGAACCAAAAGTAAGGAATAAAAAGCAGAATTAAGGAGTGTTACTTTTGTTTGCTACTAGTGAGAAAAAGATGACTAGAAAAAGGTGTTATATTTTACAGTTTCAAGCATGATTTAAGAACTACAAGATCTCTGCTGTATCCTTGAATGCGTTCTCATAAATCTGTTTTACTTCTTTGAGGTTAAGAGGTTATTTGATCGCGTCCCAGAGGTGTGTACAAAGAAAAAAGATGTCTGATGTCAAAGATATTTTAATTTGGGAAATAATGAGGTACAGTGATTGAGAGCTCAAACCAAATGCATTTAGAATAAGAATGCCAGTGAAAATCTAAGTGAGAGTAATTAACCTTTGGAAGACATAGGAACTGTAATGGAAATTTCTTACCTTCTTAAATTAAGACTGAATATTGTAAAATTTCACCAAGTTAGTGGCTTGATGTGGTTGTTACTGGGAGAGGTCCTTAGCTTTATGTGATATGATCACATTGGTCTCTTCTGGGCATTAAAATAAATAAACTGATCAAAATCTACTTCTTGTATGTATTCGTATGTGCTTATATGACTRCTACCAAACCCATGATTTAAGTGGTTTTGGGTGTGGACATAGAAATATCACGACAATCTATGCAACGTTGCTTTCTGTATGGGAGAAGCTGGCAATCTGGTATAGTACTTGTAAACATGTGACTCATTGTTTCTAATACAGAAGTAGAATTCTGCTAGTATCAAAATAGTGTTGTTGACTGTACAGTAGTACACCGTGTATTTGGAAATACTCAACACTGGAGAGTTTCCAAGTGTCTTTTGGCTTGACACTGGCAAACGTGTTCACCAGGTGTACTTCATCTGTGAATAGTTCTGCTTTGAATTCTGCCAAATACTCTGGCTCTAATTTAACTCTTGAGATGTCAAACCCAGTGATTTTGGTGGTGTTTGTTTATTATTTGATRGTACACAACTAATTCAGTTTCTCCATCAGATTTAATCCTTGCCACTTTACCTAAAAAATACTGACAACAAATAAGATATTAGCTTAAGAATTTGCGGTTTAAAAATAATCACTGTGTCTACATTCTTCTGTAATGAACTGTATTTCTCTTTTCCCTGCCTGTTGCTGCCAGTAGTTTTTTTATTGTGTGGTGGGTGCTGGTAAAGGGGATGCTACTAAAAYTCAGTATAGCTCTAAGTCAGTGTATAGCAGCTTTATTGTAGAGATGAAAGTCRTGAAGAGTTTTGTGATTTGAATGTTACCATCCTTTGATCTTTAAGTTACTCATTRAGTTTAATGTTTCAGTAGCTACTGTTTTTAAGGTCTTCTTCTGTACCTTGTATTTTAAATTTTAAAAAAATACGTATTTCTGTAATTTGGCACTGTTTGTTTCCTGTACTAGGAAATGCRACCTTTTAGCCGTATTAAAAAGATTTCCTCTTGGATTTTCTTAGTACTTTTTAAAATAATTTATGCAACAATGGAAGTAGTGTGTTATAATTTATAAACACAGGCTGAGCAAGTTAGATGTCTGCTCTTTTCATATCACTTTCAGTCAAGCTTACAGCTAGTTGGAGAACCTACAGCTACATCTTGTGTGTGTGAAATTAGCATGTTTTACTTTCTGAAATGACAACTGTTTGAAAGAACATATAAATCACCCGGAGGATTTGCTGGTAAATTCTTACAATGCAATAAGATTATTTTTGTATTATTGGTGGATGATCACTTGTGTAACAGGTATGAGTATATACATTCTATTATATCAAGATTCTAATGCCACAGATATTTGAGGAAAGGAGAAATCTTCATGCTGACAATTATTTAATCACAAATGCTTTCTAGACAATTAAATGACTGCTGCTTCAATTTGTAAAGTAAAGACATAGGGAGGGGGTTTCACAATGCAGCTAGCTTCAGCTTTCTGCTGTGTAAAACAGCCACTAATAATTTGGAATTAAATTGAGATATGATGCGTATGCTGGGGGAAGAGGTTWTGTTTAAAAATAAAAAAAATAAAAACCCCACTTAAAACGCTTGAAGCCAGAAAGCATTTTTCTCCTCTGTAACTTAAAACTAGCTTTCCAAGACAATGTGCAAACCATTATAAAAATATTCAAGAGCAAAGTCCTTTGCCAGAATTCGGTAGCAGGATCCTGAAATGTTTTTATGGCATCCATGCTGCAGGCATTAAAGGAAGCTGCTGTTCCCTTCTGCTGTTCAGAGCTCTTCACTTCATGTGCAGTCTCTCCAGATGCTATCCTGATACTCTGGTGTTGGTAAAAATTATTGCTGTCCATTTCTGCGAACAGGTACCATTTTCACAGACAAAGCCTTTTTAAGTCTCATCAGTTTMATGGCACCATTAAATTAGGTCTGTATGGGAAGGGCTTATGGTACAGCATGTATGATCAAAGATTGTAAGACCTACTTAATACGGGATGTATTTATACAGCATTTTGATGGAGTATGTATCCAAATGTTATTGTCAATAAATCTTGACAACAGCCAAGCTGAGAAAATACAAACTGACAATAGAAGCTGGCACATGAGTAGAAAAAGTTATACTCTGGGGATTTCTAATAAAATAAAAGGATATTGAATGACTTAAACCAAGCTTTTTCTGAATTTAATTCTTCCCAGGACACATCAATTGTATATTTAAACATTTACATTATGAGCCTGGTGAGAGTGATAGTTGGAGTTTTTGGGACTTTTGTCAAGAACAGAGAGTGCAGAACATGTTCTGTGTTCTTTCAAGGTGACTAAGATCTTATTTTACTTTAATGAATATAGAATGGGGAAACTTGCTCATACTGGTCTGACAGAAATACATCAATAGGTCCTTTAGTGCAAGATGATAGCATGGTACTTGATTCATTTTAATCGTGTTTGTGAGAGAGATAAATTCCCATTTTCTATAGTAAGAAATCAGCTCTAGGTGATTGGTCCAGCATTCAAAGTCAAGATCCATTTTAYAAAAGAACGTTCATTGCTTTGTTATTTTTAAAGAGACTCAAAATACAAATTCTAAGTTAACCATAAGAAATGTGTAGTCTGTGACAGAAATGCGATATTACAGTATTTGCTTTCTGGTTTGAGTACCCTAGACAACGTGCACATTGAGTTAATTTTAGCATTTACCAGAATCTGTAGTCTTGTCTAGAGCTAAATTTGCACTTTTATCTGTAGTATTTGTTGTTCTGAGAGTTGAAAACAAGCGAAAATTTTGTTTTATTTATRGTACAAATTATTTGCAGAATCAAAGTTAATGTTGTACTTTGATAGCTAACTCTTGTCATTTTTGTTCTGGTAAGACACATCTTGGTGATGTTCATAAATGATAGTCAATATTTAGGAACGGTTACAAATCCTCACACAACAAAGTATCTTAGGAAGTCAGATTGTTGGTCTTCTAGACAAATGTTATGTCTCTGAATTCTGTCATTTGAAAAGTATGAATTTAGGTTGCAAGATTATTATTTTTGAGATGATAGGAAAAAACCAAAAATTAGAAGGAGCAGTGGCGATGCATAGCTTGTAGGAAAGCAGTAAACTGCTGAATATAATTAGATTCTGATGACCATTGTAGTGGAACACCATCCTTCAAGTAAATACTGGATACCTCTTTAAGTTGTCAGAGGTAAGGTTTAATGATTCTTTTGTACTCCCTTTGAATCTTACTGCATTTTCACATCCACCTGTCATGTTATTGCYGTTTTCTCCCATTACAGTAATACAAAGAATGATTGTGCTGGATTTCTTGCACATGCCGTAAGGGAAATGACCAAAGAATTTATTTTTTTTATGTGTAAGAGATCACAGATAATGTGATAAAATGGCAATAGCTCCTGATGATAAATAAAAGCATCCCTGCATTGCTTTTTCAGGCCTGACTGAGTGACAGGTCTGTGGGGCTTGTGGCAGAGGTGTGAGAGGGASGGTTTTGGGGAGGTCACTTGACATGGGTTTTCAGTGTATCCAAGACATTCCAGCCAGTCATGGAAGCTCAGTAATCTACAACTAAATTAGTTGTGCATATTGCCTGTACTTTCATCTAACATCCCCTGGGATGGGGGTGATGATGACCAGAAGGGAGTATTTCCTTTTCCTCATGACATAAAATATAGAAGCTGCCATGATGATGCTTCAGTGCAAGAAGGTACGGTGCCTTAATCTGCCTGGAAATTTTGTTTGGAGTAAGTTGGCTGTTCACCTGGGACTTCCAGGTACCTGTCAGCCAGCAGGAGGGCAGATGGTGAGCAGGTGCCTGGCTGACCAGGGCACTTGTGCAGGGCTCCAACACAGCCAGCCCTGTGAATCTCTGGGGTGAAGGAGCTGGTGATGAGGACTGGGTGTCCAGCCTAGAGAGGTTTCAGTTGTAACTGGAGTATTAAATGCTGCTGTAGAACTCCTTTTTACATACTTTAGGGGTGAGAGGGAATGTGTGTTTGTATTTAATTTCAGACTAGCTCTAGTCTGGTCTTGCAGACTGAATACTCTTCTCCTTCTGAAAGGCATTAGACACATTCTCAGAGCAGAGCTTGAACTTGGTTTCACCCACAAGAAATCCCATCAGCATGCTTGAAGGCCACATTGTGCCACAAACCAAAACACAGAAGTGGGAATGAGCAGGATTCCGTTCGAAGCACGCTCATGTCCTGAACTCAACAGGCACCACCATGGAGACACTGTGGTGGTTGCCAAAAGACCAGAAGTGGTGGTGATTTTGATACAAATCAAACACAATGAATTTTCAAAAAAACAATTCTCAAACAGAAAAAAATACCCCCACAAAATTCTCCCTCTAGCTGCACGGAAGCAATGACCAGAGGAGATCTGGATGAAACCCTTTCTTATTCCTGGTTTGTGTTCCATAGTAGAAAGACCTTTGAGTTTTGTCTGGGAGCAAAGGAACTAGGCAGATCTTCAGAGCTCTGGCCGACTCACAGCCCTGTCACGCGTACTTGAAAATTACTTGACATTGTTTTATATATCGGTTCAGAAATTCAGAGGGATTCTGTGTTATCTCTGTACACAACATTCCTCAGTGTTCTTGTGTGTTGGGTCTGGCTGAGATGGAGTTAATTTGCTGTGCATTGTGTTGGTACCTAGAAAGGTGTTGATAACACACCCATGTTTTGGCTACTGCTGAGCAGGGCCAGCACAGCATCAGCTGTGTCTCTCCAACATTCYCACCTGCAGTAGGCTGGGAGTGGGCAGGATCCTGGGAGGGGACACAACCCAGCCAGCTGACCCGAGTTAACCAAAGGGATATTCCATACCATGTGACATCAGCTCAGATATAAAATCTAAGGAAAAGAGGAAGGAGGGTGGGTATTTGTTACTTGCAGTGTTTGCCTTCCGGAGCACCTGTTCCGCATGCTGAGGCTCYCCTTCCTGGGAAGGGGGTGAACATCACTCACTGATGGGAAGTAGGGAATAAACCTTTTTTTTTTTTCCCCTCTTTGCTTCTCCACACACAAACTTTCACTTTTGCTTTAGTAAACTGCCTTATCTCAACCTATGAGTCATTTTCCATCTTATTTTCTCTCCCTTGTCCAGCTGGAAAGGGGAGGGCAGTGAGAGGTACTCAGAAGTGTTGAAAAAAATCAGCTGTTATTTTCGTTTGACAGTATAATGGACAGTGCATTTTGAAGTGATTAAGGTATTTGAAAAGGGAGAAACGAGTGCTATTTTCAAATTGCTTTACTTTGTGTCTTGCAGTATTATTTCCTATTACTTCAGCTGATGACCAGGGCATAAATTAAAAAGCTGTATGGGTAAAAAGAAACGACAAAACAAGAAACAGGTTCATCACAGCTGTTATTTAGGACCTCTGAAAACCTTCTGACTTTGATACTTAATGGATTCATAGGGCAGATTGATTCATATTAGCTTGATTTACTGCAGTGACTTTTATCATGTTATATCAGATACAAGATACATGGAGCATTTGAACTGACAAATACAGGTTAAAAATCCTTCTACTGAAAAAAAGAAACGGTTGTAAAGCAACATTATGTCATCAGGTAATTCAAGTCTTGTACTGCTCAGGTCAGAATTCAGGGGATTAGGTTTGTCCTTGTTTCTTTAAGCCATGGAATCAAGGGTCTCAGACTTGAGTTTCAGAAATGAACTATTGCCTTTCAACCAGCCCTCTGGGGCACCTTTGAAGTAGGCCCTTTACCTTTAGGGTTAAACATTCTAAATGGATAACCTTTAAATAAATCCATTAATTTTTATGTTGTTAAAGCTGCTTTCCTTGCAAAGTTTCATTATCTTGGAAGCGGAGCTGATGTATTTGTTTGTAGAAGAGTTGTATCTCATAGAAGATGGTAGGAAAGTACCTTTTTTTTGTAATTATTATTAATTTTTTCCCATGTTTTTTCCTTTTCTGCTGGGGTGCAGAAAGTTGTAACTTACCCAGCACTTCTAGATGGTTTTCTAACAGTAGCTGGCACCAGCCACTATGAGTCTGGCCTACTACCTACAAGAAGGTAAGCCTAGAAGTAAACCATGCAGCCASAGGAGTGCTTAGTAATTGTACATTAGAATATGTGTAACACACTTAAGAAAAATACTTGTGCACTGCTTTGCCTTTTGTGAAGTTCTTACCCAGTTCATGTGCTTGCTAGCTAGTCATTCTCATCTTCTGAAGAAGCTGGATCACATCCCATTTTAGTAAGGTTTTGGGACCTTCTTGGTCAGCTTTGATGTCCATTCCTGCCTGTGTGAACCCAAACTGGAAAGAATAGCTTCCTTCTCTGAGACCACTCTCTGCACTGAAGCATTGATCTGGAGACAGAGGTTCTGATGAGAAAATAAGCATGAGGGGAGTGACAGTGATATCTTCAGACGGTGAGTTATGAATTAAAAATAACAGGTGCCATCCTCAGTGTCAGTTAAGGATAAGAATGTGATGGATGTGAACAAATATGCTCTGGTGGTTCAACTGTTTCTGCATGAAAAGTCGTCATTATTGTTTATTTATAAAGTACCATGAGAATGTGCTGGGTTTCATAAATAATCTGAGAAGTAGATGGGGAGGCCAAAGATGTTAAAATTATCAAGGATTTTTAAGTACTGCTTCAGTTCTGCAGTTCTTACACACGAAATAAAATTGTAACTTTTTTAGGTGGATTTATATGTGATTGCTGCTGGATTGCTATATTGGATCAACATAGTTCTGAGTTTGCCTCTGTCATTTTATTCCATGAATAAGTTGATTGGTACAAGGTATTCAGTAGACTTTGAAAGCAATGCAGGAATATCAAGTCTTCAAATACATGTTAATTACAGTAATAATATTTTGAAAGTCTGGCGAGCAGAAAAAATTATTCCCAGAAGGAAACCAACAGTTCCAATGAATTAATCTTCAAAGAAAGATTCCAAGTATAAAGAAATAAGAAACCTCTTCAATTCTGATATATCAAAATTATCTTGAATTTTATTTTTGTGTAGTTGTAAGAACATGGATTTTAACTGTGTATGTTAGGAGAGGAGAGAATTAAATGAAGAACATATTTTAAAATACTTAAGTGGCAGAGCGGTTTTTTTACACAAGAATCATTAATATAAATCATTATTTTTGATGCTTTTATTAGGTACTTATGCATTGAACCCAGAAAAACTAAAATTTTTATTTTATTTCTCAGRAGGGAGGAGGTAGAGCCAAATGTTACACTTGGCAGGCATAAAGACTGGCAGGATTTAGTCCACACTTGGTACTTTCAAAMTGTTCTCATTTTGCACTTTTATCTACTGAGTGCTGATGAAAAATCACTGTTTGTCTGTTGGGCACTCCTGGATTAAAACCCAAATTTTATACTCCAACTTCTTTTAATATACAAATTTTGTAATGTAACAATGTTTTTCTTTTTAAAAAACAAGTGTCCATTGAAATAATTTTACTAAATCAGTTAATTAGAAAAGACCAAACTTCTGTTTTTCCTTTTCTGTGCTGCAATAATATTTTTGAGTTTGAACAAAAAAACCTAATCTGTTAATTTCTTGCACTTGGACTGTTTAAAGACTACTTATAGCCCTTCCTACCTCTTTTTTGACACAAATGAACCTGGAAAAACTCAATACTCTGAACTTTGGTGAGTGAATATAGACGTAATCCCCAGTAAGCAAAGAGAGAGTAACATGGATGCATCAACATAAGGAGCAAACAAATACGGTGACAGGATATAATGAGCAGTAAACTTAAGAGGGAGCTTTTAGTGAAACTGGAACAGAGGTGAAGTGAAGGATGTGAAATTTAAGTATGGCAGAAGTATTACTTACGAAAAATACTATTTTCAAAAATGTTTACCACTCCAGTATAAAAAAATAAAACCAAGTTAAATATGCTGAGACAAAGTTTTTTGATTGAAATAGAAATACCTAAATGAAGCACTAAGTTTAGTTGATATGAAAGACAAATTGGTATACTTGTATAAACTATATCTGAATGCAGGGAGTGACACTGGCAGAGCAGATAATATAATGCTTTAAAAGGAAATTTGGAAAAAAAATGTACAATGAGAAAATATGTTTACACTGGAGTAGATTAAAAGGGCTGCAGGCATTCATTAACTGATGCTTTGGAGTAATAAGCTTACTGAGGACAGACTTTAAGCAATGTGGAACTTTTAAAATATCTTTAAAGTCTGCAGTACTTCACATGGTCAGAAACAGATTTGTCAATGTACCATATTATCATTAAGATAATTCCTATATTTGTGTATTGTTTACTAGCAAAAGCAATCAGAAATGTACTTTAAATGTAAGGAAAATGCAAGAGACTCCTCATGAATGCTGATAAAAGCAGTTGGCTTATGCTGCTGGTTTTGTTTTGATAATTTTCTAAGTGTAAACATATTAAACAAAGTTCATACCCTTTTTATTTATTGGTGCATGCCAGCTGCTGTTTATAATGCAACATGTGCTCAGGACAATATATGCAGGGTAATATTTATTTTGATTATTTTGGCAGGTTCAGGTCAGCTGCACATTTTGTTATTTTACTTTTTCCTTCCCTCCACTTCCCTTAAGTCAGGAACCATAGCTTCCTGTAATGTGGCTTTCAGATATTCTCTAAGGAAATTGAATTTCTGGATTCAAAAGCTGCCCATCTCAAGTTCAAGAGCTCTTCTTTCTTCATGAAAACATATTTATGAAACTATATAGCTTAGGAAAATTTTAATCAGCCTTTTATGAAAGTTCTTTCTCTTCAAACATAGTAGGAAAGCTGAAGGAATTTAAAGATAAAGGCACATTGTCGAAGTTTAGCAAACTGTCTTGAAGGTTCATAATAACACTGTAGGATTTAGGAATTTAAATTCCTTTTATTATAGAATCAAAACCACCCGTAAGTATATAAAATACTTTGCCTAGTTTACAGACTTAACATTCCAAAGCAGCATGGCCAAGAGCTCCACCTTTATTTTGAGCTTATGGAACTCTTAGGAGCTTGATAGCTTTCTCTGGGAACAGAGTGAATGTTGAAAAGAACCGAGTCCAGTTGGAATGCAAACTTAGTGGGATTTTTTTTGTTTTTATTTTAAGTTATGCGGCGTGTTAGAAAGTAAGATGTTGGAATTTTCACTTCTTTAAGCGATAATTCATTTGGGAATGAATGAGGCTAGTGGTGGTTTGTAGTTGATTTTTGCTGCTCATTCTTTCTGAACTATGCAGCTGCAAAATTATGCAATATAAACCATGTGGCTAGAAATTTTACTTGTCTTATGAATGTTACATGCCTTGGGCTAATACAGCTTATAAAATCTGGTGGCAAGCTTAGAGAAATATAAATAAAATTGTATCACATGTACTGTATAAACTTGTTGATACAAACAATGTCATTTAAGTTATATTCAAGCTAAATAAGAAATATGTTAATCTTATTCCTGCATGCCTCTTAAAGCCCACAATAATTTTATATATATATTTTTTTAAATTATGTAATAAATTGCTACCTAAAGCGTGTAACTGCTGACTAGTCAGTGGTTAGCTGATGATTTACAGATGGGAGTGAGATGATCCAGACTGCAGGCCAAGGAGCTTTTTATAGTTCTGGTGTATCATTTGGGTAAAATTGCAACCATGGATGCTTTAGAGGAAGAGTGATCAAGTAGTTAAAGTGAGGTATCTCTTGTTAGGTTACTAAATCTGTTCTTTATTTGACTATGGTGGATATGGTGAAACTTGCTGGGGCATTCATTAAAACATCCATCTCTTGGGCATTTCTGAAGAGAATACTGAAGTCTAAAAAGTCTGAAAAAGTGATGAAAAGTGAATTCACTTCTATAATTTCAGTCTAACCCTGTTATTTGCCTCAGTGCCTCTGTCCTGGGTCTTCCTGCCTTGCCCTCTTCTGGCTGCTGCCTGTAGTCCAGGAGCTCACTTCCATGTTTCACTGTAAATGATGAGAGACTTGCCTCGGGTGCTGAGCTTATTCTGATTATGGTTTCTAAAGCATATATGTTGATATTCTGCATTGGTAAAATGGGTACTCTCTGAGAATATTTTAGCTCTGAGCAAAGACTTTATTGTGGTGAGCAATTGCCTAGAAATATAAAGAGATTTCTAAACTGATCTAGATTTCAGTGAGACTCAAGTATTAAATCAGTATAATTTAACATGATTGAAAGTGTCAGGCTCAGGTATGGAGACATTCTTGTTTTAAAAATTCTCTTTCAAATTCTAAATTCTCTTTTAAAAAAAAACTTTTTTCAGTCTGTAAATGTATAAAACCAGAAATAATACCTAAGATAAAACAGGTGTCTTAAGCAAAAAAGGCAAAATACAATGTACACAGCAGCCCTATGATTGTTGCTCTATACTCACATGCAAGAGACTGTCGTGACTTGTTTAATAGTGTCACAAGCTTTATAAACATATAAAATAGAGATAAACTGAAGAAAAAATAACTCCAAGTTTGGCTTTCTGAAAATCACTAATCTGTTATAGATAGAATCAGTGTTTGTGGTGAAATCTATAAAATCTTGAAGATACTTTTATTGCTGGGTCAGGTGGTGTTATCAGCATCCTCAGTGGTTTTTATATTGTGTTGGCATTCTTCAAATGAGGTTGGTAGCTGGCTCTTTTATTCATTTCAACTCTAAGGTATTTCAGGAAGTTTTTATGTATTAACTTTGCTATTTTATTAGTATCGTTCTCCTCCTTTGCTCTTTCTTGATAGTTGAACTTGAATAGATGCTATAGCTGTGCAAGTTCTGATTTCAGGCTGTAGGGCTAGCAGTAGGTCCTTAAAATTCTGAAATCAACTTTAGAAATAGCCTTTAAAAGGTTTACAAGAGTAACCATCTGATTTCGTAGTACAAGCCATAACTGCAAATGTGATTTCATCTACTTTAAGATAAATTTGCAGTCACACAAACTGTAGTAACAGTGATTTATCACAGCTGTAAAAGGTTGGTGCAAGCTCAAAAACTTACCCAACAATGAATGTTTTCATGAGACTTATTGCCAAGGCAGGTATAGGGGAGGTTTTGTTTTTGATATCTCAGATGATTTAGTTGATCAGAGTGAGAGCAGAGTGGCAATTTATAATTGACAGACTAAGTTAAGTCTTTCTGTCAGGCAGCTTTAGGTGTGGAGGAAAGGTCAATGAATGCCACTACAGTTTTTCATTGCTCTTGGTAGCCAAGTATCTACATAAAAGTCAATGTCAGAATTGTGCCAAGTGACAACTGATTTAACCCTTCCTTCACCAATTCCAAATGCAGCCACTGCTGTGAGCTGTGACACTTATTAGATGAAAGTACTCATCATTGGCTGGGTTCAGTTGTCATCTTAATCTACAAGACTGGCTGTAAATTTTCAAAACTCGTGCCCTTTGAATATGTATAGAGATTATATGTAAAGAAATTTTGACAGTCAAAATCTTTGTTTCAAACCCAGGTACTTAAAGCACTCTGTAAAGGTGCCAAGGAGTCCAGCAATCTTTTTGATTTATTCTCTACACTGTAGAGGAAGCTGAGAATACAGCAGACATCTGACATCTTGATGGAGTTCTGGAGATGTGTTCTGAGGCAGGATTTGTTTGCTGATGCCTTTAAGTTTATGGTGGATTCTGTGGATCAGCAGCCAGGTTTTCTTGTACTGGATTTTAAGTCTCGGTACACTGCATTTGCTAAGTGGAAGTGATTTCAGGCTTTAAAGCTTGACTGTGCAAAGTCAATGCTGTGTGTGCCATATTCTCATTCTTCTAATCCTGTCTGATCAAATCGTGTCACGTTATCCCTGAATTTCTATCAAATCATACCAGTTACAACTAGTGGATGCCCCTTAAAGGCTTAATTGAGTATTCCTTAGGATTTGGCACACCAAGAAGATACTGGTTTTCCAAAGAGACCTGCAAACACCTTGTTTTCTGGCATTGACAGTTATGCTCTGAGGTATATCCCCTGAGAAAATTCCTAAGTATCTCTCTCACAAAGATGGGTAGTTATTTTCTGTGTTCAATGATGGAATGCAGTGAAAATGAACTCAGGTTTTGCCTGGGGGTTTTCTGTCTCTGCTCAGAAGATCCCCTTCCCGTCCATCCCTGGCAGAGGGTGTCCCCAGAAGAACCACTGCTTGCACTGCCCTTCTGCTCAGACAGGTTTCATAGCTGAGCTTAATGGCTCATCTGTTTCACGTTAACAGGAAAAGCACCGAGAGAGCTTTCCCAGAGAGGTGAGGTAGTAGTGCTTTACTGAAACATAACTGATTAAGTGGAATCTGTAAAATCAATATATTTGTGTGTTGGTTTTCATACTTAGTGATTTAACAAGAAGCTGTCTCAGGGGTGAAGTTAGCTTTGCCTAAACAATGCAGCTGGAGTTGTCTTA
This sequence comes from Amblyornis subalaris, assembly GCA_018881555.1. Taxonomy (NCBI): domain Eukaryota; kingdom Metazoa; phylum Chordata; class Aves; order Passeriformes; family Ptilonorhynchidae; genus Amblyornis; species Amblyornis subalaris. The sequence continues at coordinate 4,122,249 of JACAXG010000003.1, forward strand.
AGCTCTGAATTTGACTCGTGTCTCAGCTGATTCTTGCTCACAGCGTTTGTTCTCATGGTATTCCTCAGCAATGCAGTTCTCATTCATCCCAATGCTCAGGTTGAAATCAGTGAAGTGGGTGGGAGAGTTGCTTGCTCAGAGTTGTAGCCTGAAATGCCGGAAATCTGATTTTGTTGCCAACTCACCCAGAAGTCCAAACCCACATGAGTAATTCTCTTTCTGGTACTTCGATTCACTTTCTGTGGAATAATAATACTTAGAGAAATGGGTGTAATTTTAAGGGTGAAGAATACTCGGATGTGCTTTATAAAACAAAGAACCTTAGAGCTTCCAGTGGTAGGGACCTAATGAAGTTCATCTCATTTTACTGCTTCTGCTGGATCACTCTGGATTTTGTCTTTGGTCATAAAGCCTGTGTGAAAATTTAAATATTTTTGTTTCCATGATTCCTTAGCTTCTGATCTAACTGTTCTTGATACCTATTTTATTTTGCACTGGAAGCAAAGGGAGCTTGAAATTCTGTGTTTATTCATGCCGTGTGCTATTATCCAAAAAGATTATTGCAAAATAAATATAGTCTTAGTTCCGTTTTGCTACAGCTGGTGAGAAGGCTTTGCAATGAAAAATAACCTTTGAAACTTAGCATAATTCATAAGACAGTGTGCCATTTTAACTATCTGAAAACCTGTTCCCTTAAAGAAGGTTAAGAAAATTCTGTTGAGTAAGGAAAATACCTTTCTGAGTTAGAAACAATCTATTTATATATCCTCTAGTGTGCATATTGTAGTAATAAAAAGGAGGCAGAAGATACTGCCTTTGGCTTTTCTACAGTTCCCTTTTGGTCCTGGCTATATGAAGCGGGTTTAGGGTAGTGCTTTAATATTTAAAAAAAACTTCCAGTACGCACAGCCTGACAATGGTCTTCAGATGCACGTGTATCACAATAGATAGCTGTTGTGTCATTCATTACTGTACGTGTAAGAAACATCAAAAGCAATTTAAAATTCCACTTATCTCGGCTCTGCAGAATCCTAAGATAATGTCTGAGTATCTACACAATAGTGTCTGAAAGGTAACACATCCCCTCTCCCGGAGTGGTTAGTCTGATAAAGGAAGCATGTCTGAGTGGTATGTCTCCAGCATCTATAACTCTCAAATAAAGTAAATTTACAAATGGAGTCTTTGTAGATAGAAATGTGAAAATAACATCTTGAAAACAGATTTTTCTATTCATTTAGTATAGGAATATTAAGGCATACTTGTGTTGAGTATGGGATTATTCAGCAGCAACTGTATAGCTTTTAGTTGAGAAGTGCTTCAGGGCTGACAGTCTGAATATTTTGCTGTGAGAAGAGCCCTCAGGGAGCCATGGACACTCAAAATGAAGCTACTTGGTGAGATTCCCAAATTCTTACTCTCCTTCTGACTTATTGCTACCTGGAGAAAGATCTGGGTGAGCTCAAATGTCCTGTGGGTGGGGGCTCGGTTATCAGCAGCTCCCTGACCTTTTCCCAATCCTATGTGCATTGGGGCTGTGCCGAGTCCTGCTGGGCCGCTTGGGGAACCCTGACTTCTTTCCCTTCTCAAAACAGTTGGCATTCCCAAAGTTTTGCTGTGGGCTCCAGAGGAAGCAAATGGAGTGTCCTGCGGGGGTAAGTGCCCCTCCTGTGGCAGGGGAGTGTGCGGCTCCCTGCTCTGCCAGGCAAATCACCGTGTTTTGGGACTCCAAGGTCTGCTACTGTGCAGTACTTAAGAGTGTCAGAGTTTGAAGGGTAGGAAGAAAGCATTGCACAAGTCATGACTCAGGGTTGGGTTTTTTTTGGGAAAAAAAAGACCTGCTTTTTTAAGAACTCCTCTAGTGTGCCCGGATGGTACACTTGGGTTAAGGGGTTTTTTTGTTTGTTGTTGTTTTTGTATCCACGGTATCTGGAAACTTCTCGTTTTAAAGAAAGTTGACAACCAGACTTCTCAAAGATGGAGATTTTAAAAAGTGCCAAATTGCTCAAAATCTAATTTCAGAGTTGTCACTTTGTGATAAGATGTATTTTATAGGTATAGAAGCATTTTTGAAATGAATGGAAAAGCAAATCAGAGCATGACACAGTAGAAAATATTGCTGTAGGTAGACAACTGATGTGGATGTGTTAAGCTTGGCTTCAGGTATATTGTTCTTATGGGAGTGTGTGCTTATCTTGCCATGAAATGCTTTAAGGTAATATTCTATTATTCTGCATAAATACTCAAATTGGTTAGACCAGAATCATACGTAATTAAGACATTGAGCTATTCTTATTAATATTTTCCCTAGTCTATACTGAATTTTGTCTATAATTGATTTTGCTCAGGAGCAATTAGTTCAGATTGCTTGGCTTGTTTGAAGGGCTTGGAATGACAATGTTTCTTTTTAGTCTAAAAGTGCTTAATACAAAATTATAATGAATAGATGTATTTGAAGAGGGGTTTAGTGTTACAACCTTGAAATAGTTTATTTTTATAAATAAAATTCCCGCTTTTACCTAATCTTTAATACACAAAGCTTTCAGAAAGCTTGGTAAAGGAGGATTTCTGATATCTTCTAACTATTCTGTGGCATTTACTGTGGCTAATTTGTGGCATCAATTTCCATATCTCTATAAGTGCCTTTCTGATATTCTATAAGAGCTTGGAGTCTGGTGGAAAGTAAGTAAACAAATTTTAGAGAAAGGGGCCTAACAACCAAGCAATACCAAAGTTAGCTTAATTCAATAAGGAAACACAGAAGAAACAGATATTTAAATGAGATTTTAAGGAAAATTGTAGTTACTCTTTCTTTAATCTTGGTTGTAACATAGTGTGAGGGGGAAGCTGATTGAAACAGCATTGAAATATTCAGGTTTAATATTAGAAATATTATTTGATAATCCAGAGAGTGTATGTTACAGACTTTTCTTTCTATTATGGATTAAATTTTTTTTTTGTTATCGTCTGCCTGGCACTTGGCACCCTTTAAGATACAGCACATGGTTTCAGTCAAAATTCAGTAATGGTGCTGAGTATTTGTACTAGCAACTTGCTGCCTTAAATTCTATATATTAGCCATCTCCTATGCCAACACAGTAAGCACAAAATGATCTGATAAGTGTATCAGCAGCAAAGAAATAACAACCACACGTATTGCATGTAGTGCAGTTATAAATGAGAAAATGGCATTTTAATGGAAAAGAAACGGATGGGTGCCCATGCTGATTTTGGCTGTTACTAGAACTGTCTTTGATGGATGATGCATCTTCCATATTGGTACACCCAACTGCCCATTACTCCAACAGGGGTTTGCCCAAAGAATGACTGTCTAAGCTATTTACTTTAGGAATTATTTAAGGACAGAGTCTTTCTTTGTCATTCTCCTTCAAACAGGTCATTCTGCTTTCCTAAAGAACAAAATTTGTGTATCACTTGTAGACCAGTTTAGTAAATAGCTTGTTAATTATGTGTGTACCAGAAAAGACTATCTTACTTTTCTTTAGTTGTTTTTCTTCATTGGTTCTCATAGCTATGCTCTCTTCCCTGACCCTGCTTTTGTTTCATTTGTGCCTTTTATTTATTCTGTTCTTTCTGAAAACCGTCTCTGTTTTTAAAAAATAAATAAGTGCAACTGGTCTTACTCATCCTTTCATGTCATTTAAGGCATCCCTGAAAGGTGCTATCACTCTCATTATTTATTCAAGGATCTGAAGACACTTCTGAAAAAAGAATAAATTATTCTGTCATCATTAGTTTAGGAAAACTTCTAAAACCACTGAAAAAAATGAATTGGGAAACCATTAGGAATAACCGAGCTTCATTTAACATAGCTGTGATTGCTTCAGGACATGATTCCCCGCAAAGGCTTTGGAATTCCTTGTGGATATTGCTGCCAGAGTTTATTATTTTAAAAGCAATGCATTCAGCTACAGTTATTGTACAGCTAAATGTTTTAGGAGCCATTTGGCAGAAATGCACACTGTGAGGTAAAGCTGAATATTCACAATTTAGAATCAAACAGAAGGTGGTTGAGTGAGCTGAACATTGACTAATGTGAAAGAAACAGATACAAAGCAAGGTAGGAAAAAGTTAGTTGTGTAATGGAAATTGAATGAAAAGTTAGGTGTCTTTGTATAATTTATATCAGTGTTTTGAACAGTTGTGCTGAAAGCTTTATTTCAGAGATTGTGGCTATAGCTAAAATGGAAAGAACATCAAATATTGAACAACACAGCCTTAGGAAGATAATTTTAAGTACCTGAAGTGATAGATATAGCATTTGAGACTGAGATTAAAAAAAGACGAATCACAACGGAGACTGTCATTGACCACTTTAGCTTGGAAGCTGGGAAGTAGATGGACTTGGAGATAATTGCTGTGTTACGTTCATTACATGGGGTGAAAACTGCCTTCCCAAATGTCCTGGGAGAATTTTCTTAAAGCCCATTTTCTTAAGGTAACCACATTGCCSTTCACCAGTGCAAAATCTCTTTGAGAGGTAAAACACGAGGATGTTGCTTAGGCTTAAAATTAGTACTTCTAAGTAAGTAAATGGAGTCTTCTACTTACAATAATTAATTATTAATTCTGTGTACTGATTTGGCACACCTTAATATATTTTCAAATTGGAAATAAAAAGCTAGTTGAAAGTTTAATTATTTCTAGAAGAAATCATTAAATGTTTATTCTTTTCTGTATATGTATTTAGTAAAATTATATTAACATAGGGAGTTTTTGAAGTAAACACTTTAATAATATTAGTGCTGGAAACAATCGATATTCTATACAGATTATTTACAATAAACGTTACATTCCAATAGTTTGCCAGTTTGACTTAGGTGGGCAATATAGAACTGGGTTTTGATATGAGAGAGGTTGCTTTTATAGTCTCACTTGTGGCACGTGGATCCTGAAAGAAATTATTGTAAAGGAAGATGTTGTGGCAGATGTAAAATGCATTCAACCTGTGGGCTGCAAGTTGATGATTTTAGTGTATAACACCCAATATTCTTGGTCTAGTTAGGGACCCATGTTGGGTAAAGCAGAAGGGGATTCCAGAAAAGCTCAAGGTGTGCATCCTCATGTTTAGGGTTCCTCAATCTGACACAATTCTTTTGCATAAGTGTCTGGTCTCTGCAGTAAGTTTTACAGCAGAGTACGTCTGTGCTGCCTGAAATTCAAATTTTTAGGGATTGTTCAATCTGTTGTAGTCCACTTCATAAATGGTGCTCAAGGCCAAAATAATCCACAGCTAATCTCTCCATTACAAAAAAGTGTCACCATTTCACGGCTCTGAGCAGTGCTCTGATCTAACTCGGTCTGCTTTGGGTGGGAGCTGGGACTGGATGACCTCTGGAGATCCCTTCCAATCTAGGTGATTGGGAGATATAAATTACCTGTTGTCCTGCATTTTCTACCTCAACTGGACACTAATCCAAATCTGTTTTTTAAACCATTTTCCAGACTTGAAGCACCACCAAAAAGAACTGTAAACTGGTATGATGTTCTGTATGCATTGTGTGGGGTTCACTTGCCCTCTGAATTAAATAAGAATAATCACTAATTGTTTAAAACTTTGGGCTGTCACTCTGCCAGAGTATGTATCAGTAGTTGTCTGAAGTACTTTAGAAAAACTTCCTTGTCGCTCCTTATTAACAGCTAAAACTCTGTTCCTCTCAGTCTTTGACACCAAATGGAAGGCTAAGAGGAGATTCTGACATGCAGTCTTACTGGTTGAGGCAAAACAGAACAAACAATTTAGATTTCCTAACCTAGCTCTTTAAATATATCCTTATGAGAAAAGAGTTTCTTTTCAAATTCAGCTAGGAATTATTTAATGATACCAGACCAGTTTTTTTTCAGGCTTTCAGTTTTTGTACATATTACCCAAAGGATTCACAATGAGTTCTGTATTTCATTGAATTACCGGAAGGTATACATCGTCATTTAAAAAAAAGCTGGTGCAGATAGCTCTTTCACAGAACACAATTACAGTCCCAGCAGAACCTGTAAATTAAGCTATAACCATTATAAAAACAAACCAATTTTGGAGGAAGTCAAAATAAATTACTACAATGGAAACTTTTCAGTATTTTTCTGGATTTATATTCAGCAATTGTTACTGCTTAACTGTTTTAGTAACTGAGAGACATGAGCATTTTGAAGGCAATTCTGAGCACAGTTTTCAGAAATAATATGGAAACTATAATGCTGTTTTGGAAATACATGAAAGATTAGCAAAACTGGGGAAAGCAAAATGAATGTTTCAGGGTTTAAAAGAAGAGCAGTGGACTGAATAAGAGAAGTGTTGAAAAGATCTTACATAGGAAATAAAAGGTAATATAAGAAGTTTAATGAACAAGGAATGGTGACTCAGGAAATTTTACTCATTTTCCAAAATGACTTGGAAGTAACTTATAGTAAAACCTGAATTAGCAAAGGTGAATTCTTTCTTATAAAATTTTTAATTACGTATTAATAATTTATTTGGTAGTCTTGTTAAAATTCTTGAACTTAAGAATTCAAAATTTACTTGTAGAATAAAGCCTCCTGATTGTATTTTATGTAGTGTAAAAAAACAGATTTGGCCTACTTGTGGGAGCTGCAAGGCAGTTTGGGGTGCTGGTGATTATTTGGGTGAGCAGTGGAGTGTAAGCCCAGGAGAGAGGAATGGTTATGCTGACCTTGCTGTGAATCATCATGGTAAATCACTTGCAGTAACCATTTTGAAATGRGGAATTTAAATGAACTTCTTATTCCACTGAAATTAGTGTAAAAATTCATGTCCCGTATAGGATAAAGATGTTTCTCAGCTCATGTCTGTCTCATTGGTGCTGAACACGCTGAAATGGTCAAATCTGCACATTTTTCCGGTGCATTGTTCTCCCAGCTGCTCTGCAACTCCTGGTGCTTTTTGCACCATTGCTGTTGGTGAATTGTATAAAAGTGTGAACGAGGAACAAACATAAGAATGTAATCTCCCCACAATGTCAACTGAGTTGAATGAAAAGAGTGTCAAAAGCTAATTCTCCTGTAAGCAATCACTTCATTAAATCCATTTGCATTGCAAAGGCCTACTCAGTGGAGAAGAACTTTATTTTTTTTGTATTCTGTATGAGTCTTATTTTTCCCACTAAAAATGGATTTTAAATATGTATTCATTGAAGGATGTACAGTGAGTCAAAGACAAAACCAAGCACACCAGGGCATGAAGACCCATGCTGTCACCAGTTGCCTACATATGCTTTTAGAAATGGTGTTTTATTGCAAGTTCAGACATCAGGATTTCCTTTTCATTGTAGCGAGAGCTTTGAACAATTCCTCTCTTTCTCCAAAGAAAATGTTGACAGTAGAATCTTTGATCTTCAAAAACTAATGCACATGACAAATTTAATTCATGTAAATAATTCTGCTAGACTCAGTAAGACCCATCACAGAAAGTTAAACACACATAACTATCTCACAAGTAAGGACCATGCACGTGGCAGGTATAGCGATATAGTCCAAAAGTTCACCTAGATAAAATTATCTCTTCAAAAGATGGAATGAAAATGCTGTCTTATCAAAAGATCATGTGGGGTTTTTTAAATAACGTTTGAAAAAATTACATGCACTCAAGTTCAAAACTTGTAAAAGCAAGATTTATCTAGACAGTTTAATGGTGTTATAAGTACGTATTCATGTTGTAGTGAAATAGTGATGATTCATCACATTTTTATATCCTCATATTCTRTGTTCAGTTCAATATTATGTGATTTTAGGAAGTATCACTGCATAATTCCAGTTTACATACTGTATRTATTGTCAAACCTTTTTCTACAATCATCCACTCATGATATAAGTTTTCCAGGAGCTGACTTTCTTGAATACCATGGATTAAACTTTGAGCACAGAATCTTGTGTGACACTTCGGGTGTTCACTGATCTTTAGAAATAACTTTTAGACCTTAAAGTTCTGGTGAGAAAAAAGAGTTTTACTTAATAGGATCATGTAATTCAGAAATTGTCTGGTGCTTGACAAAAGTCATAAAATAGACAAGCACATTTCTTTTCTGAAGTACTTACAGTCCTGTTAGTAATGCTTTGATTTCTACTGCTTCTTGTCCTGTTCAGTTAATTAATATCATCCTGTAGTGGAGTGGGCTTGCTCAAAAGCTGAAAACTCTTTAACTCCCCCACTGTTAGGAAATCATATTAAAATTTCTATTTGAGAGTGACCTTGCTGCTTCCTTTTGTTAATACATTAATACCACTAAACCAGTATTAGGGAGAGAATGAGTTGTGTGTCCTGCTAGTGATGATAATATTTTGTTTTACTGTTTGAATTGTGATGTTGCCTACACAAAAAGGCTCTTGAATATGATTTTACCTAATTAAATCAGTTGATGTGATAATTAATACAAGAACCCTCTGGCTTTGGTATTTTGAATGTGACCTAGCAGTCCCTTATATCACCCAAGAGGACTCTTGATGAAAAGCCACCAGTGTGAACACCAGAGTCACAAAAATAAGAGGTTTGCCTTATACTTTGAATTGCTGTGGGGTATTGAACAGTGATTTTCCACTAAAGCATATTGTGTTTCCATAATATGAGTGRTCAGCTACAGTTTCTCCTACATTCCATTAAATATATGACAATTAGTGTTTCTTTGCACTTCTTTGCAAATCTTTGGAGGGATTTTTATTTAAAGGACTGATTGCCTGAAAGGAAATTCCTTGATGCTTATGTTTTTTTTCCCTATCATCAAATAGTGTCAAGATCTGGAAATTGCTGTTCTGCTGGTAATTAGAATGACAATTAGTACAATGTTATTGCCTCTTTGGTTATAGCTGTTTGGGGTTTGTTTTTGCCACATGGAACATGCTATGTACAATGGAAGGCAATTTTTGAGAATTTTTCTGTCTTCTCTAATGCTTGGAATTGGTTATGCTGCAAGTGAATGAGTTTAAAAAAGCTGGTATACATTAAAGATAATGATAAAACCAGCTGGAATTAGAGGTGCTGAGAGATTAGGTTTTATTGCTTGCTACAAGATTCTTKTATGATTCCTTTTAAGAATGCTGACCACATGGTTTGTTTAGTTTGAAAAGACAATACAATGGGCCACAATCCCCTTCAGGAAGAGAGGTGTCACTTTAGGCCATTATATGCATCTTTATTCTTCTGATAATTTATCCTATGCTCTTTTAAGTTTCGATGTTCTCAAAGTCTGAGAGAGAAGTAGGCACTATGAATTACTGTACAGAAATACTGATATATTGATAATTACTCCTCATATCTTTACAACTTTTCCTGCCTTGTGTTTAGGTATGGAATGATATAGATGTCCACCACACCCCATTCATCTTGTGAGCTGTCAGTAGTGTTTTCAGTCCTTTTTCTCTTTGCACTTGTTCAATCAGTTTTGTTATTGTTCTGTGACTTCCCTCTCAGTCTGTCTGTATAGTTCTAATATTATCTGTTGAAGTCCTAGGTAGTAGCTCAGCTGTGGTTTTTAGTTTGGAGAGGGGAAAAAAAGTTAATGCCTGTATTTTATGATAGCTCCATGTGTTGTAATATGTGTGGCACAAAAAGCAGGCATCCTTTTGTTATTTACTTGTTTTTCTCTTTCTGCCATGTTTGTGGTGCAAATGCCTTCTTAATTTGTTTCTGTGGTGCAGCTCTCAATGAATTATGGATGTTGTGGGAATAAACAATATTCTGGTTTACCAAGAAGGATTTTAAATCCTTGAAAAAAAAAGTTTAAAAAGTTTAGAAAAACTTAGTTTTTCATTTTACACTGTAGGATTTCAGTATAAATGATTCTAGTCTTATTCTGAAACCATGAAGAAATTAGATACATTTTCCCCTACCAGTGTGTCCAAGAATTTCCTAGGATGTCTACTCACACTCCCTTTGTATCTAACCACATACCACATGTAAAGAGAACAAACATCTTAAACTGCAATGTGTCRACTGTTATCAGGCTTCCATGAAAAATGATTAACTACTATTTGTACTTAAATTGTTATTTTAAAATAAAAGATACTTCAAATTGCTTGACCTTAAGTTAGTATGTAAGAGAAATTGCAGAACTCAAAACATGATTTCTGAACAGAACCCCAACATGGTTGTCCCAGATGTATAATCTTAGTGGACCAGGCTTTCTGTCTTTTTTTGAAATTATCTTGGATGTCTGCCTAACACACCTTTCTGCTTGAGAAGTGGAAAACTGAACAGGAATTTAGAGGAAGTGCACAGCAGGGGCAGGTGTGGTTAGGGGTCTGGTTGGTGTTTGCTGTAGCACTTCAGTGTCCCTTCAGCTGGGCTCAGTGAGTGGGGCTTAAAGGAGGATTTTGGAGGGATTAATTTTCTAGACATGGTTTATCAGCTAGACACAGGACTGGGTCAAGTCTGATCTGTACCAGCTCTTGGGCTGCTCAGCAGAAAATCAGGTGAAAGTTGACATTTTACTGATTTTTCATGAAGTTTGGGTGGGAGTTTTTTGCTTGTGGTTTTTGTGTATTTTCCCCTGTGAGTATTATCAGAGGAAATACATACTTTCAGTAACGGGTCACAYTTCCTTCTGTGTTCACTATGCATTTGGGAATAGCAGTCTTCATCCAAATGCCTTGTCTTCCCCAGATTTGGTTATCCAAGCTGTGCTTTCTCTGTGGATGCAGTGCTGTGAGAGCTCTCAGGCTTTAGGCTTTCCTGGGTGGGATGCAGCACCAGCCCACTGAAGAAGCCTCAGCTGTGGAATTTGTTTACTCTGTAATGTCAAGTGAACCCAAGTCCATTGACTTTGGAGGCTTGGTATAAAGATTCTTCTCTCTGCTTGAGGGGTTGTAGGAAGTTCAAATTTGTTTGCATTATGATTGAGAGCTTTTTATTTGATACTTCTTAAATACTACAGTAAATTCTTTTATGCTGGGCATGTTTTATACTTGAACGAGACTTTGTTGCACAGGATCACATCATCTTGTACTTTCAATGGTTTCACAAAACCAAAAACCACAGCATCATTTTAAGCAAACTGTGATTTGTGGCTTGTGTAATTCAAATGGAAGAATCAGAGAGATTACTTTTATCCATTAGAACAATTTATTCTTTTAGGTATGTTTGTACTGTAAAGAATGGGGGTCCAGAAGAGAGTGAAAGCAATGGCTCATTGACTGTCCATACTTCTCCATTGTTAGTATCTCCTTGGCATGATTTTGGTCCTTGTGTACGTGTGAGGTTGGTTACTTGGTTTGTTTCCAGTGCGGGGTGAATAAATAAATAAAATAAATACTTATTAGGAGGCTTCTCTGGGAAACTTCTTCCTTAACAAAACCAAAAAACAAACAAGCAAAGAAAAAAACCCACCACCACCAAAAAACCCCCAACAACCAACCCCCAAACCAACCAATCAACCAAGCAAAAAACCCCAAAACAAAACAAAAGAACTAYTTTAAGTGGATTTTGGTTTGGAAAATAGCTTCATTGAAATAAAGTGTGCTCATTCTCATAGTGTTTCTTCTGCTGGAATAATATATTGAAAATGTGAGATTCTTAGCACATGGCTAAAACCTGATAATTATTTAAACCAGCTGCCTAGTTTCAGTGTGTAGTGAGATTCATCACTGTGAATGATGACTTGCACATCAGAAACAAACAAACAAAAAGCAACCAAGTGAGAATCCTATGGAYAGATAAAATATGAGAAATACTTATTCATAGTGGGTGCATGGTGGTGGTTTATTTTTTAAAAATCCAACCTCTATTTAAAGTTTTATTCAAATAAGTGAGTCAGTTTCTGTCAGATAACTTTGTTATAAGCTATCCAAAATAAAATACATGAATAACACCTTTTTGCATGAATTTATCCACCAAACCATTGCATCTGTAAGTACAAGAAAAGGATGCTCATCACTGCAAGATTTCTGCAGGTCTCTAATTAGAAACATTTCTCTGTAAGCAGGTGACTGTATTCAAGGGAAAAGAGAAACTTATCTATTTTGGCCATGCTTCATACATTTCGTGTCCATTCTGTTACTTGTCTGAAGAAACAATGTACAAAAATTATTCAGTGTAATTTCAGCATCAAGGGTAAGAGCCACAATTTGTCCTGACATTGATTATCTGCAAAGATTTTTCATTGTCTGTAGTTAAGTCTCATTTCTGAGTTAGAATATTGAACATYGCAACCAAAACTTTCCTCTCTTCCATCCTGATTCCCACAGCAAATATTCTCAGAAAGGAAGAATGTTATGAGTTGCATCAAGAGTTTAGTAAGTAATTCATTGCTGCAGGAAAAATAATGGGATTTATGTTTGCCAGTGAAGTTGTTCATTTTATTCACAGAATTGATCTTCAGTGCAAACCAAATCCTTCTTGATAACAGCCTGTTGCACTTTCTTGCACATCACTAAAACTAATTAAAAACAGGTGAATTCTTCCCATGTAGCAGTACCAACCAGAGGAATGAAATGTAGATAACTTGTATTAATTATTAGAGAGGATGGTTTTTTCCCTACGGACCTTACTGGAATGTTAGGATTCTCTAAAGCTGCATTTCTGAACAGAAAAAGAATGATATTTTGACTATGATACCCATATTACTTTGTTTATAAAACCTGAAAGTTGGCACTGTAGAGAAGAGGAAACCCTGAAGGAAACTTAATTTTTGAAACCTGATCTCTGTGTGAAACTCTGCTACAAAGATTTGAAAGGTTTCATTTAGAAACTCAAATTTCCATAGCTAAGTTTTGGGTTTTTTTTTAATTTTGTGGTATCATATTTTTCAAGACTCGATTTCTTTTTCAAAAAAACAAATGAGATAGCAATATTGAAGAATCATGAGCTGTGTTTACTAAGTATTCCATTTATGAACTAAATGATCTGCTTAATCTTGTGATTTATTACTAGTTTGATAGTTTTCTTTAATTAATAGGAGTTTGTTTTATGTGGGTTGGTGATACTGGTTTCATTCTGCGTGCGTAGGGCTGTACGGGGGGAGACGTGGAGGTGGAGTAGGAGACCAGCTGACTTGTGCTGGCTTTTCATGGAGGTGCCAGCAAAGTTCAGACTGTTCTCTTTTTCTGGGCAGAATGAATAGAAGGCTGGAATAACAAATTGGCACAATGAAAATTTTTCAAAGACAAAATTACTTGTATCTAAGCCAGATGAGAGTTTTGAAGCACATGTATCTTTGCAAATCAGGCTATGCAGACTGGTCCAAATATAATATTTGTATCTAATGTCCTTTTAGCAGACCTCAAAGATGGTCTCTCTGTAACACAGCATATAAGAAAAAATGACCCAATATGAAGTGGAATTTGTGATGTTAGTCTTTCCAAGCCCAGCCAATTTTAATTTTGTCCACATATTTTTTTGACTGACTCAAGTTATGTGCAGCCTCAGAAGAGAAGGTGAATAAAAGAATGAAGTAATAGAACATTGAGAATAAAACAAAAGAGCATTTCATGTATTTATATTTTCTAGTTTAGATATTCTGAATTTTAAACTAATCTTTCATCATGTCACTGCTGAAATGCATTCCTAAAATGGTAAAGAAGAATTGGTAGATTAGATAAATATTTATTGTTGTACATATGGTTTTTATTCTGAGAAGTAGAAGGAGAAACTTGTGAGATGTGGAGTTTCTTAATTGATGGAAGTAGACCGTGTATATTGGAGCATATTTAGTTTTTATTGCAAGCATAGGCTTCTGTGTGCTTTCAGATGCATGGGTATATGGATCATGATCAATCCCAAACTGCAAGTTGTGTGTTACACTGTCTGGTTCTGGATGAGGAGTAATGTTGCTGTACAAATTTATTCAAAAGCAACATCGTGTAATAAAGTAGAGGTCAGGCCTGAGCACCTCTGTTCTCCATGTAGATGGCCCACAGTGGGCCATCAAGTCACATCAAACTACACATTTATATATGGATTTTAGAAATAAYTTGCAGAAATCTCCAGATCTTACTAATATTGCAGTATTTAACTTTGCTACATCAATAATTATTTTCTGTTTTCCTGTGGGTCAGTGTTATATGTTGTTAGGTTTGCAATGAGACTTGGGATTTTATGTGGTGGGTGYGTGCTGGGGCAAAGCACTTACTGCTCACATACAATGGGAAATGCTAAGAGCAGGACAAGTTAAGATAGTCATGTGTAACAGATTGATTAAAAACTTTACAAAATAAAAAATTTGTTAAGAAAATCTCAAGAAGTTTCCTAGTTAAGAGCACAACATTTCTTTTTGAAAATTTTTTYGTCTACTTTCTATCTTATTACAAACTGCATGTCTTATTTTGAAATGTAATTTTGTGCACTAGAGATGTATAATTTATTGTAAATGTTACAATAAAAGACTCATTTCTCAAGCAGTTGGAATTAGATTTTTTCRGAGACAAATGTTTCTTATGCACATTGCATAATCATTAGATTAAAAAACCAATTTCTCAAGCTTCTAAAACAAACTGCAATTCTTTTGCATATTGAAGGGCTTTTAAGGGGTAACATCTTCAGAACAAGTGCACGTTCGTATTGTATTGCTTCTGACATAGCTGGGAACATATAGTGGTGGAAAATCACTAAACTACAAAGAAGCACTTGTGAAATGAACAGTACTTTAACATAAAGAGGAAGAATAAACAACTTGTTCAATGACTTGCGTGCAGGCCCAGTTTGCATGTGTGTGTGATGGTGCTGGTGCTTGATGGGTCAGGCATAGGTTAATTACTGAATTTCTGCTATGCAGAGGTTGCAACAGGAGAATATTTTTGGACTTGTCTGGTTTTGTTAGCCTCTCCTGTGGAAAATTAAATACTTTGTCTGTATATGCAAGCCATCCATGGTATGATTGCTTGTACCTCCCTGCTACAGCAGCCACTGCAAAATGACTTTGTTGTCCTCTAATCTACTGTAACAGTTTTTAACATGTCTTTTGCTTTACCAGCCTTTTTGCAGACTGGGAAGCCCAAGTACCTTTGTGATAATTTACAATCTACTAGTGAAGTGTGGGCATTTAGCAGGGTTAGAATTTTCAAGCTGAAGTCAAAATTMATTTGTTGACATATTTCTTGACTGTGCTTTTATTTAATAAGGAAGACACTAGGCACTTCAGGAAATGGTAATCTTTATTTACTGCTAGGATGGGAAAATGCAAATGCAGCAGTGAATTTTGTGATTAGTATTTCACAGAGCAGTCACTTACCATAATTATATGTTTTAGATCAGTGGAATTATCATGTTCTATTAACCAGATTATTTCCTGACTTCTTGTAGGATTCTGAGTAACAACAAGATCTTGTGGTTGAAGAATGGCTCTTTCTTTGGGCTGAGATCCCTGGAGAGACTGTGAGTAACTGATCAGCCTTGCTTCTCCTTCAATTAGAAAGTCTTTGTACTTTAAATATAGAAACAAACATCAGATAATGAAGTTGAGAAGTTCTGAACTGTATTGCACAGTAGAGTTTCTAGGCAGTCATTAGGTTAAGAAACAGCATAAAAATGAGTGCATGGGGATGGACGTGGAAAATACAGGAAAGCACTGCCATCAATTTGGAACTAAAATAAACATCCAGTCAAAGGCTTGTACTACACTATGTACACTATCACAGTGAAGACTGGGATATGTAATGGTAACACTAATATACCTGACATATAGTCTGGGTTATTTAACTCCTTGGTCTCCAATACTCCATTTTAGTTCTATACTAATTTTAATTTTTTCTATATTTTAATTATAATCTCAACAAATTGGAAAGCWTTTTTAACTGCAGCGGACAATGACATTGATAAAGCCTCATGATCATGTATTTCTAGCCAGTATTTGGAGGGGGGAGGAGGAGCTCAACAGCTAATGAGTTAGGAAGAAAACATTTGGAAACTTCAATGGAAATAAATAAGCAGTAACAGCTATTATATAATAACACTACTTTCTGTATATGTAGGTGACTCATTTGAGAATAATCATGAGCAAGCCTAAAAGGCTATTTTTTTATATCTATAGGGAACTTGTGGTGCCAGTGCATCTAAAATGGGTAATTATGTCATGCCTATCTTACAGTATCTCCTGCAGCTTAAGCTGAATTACTTTTATACTGCTTTGTAAGAATAGCTTTATTATGTAGAACTGTTGATATAAAATATTAGCTACATTCATGAATGCAGGACTGTATTCTGTGTGGTGTGAATATTTCCATATGCAAAGAAATGACAGATTAAATCCAACTTTAGATGATATTTTTACTATATATGTGTGTGATATGCATGCTGTTTATGGTTGTGTAATAAAGCAGGTAAGTATATGATACTGAGATATTTGAATATTCTAACTGTGATTTAAAAATAAACAACTTATTT
Source organism: Amblyornis subalaris (assembly GCA_018881555.1). Taxonomy (NCBI): domain Eukaryota; kingdom Metazoa; phylum Chordata; class Aves; order Passeriformes; family Ptilonorhynchidae; genus Amblyornis; species Amblyornis subalaris. Next base: position 4,138,585 of record JACAXG010000003.1, read on the forward strand.
CAAGGTCTCGAGCAATCCCTTAAGCACCTTGAAGGGTTTGGATAAAGCTGACTGTCAGAACATTTATGTTAAGTAATATTACACTTTCTCTGTATATAGTTATAGTTGTATCAAATACTTCTTTAATKTTAAATATTAATATATTAAATGATATGGAATATTAAAAGGAATGGAATGAAGAGTGGTGTATTATTTACTAAGTGGTTTAATACTAGGTTTAACAGTGATATGAAGTTTGTAAAGAAGTCTACAAATATTTTAGACGAAACAATTTAGAACATGGGATAAGAATACGAATTTATTGCAAAAAGGGAAATTAGTAAATTCAATTCTAATGTAATGTAAGTAAATTATTAGTTTTTAGAAGTAAAGGAAAACATTTCCTCTGAGGTTTTTTTTTAGGGTTTAATCTACATTGCAGAATCATATTGAGCATATGCTTTTAAGAATTTTATTAGTTAACTAGTGAGAGAAATATTTGAACCTGAAAAAACATTTCAAACAAAACTAAGAACAGTGAGAAAACGGAAAAAATGCCTTCGGTGTGTAGCCTCAAATACCATCACAATCTAAACCTTTTTCATTTCCCTGTACTGATTTTTCACAACATTAGAGATAAAATGAGTATTATCTCCTCTGTTTGTARTTCTATTTGGCTATGGTAGTAATATGAAATCCAGGAGTGGTCCATGAATTGAAGACTAGAATGCAAGTGAGGACATTCTCGTGATTCAGCCGCTCTGTTTCTGTTTCCTTTGGGGCCAGTCTGGCCCCATATGCTTCTTATCAATATCTGTGAAGTCCCAGTTTCTGCTGGAGGGGTGAGAACAGCTGGAATAGTCTACTAGGCGGTGAGTGTGAATGAATTACAGCTGGACGGGTGCTCCTAGCCCTTGGACAAAGGTTTCCCCAGCTTTGCCTTTTCCACAGAATCCAGATCAGAGCAGTACTTCAGGTGCTTAAAATGGAGAACTATGGCAGCAACTGCTGTCGCTATTTGTGGCTTGTCAAAATGGACCAAGAACTTTCATTCCTTGCCTGAAAGGAAGTACAGTAGCAGGAATATCCAGCTTCCTTTAAACTAATGTTAAGTTTACAAGTTTAGGTGTTTAGCAACGTGAGTGTGCTGGAGTTAAGAATTACTCATTTAATTTGGCTTTGCACTCCTTGTTGTCCTATTCAGAACAAAAAATAATGTGAATGCCATAGAGGCAGAATCATGTAAGTTAGTAATTATTTTATGATTACCTTAACATCATGATCTAGAAGAGTGTTAGCTTATGTGGAAAATGCAATCATTCCATGTCCAACTTGTCAAACTTGAAAACTTTAGAGAAGTAAAATTTCAGGTGGAACTGAATGACTTGTATATTCTGGCTTTGCCCTATCCTGGAGTGCTTAAACCCTCTTTTTGAGTAAAGAATGGTTTGAAGCCCTACTCCAATGAGTGACAACTTTCCCCTTATTATTTTGCTTTTCAATGCATGTCAGTCTTCCCAGGTTCTGGTGATTTCTCAAGAGCATGCTACACAAGCAAGATACCTCACTGAGCAGCTGCCTCAAAGTGGGACTTTCATTTTATTGATTTCTCTAAAACTAAGACTATTGTAGTAATATTATACATGAAATTCTTTTCTTTTTCCCRAAAGACTTTTAAGAAAACTGCAGTTTTTTTCAAGCACAGCATGAGAATGACAAGGTTACCATTTCAGATTTTCTCAAACTGTGTTGCTGCTATAGGAGATCTGATATTAGGTTTTCGGGGGATACAACCAACAAACAGGGAAAAACATGTTTGGGGATACAATTGTGTCCCTTTTAATAATGGAAAGACAATACTATATTTAATAATAATCCATTAATATTAAAAATTAAGTGTAATAATGTCTAGTAAAAACTATATAATAGTGATCAAAATACATGTATGAAATATTAGTATTTTTACTGGGCACTTTGTAAAATGCTTTGAAAAACACTGTCTCACAAAAGGTACATTTTCTGTTTTATGTATGTGTATGAACAGTGACTCACGAGTGATCTGTAGACGTGGCAGTYCCTCTCCACAGTTGAAGTTTTCTGAAATTAAGAATTGCTGCCATGTGCTGGTTTGGAAAGGTTGGCTCACAAATGTGTCATGGCATCTGGATCATGGTGTGCCTCTGTGCTACTGAGCTTACACTCTAATACTAACAAGAGGCATTAAGAAGTGAAGATCATAACTTAAATACCATGCAAGAATAAAAACTTCCTCTAAGATATTATATGGTGTCCATACTCCATACTGGAGTTGGAATAAAATCAGAAGCGTAGGTAAGGATATAAATAAGGTTTTTTGAAGCAAGTGTGGTAAAGGAACTGTTGAAATATGAAGAGCTTTGTGGAATTTAACCAGAAGAGATCTACAGGCCATAAATTCCATGAATGAGGATGCACACCTTGAACCCATTTCTGTGATACACCCTGTGGAGATGCCTGGCTTCACATTCAGGCTGAGAATTCGGTTCAGATCTGAAGCTCAGGGCAAAGACTTGACAGCTTGTGCTGATTTCGGTTCCAGTGCCTTCACTGTCTTCAGTCAGTCTCCTGTCTTCCCAGGAGATGCATTGATCTGAGCAGGACAACATCAGTTATCACAGACATTTAAATAAGTTTTTCCTATGCTTTGGGTACCATAAAAGAAAGGCAAGTTGGGCTTTCAAAGCCCTGAAAGATTGAGGTAGCCCTTTCAAGTAAGTCTTAGCAATCTGAAAGCTCTCATTTAGTTAAAATATTAGGAGGGATCTGAACAACTGAAAAATCGTCTATGTAATTTGATGATATAGTTATTCCATACATCGGAACAATATATTAAATAGAGAAATCTGTGACTTAGTTTGCTTCTTTAAGAATTATTTTTWTTTATGTGTTTTTATCTTCTGGGCAGTGGGGTTAATCATTGCTGTTACCCAAAGAATCAGAGGCTAGTGCAATTTCCAAGTTAGTAGCAGGTGCTTTATCCTGGCAGTGATATGGATGCTGCTCTGAAGACGCTGCCATCTCACAACAGTGTGCAGACAAGTAATAGTATTTGTAACAGCTGTGGCAAGGCTTTTTATGCCTGAGAATATTTGGCCAGCCATAGTCCATGGGATGCTTCTGGGGACACAGACTGAGGTGGCTGGGCCAGCTGCTCCAGCTGTGCTGGACCTAAAGCCAAGATCCAGACTAGGAAACTTAATCTTTTGCCCTCATCCTGGTGCCAGCTGGCACAAAACAATATCTACCTCAGCTATTTATCCACACTGCTAATTTTCTTACTTTGCACAGCAGCCACTGCACCACAACTGCCTGGAGAGCCCCTGTCCTGAGCTACCTCCCCRTGTCACCTTCTGCTGTGGCAGCCTGTTGTGGCTTCCCCACTGTGGGCTGGTGGTGCTGTGGGATTGATTGTGTACTTGGTGTTTTCTGAAATGGGCATATTAAGTCTCTCTCTCTCTGTTTCATAACCAAATGTACTTTTTCATTAGGTTTATGGGAGCATTATTACCTCTCAGACTGTTGCTCCTTTGTCCCAGTGACTGAAACTCTAATGGGTTCAGAAGCTATTGGGAGGGAACCAGCAAATAAAAATAAAGAAACATACACAAACAGACCATGGTTGCATAAGCAGTTTCCTTGGGAAATCAGGACAAAAGATCACTAAGCAAGATTAGAGATATTTTTCACGGTTGAGCCAGAAGAAAGCATGCCAGACACTAATAATGCAGCAATGACTGTTTTAAAGAAACTTGCTTTGTTACATTTTCACAATATTCCTAGACACATTCTACATTCCTAGACAAAGAAAAATAATACTGAAGTATCTGTAAGAATTTAGCATTGAATTTATTTTTTGTTYTGATTTTATTTTTTTAGCTCTGTAGGTCAGTCTTAACCAGGTCTCACTTGGATTGTGTGTAATTTTTTTAAGTGTTGCTATGGTGTAAAGTTACCAATCACGTGTCAGTGCTGCACAGCCACATGTTGTCCTCAGTTATTATCAGACAAGGTTGCCTAAAAGCTACTTTCAGTAGGTTTTGGTGGGACATTCTGCAACTATATGTTGTGCTGTGCAATTGAAGTAATAACACATTAACTTGAGGGATGAAAAGGGCTAGAAAGACAAGCATAACAAATTAGACCATAGAAAAAACATGTTGTTATGCAGTTGTTATACAAATATGATATTCAGAAGTTCTTAGCAAAAGCTCAAGTGACAGAAGCATAAAATATAAAGGTTTGAYGTTTTTAAACATGCAATTTACATTTTCTGAATTACTGGCCTCTTCATTTTTTCCCTGCCCCTACATTTAAAATGTGTGTGTGCACACGCACATGAAGAAACAGATGTTCTTCCTAGGTACTGTGARGGATTGGAAACATGCTCAAAGAAATTGTTAAACAATTTTACTTTCAACACATCGCATATGACATCTTTTAAGTTAGAAACTTCATAAATTAAATTTAGAAATACRTGTTCTTTTTTGGATTGTTGTAAAAATAGGAAAATACTGGTTGTTATGAACTAATAATATTTCAGACTGACAGCCAGGATCCAGCTGTGAAACGTTTTTGGTTTTTTCATTCCCCTTGAAGATCTTGCAGCTGAGGAGTGTGCCTCTAACTTCATGCAAGCACATTTAACAGAAAATAGATTCATAATCTTGGAGACCTCAAATGCCACTGAGCTGTGTGTTTAGAGAAATGCTGTGATGTTACTCGAGGAAAGGGCAATTTAAAAATCTGTTTCTCAGAGCTGTTTGTTGTGTAAATAGTCATGGTATGAATAAAACTACTCAGTTTTTATCTAGTTTTTGTATTTGGAGAAATACAGAGAAAGAAAAATCTATGCAAACGCCTTTCAAGCATCTGAAGTTTTCTTGCCACTTTTTCTTGCATTTCAAATCCTGCATGGATTTAGTAAATTCTCTAGATCTAGTTGACAGTGATAGCAAACAAGTTCTTTCTTTATTCTCAAAGAACGAAAGTACAGGTCCCGCAAGCATTATTCTTCCTTGTTTAGTAATATGCCTAGGACCTGGGGAAATCTAAGCAGTTTTCTGTGTAAAATTTCTTACTGTGTTGGCTTGTAATTGTTTACAAAAAGAGCTCATTATGCTGCGCTACTATTTGAAGTGGTTGATCATGTTCTGGAAGGTGTGGAAGGATGGGAATAGTCATGGGGAATGATTTTTCTCCTGGAGTGAGACTGTGCTTTGTGCACATACTCTAAACTAGACTGAAGACAATTCATGTTCCTCTTGGCACTCGTTGAACTTTGAGTTACCCTTTTGGTTTCAGTGTCAGATGAAGAGATTGTCTTTTTAATTATGATGATGCCGGTGTTTGCATGAGGCAGGAGAGTTCCCTTTGTCACTCCTAGATGCAGCTACTGTAGCTGGCAGGTTTTTAATCACTGGGTGTGTTTGCCTGCAATATAGTCAGTACAAAGGCAGTTGTAAATGCTGAGGTTAAAAACCAAAGTTCTGAAAATTCATGAATTACCTATTCATTCARAGACACATCTATTGCAAATAATTGGTTTGATGGGTTGGAGATACTCARGAAATAAAGAGCTTTACAAATACAGGAAGGGAAAACAAGCCCAATGAATGTAGGCAGTGGAYGGATCAGAAAGAGGAAAGAAAATAGTTATGCATATGATAATCATTTATCACCTAAAATTAGAATAGATTTTTGGGAAATGAATGGTTTTTAAGGCTCATCCTGGAGCATGGAGAGAAGCAATTTCTGCCAAGAAAATGAGAGTTAAGCTAATAAATTGGACTCTGTTCTTCGGAGCTTAATACACACAGCTGCTTWGCCATCTCATTTTTTGATTGGTAATAAATGCCATGGTCAGCTGCTGTAGGATATTTTTTTCTGGGCCTTGTATGATATCCCTGGGTTAGAACCAGATTCCTCACCAGTGCTGGGGCTCCTTCTCTGTCTGCTGAGGCCAGTCTGTCTTTGTGGTGGCTGCAGCCCAGGGATTTTGCCTCTCTTTGGTGCTTGGTCCTCTCTAATTGTGACAATTTTGGCCGTGTTACTCAATAATGCCAATGTCACATATATTCTGGTACAGTCAGAAGGTAGAGATGTTCACATAAATGGTCGTGCTGTTTAAATCCCTAACTTCATGTGTCTGTCAGTGAAGTTTCTAACGTATAATTGAATTATTGCAAAATAATTAAATGCATGTTGAAAAAAAGAGGGATTTTTTTCCCATAAAATCAATTTAGTTCTATAAAATACAGTTTCTATAAAATCATTTTAATATTTTAAAATTTTAATGGCATGGATTGGTGAGATTGGTATGATCCTGATATCAGACTAAAAGGAGATATAAAAATTATCCTCATAGCACCAGAATATCTTCAGTTCCTCACTGCTCAGCATCAAATAAGAGCTCCTCATTAACATTTACAACATTTGAATTATATCTTGTAAATCATACAAACCCGTAAATTTATTTATTGCAAATAAAATTTAATGTTACAATGAGAAGTTTCCCCTATCACTTAATTAGATAGAGTTTTCTTATTATTTCTGACTGTTTAAGTTGAACAAATTTTTTACTTGCCAGTATTTATTTATTGACAGATTTCTTTTGTCATTATCTGATTCTGGAAGATATTACATTTTACGTATTGCATTCAATTAAAAATACAACTTTGTAGCTTCTATGTCTTTTTCTTGAAAACAGTTAGTCCTTAATCATAAAGGAGTTTGCGTAAATAGGAAATTTTATGCATGCTCTTGCAAATGCATAATGGTCAGGTAATACAATATTTATATCTTGATGTTAAACAAGAGAGTCTTTTGAAAGAAGAAAATCTGTGGAAGAAGRGGCTTTTATTTGAGAGAAATGATTGGAAATCAGGGACTGTCTAAAAGTKTGTCATAAATTTTCATTCAATTTTTGTCTCGTCAATCGATCTCTACCTCTCTATGTTTTTTATCTGTATTGCTTATTTAATATCTCCAAATCTAGTAATACTKGTAGATATCAGCTTATCAGGAGAGAGAAAACAAGAAAAAATACATTGATATGTGTGTAATGCTAATTATTTTACATTTCTACCTTATGTGGAGTCATTTATACACACTCCTGCCCTGACTGGGAAGTCTTAATGGGCACAAATACACAAGTGCAGATAGAGGGTACTGATGCTTATTGAAAACACCTGCCTGGTTGCATAAGTAGCAAGAAGCAAGAGCAGACCTAAGGAACTCTGGGAAAATATCATCGATCTGGACTTGGAAAAGCCACTGTTGGTCCTCACTGTTGGTAAAGGAATACAGGGTGAGTTGCTTTTCAAAGTAAGTATAATTCAGCTGCAGGCAGTGTTTTAATGAACTGCACAGAAGGAGGGTATCCAATTTGCAATCATTGCATAGAAATTTTGAGAAACCAGAGAAGGAGAAACAGAAGCAGGATCAATGTCACAAGTTGAACTGGTGGGCAAACTTWATTAAAAATTGCCTTTTCATTTTAATTCTGTGGTATTTTATGGATCTCTTTATTTCATGTTATGACTAACAAGAGGTTACTCATTTAGTAGTGCAAAAGCTGAATACGTACATTTTTTGACACTCCCCTCCCCAAAAGCAAGTAAAAAAAAAACAAACCAAAAAACCAACAACCTTCCTAAACTCTCTAAACTCCAGAACCCATTATGTTTTACTGTGCAGTATCAAAGAGAGATTTAGCATTCTATCAGGAATCATAAAACTTGTGTTATTCTTAATATGACTGTCAGAAACAGAGGGGTTAGAAATTAAAAGTAAAATTACATTACCCTCTTTCTAATGGGTATGTGTACTGTAAGTCTTACAACCATGAAGTACCTGTCAAAGCACTTGTAATGTACTGTGACAGAAAGGTAATGCATTTTTTTCCTCTATTCATTTGTTATTTACCAGTACAAAGTCAGAATAGAGACTATTAGACATCACATACATTATGTTTTAGAGGATGAGACAAGAGGAAAATACCCTATATGTCTATTGCTGTACAGCTACAATGCTGTAAGGTGTAAAAAAAGCAGTAATTCTAAAAAGAGAGGATGTTTCCTTTGGGATATTTTGGGGCTGTTTAAAAATAGCAGTAATTAACTCTGAAAAATAGGTTAGTAAATCAATCCCGTTGTTCTAGCGCACAGGTCCAGAACCAAGTGTGTTTCCCATCTTTTCTTTCTACCTTAAGCCTGCTTTTTGTTTGCACCCTAAACTGCCACATTCATTTCTCTGGTTCTGTGGTATATTTGTTTCCCTCTGATAGAAACAACATGGGCTCCCAGGCCATGTCTTTGCTGTTATTTCCGTGCCCTATGATGAGGTCCAAGGCTTGCTGAGCACTGCCGTCCCTCGCAGGCGCTGCTCGTGGGCGTGACTGTGTTTGTGTCATTCCGAGTGTGCTGCTAAGGTCACGTTCCTCTGGTTCTGGCACGAAGCTATGGTTTCAGCTTGGGCACAAAATTGCCAGCTGCTGGCATGGACGTGGTGTAGCACCAGTATTTAAGATGTCAGCAGTTTGCCAGGCTGCATTGATGGACTTTCCAGTGGAACTATTTGCATTTTTTCCTCCGGCAAAACAAATTTCTGTTGGAAATGCTAGCATGGCAAAATAAAAATGTTCGGTGAGGGACACAGCAGTTTCAGGAACGTCTTTGTCATAGATACCAGTATTTAATTTCAACTGTTTTAGAGTCACAAAATATAGGATCTTTTTGGATTGATAAAAGCTGAATTATGCCACTTAGGACTGATGCAAGCTGTGTTCTGATAAAGAAAGGCGGACTGGTTGGAAGAATAGAAAAAACAAAAATGTGGTTTAAGGGTAGTTTGTATGAAGTCAGAGAGAAGCATGCTGGGAAACCAAGCTGATAAAAATTAGCATTAGTTCATCAGCAACCAAGCTAATCTTGTGAAGTGAACTGTGAGGTAAATTGATAGCTGAATCCTTTTATTCGGTATGTGGTTTTGATTCCTCAGCTGTAGGCTATTGGTGAAATAACATTTTCAAGCTCCAGACAATACTATAATATTAGTTGTATTCAGATGCAATGTGGTCTTTAATGTGTTTAGCATCAAGAAGACCAAAAATTTGCCTCACCTAGTGGTATCCATACATAAAATGTGACAGACCTCAAGTTCTGACTAGGAACATCTCCACATCATGGTGTTGTTGGGTAAAAGTCAGTATCAGAAGATAAGTTCCAAACTCAGTCCTTCCCTCCCAGAGAGTTTTCTGGGCCCTACTGATAATTTTTCTTTTTGTCTCTCCATCTCTGACTTGATAACAATTGACAGACATTTCTCATTTGCTTACTTAAAAGGACAAAACCCCCTATGTATATAAGTTATTGTCTGCCAAAAGAGCATGTCTGTAGACTAGCCTGTGAGGTCTCTAATGAAAACATGCTATTACTCATTCATATCATGCTAGTCTATAAATGCTCCAAGGGTACCAATGACCCTGGGAGCTTGCTGCCCTCAAAACTTCTGGGGATGCCTGCAGAAAGCATGGCTTGTTCTCTGATGCTTATGCTTTGCCAATAATCTCTGAGAAGGCAAAATAAAAAAAGAAAAATAGAATAGAATTGAAAAGAACTAGAAAGAAGGGCTATGTTTTATGCCAGTTTAGTTTAAAGAAAAAAAAAAAATCCCCAAAATGAGTTGTCTGAAGTAGTTAGGAAAGCTGATGTAATATAACAGCTGTGGGCAGTTTTTCTCCCCACTTCTTAATATAGACAGAATTGATTAGTTGGGTGTAGTATAGTGCTGCGTGTGTCAAGTAGGTACAAAATGGTTGTTCTCACGAGAAAATTGCATGCAGACTTAGCACATGATAAGCTGTCTTGTGTTAACACAAATTGCCTCGTTCTTGAAATGGAAAGTGACTGGGAGAGCTATAGAGGATGTTTGTGTAGTCTGAGCTATGCACATATTCTGTGAAAAAAAAGAATTACAAAATTCCACTATGCGCTGCTTTAGAAAGTGTTTTGCTGAGGAGAATACAGAGGGAAACATTGTGCTGGAATAAAATGTGTAGTTTTATTTGCTTGGGAACTTGAAAGAATGAAATAAAATTGTTCTGTGCAATGGTAGTGAGATTCATCTGATAAAATAAGAAGTTTAAGTTAAAAATAAGCCACTTGAGTTAGCATAATGCAAGAAACTTGTTGAAGCATAAGTAAAATGTTTTTATCATGCCTTTATAACCCAGAAAACTGCCAAAGGGGCAACTTGAGTCTCTTAAAGTCAATTAATCTCTATCTATGAAAAATATGAAAGATGCTAAATCAGGAAAAAATATTKTAGCTATGCCTGAAAAAAGGTGCCTGAAAAAGCCAAATTTATTAAAAAGCATAACCTCTTGGCCATAAMTGTAACACTTCTGCTATGATGCTATAATTAATGTCCAATGAAAGTTTTACAGCTAATGTTTGTACTCAGACACATGSGACATTTGTTTCTTTCACCAAGTGTGTTTCTCCATTTTTTTTATGTTCAATATTCACATTTGGTTTTTAATGCAAAGTAAGTTAATACTTTTTTAAAGACCTTAAAGGCATGCTTTTCAGCTGAAAGGGCAGTTTAAAGGACATTGTGTTCAGAACAAAACAGTGGTTTATGTACTATGTCAGCAGCTAAATTGAGAATTTGATGTTTTTTTCCCCTTTGTACCATTAATTGCTTTTAGGTATTTCTGAGAAGTGCAAGTGCCTCACAAGGGACAATCCTCCCGTTTGAATGAAGTTTAAATACTGTATTAAGCTTTCCTACTGTACAGAGTTATGTGAACTTACAAAAATATTTAGGAATGTAAGATCAGAATGGGTTGCAGCCAGACTGAATTTCCAGGGATAAAAAGAAAATTTGTTCAGCTCTCTCTCTCATCATATACACCAGAAATGAGCCACTCCATTAACAGCTTTCCAGCACTCCATTAAGAACGCTGAAACTTCAGTTCGATATAATGACTCTAAAAATTATAATGTGTCACAGGAGAAGAAATTGAAATGTGCTACAGGTTGTTTTTTTAAATTTTTTYCTTTTACGAGTCTTTGCCACCGTAACCAATAAATCCTTATCAGCCAATCTGACAGTTCCTTTAGCCATGACTATGCCAGCAAGGGACACCAACACAGGCACTGATTTTTCAGTAGAAGAAATCAGAGCAGGTTTCTAGAAAAAAACTAGAGCATGTTTCCAGTGTAAACCATCCAATAYGCCCTCTCTTAGCCTTTTTTAGCAAAAAGGGAGGAGCAGGGGAAGCTCCTGAAGCTGTGTTCTGCAGCAAACGAAAAATAAATAAATGCTGGTCCTTGAAGATGCCTGGGGAGGATTCAGCTCTGGATATGCAAAAATTCATGTCACAAGCTGCAGTTTCTAACTCTAGTAAGCCCTGTCCATACATAAATAGTATAATTATTTGAACAAATTGAACAAATAATTTGAAGGCTGCTCCAAATCTTTATTTCTACTTTTTCTTTTCTATGATCTAAATGTACTCRTAGCCTATTTTTATCCATATTATTTTATAGTACTGTTATCCTTAAACTAATCCTTTTCTCTTTGTTGGGTTCACCATTTATAAACAGTGATGTAATACTCACTTTCCTTGTCTAAGTAAGCCAAAAATATGATAATCTCTTAGTGACATCATGAAAATGACCATGAAATGTATATATCTGTAAAAAAAAATTACGGGCACAAAGCCTGAAATGTATCTAAAAGTAAGATTAGTATCTGCAAAGATTTATTTTGTATATAATGACAATGTACTTCCTTTGTAGTCTGAAAAATGAATTTTAATCCAGTTAATTGAATACTCAGATAAGTACAATTTCAGCTTAGTTTAAAATTCAGAAGTGATGTTCATGTTGTAAAACTCTGATACAGCTGAATGTAGAAAAGACCCCTCTGGAGTATCTGCATGCAGTAAATAAATATCCTTGGGAAATTCATTGTGACTTTAGGGCTTAGGAAGTCTGTACAAAGCTGCTTTCTCTGGTCTTGTGTAACAAGCCAGTGCTGACCAAATGGTCACTTAAAGGAGCCCAGTGAAAATTTAAAGCTTCCTGCTGATGGCATTGAATTGATTCCTACTTTTCATCCTATTTTTATTTTTGTCGTCCCTATTTTCAGGTTAAGTGCTGACATTGCTGGCTGGGTGGGGCTGGTTCTTTTTGCTCTTTTGAGAACTGAGAATTGAGTAAATTGAAATTTTTTTTTTCTTTTTTTTAAACTCAGTCGTCTGCACAGAGGTAAAATACAAACCTTTTGTTAMACATCTTCTTTCCTGATTTCCTTACTTTCACGTGTTTGTGTAGTGGTCTGTGATGATTGCTTTGTAGTTTATGTGTGTAAATCAAATTGTCTTTCCTGCAGAACAGAAAAGAGACATTTCACTTACTGTTCCCTACTGACTATGTTATTGCACAACAGCTGCTCCCTGGTTTCATAGAGCTGTCTACTCATGTATTCAGATTTTGTCTTACTGTAAGATGAGAAAATTCATCTTAGCTGATAGCTTTGACATAATTTCTCCTTCATTCATTAATTTCCTACTTTTCTACTTGTTCAAGTCTATGATAAGCAGTGACAATGAAAGGAAAAACATTTAACAAAAGTAGTAAAATGGTATTACAAAATAGTAAGTGTTAGCACAGAGGAGAAGGACTTATGTGGAACATGGGAAGAAACCAAGTGTTTATAAGGGGTCACCAGTAGCAATGTTGGATGAAAATGGTTTTTATGCAGAACTTCTATTGCTTGTCTTRGCATAATGAAATTTCTGGTCTTCCCATCTCTGTGTTGAGTTGCTGTGCTGATGGGTGCATGTTCTAAAGTCTTGTTTTCTCATTTCAGGTCTCTCCCCTTTGAAAATGTCCCAAAACTTCTCTGTTTTTACATGAAATACTAATTTCCTTTGCAAATGGATCCTATAGCATCATTTAAAAAAATATTTCTGCCCTTTGTCATTGTGTATGCGTTCTTACATCATTCTGTCTGCTTATTCTTATTGTGTTGAAATACCAAGCCAAGACACAGGTACTTTGTTTTTATGTCTAGTATTCTATACCTGTATAATTATTTAATTAATGTTCCATAAGTGTGCATGAAGTCCTGTATTCTTACTTTAGGCCCATTTCCCCCACAAAGCTGTTAAAACTTTTTCATAAGACAATTCCTCAATAAAAGAATCAGGTTTAATGCTCACGAAAGTGAGCTAAGCCAAGTTTCATTTCTTCAGACCACCCTAATATCTCTCAGTAGCACTTGTGGCTTTTCTGTGCCTCCGTGTTATAGAGGTGCTGTTCCCTAATGCTCAACTCTTTTCACAGGAACAGCCAATGTTTCATGAGAAAACACAGCATGCCACTGAGCAGCTATTTCATTAGCAGGCATTTTAGGAAAAAAGTAGGTGCAGGCTGGGAAATGAAACTCTGCCTGATACCTACAAAGAATGTCGAGCCATAATTTATGAAGGCTRTGTGCCGGACACATGGAGCTGAGCATGTGCCAGCAATGAGCACGAACTCTTTGGGGCTCTGGGCTTGTGCCAACGTAGGCAAAAGCTGCTATAGGTACAGCATTGTTGCTGTTGCTTCAGCTCGTGGAACTCGGGGTGTGCCAGGCTTTCATTCGCTAGATGAACCTGGTGAACTCGTTTCTTTAAATACTTGATGTGTCATAGTGAGGTTGAGGTTCAGTTGACTAAATTTCTAGCATTTTTAATGAACTGTAGAGCATTAGCTGTGTGATTTTTATTTATTTATTTGAATGTTTGCATRTTTTAGAGTTTTTGCATATGTTGCTGTAGCATGCTATTTAAGTCACTGGTGGTACACTGTGAAGTCCCATTGATTGCCCCATTTTCTTRGTATGTTAGTTGCATCTAAAAGCAGATGTGGATACTGTTTTCATTAACTGTGTTTACAGAAAACTTACAATGTACAAATTTGCTGGGAAGGGTAAACAGCATTTACACTGTTTTGTGATCCRCAGTCAGATTTCCGTGAAATGAACATTTTCTGAAACCAAAGCTATTCCAATGACCTATTAAGTCATTGTGTAGTTCAACAACATTTAAAAGATGATATATGAAAAACAAACCCTAATGAAGTGTGGTGAGCCAGCAAAARGCAGACAGGATCATGCACGGTATTACCGGCCTTGCAGAATAACTGAAAGAACCTTTTATACCAGTTACAGATTTTACTGTCAAACCTTAGTAATGGGCTAATGTAAAAAAAGTAAACTGTGCGAGCAGCTGCTGCTGACTTTCCTACTTCAGTCAGGCTGAACTAAAACTMGAAATGRGACTTCTCTTGTTTCARTATTGAGATAGTTGTAGATTTCTAACTTAGAGCTACACGAGTGCACTGTTTATATCGGCTGCTAGGATAAATTCACGTAAGTATGAACTGATAGGTCAGAACAATACTGGCAGTTTGGCAATATTTGTTCTRTGTGCAATTACCTTTCATTTCCCATTGAAGTTTTAAGCTCCCGTGTGAGACAGAAAGAGCTTGGGCTCAAAGAAATTAAAAAAAAGAATGCTGTGCATGTATGTATAATATCAGTGCCAATATGCCAGCAGTGAGCCTGAAGGAAGGCAGCCTCTCTGCTCCACCACTCACCCAGAAAGTTAGCAGAACAGTCAATCAGCCAATTACCCAGCAAGCTATCTACATCCCCCAATGCTAAAAGGGAAAACAATTTGGTTTTGTTCTTTACTGACATTTCTCTTTTGCATGTCAGCTATTTTGTGCATTTTTTGTATGTTAAATTTGGTATTGCTAAGCTTTATTTTCTGGCTTATTTGCTTGTATTTTCCTAATCATATATTTATTTCATTTTGTTATATTGCTGAAAACAAAGAGTTTCTAGGTGTTATTACTATTATATTTAAGTGTACCTATTTAGTTTTATCCTACCTAACTTTATAGAAGACTTTATAAAATTAAATTGAATGTGACTGCTTTGCTTCTTATTTTTTTCATCCTATCCACATCACAGAGGAGACTTAAGGGAACARTATAAGAAAGGATTGATAAAAACAGACTAGGAGGCACTGCTGCAGGTCTTTATCCTCTGGCCCCTCTTTGCTGTCTTCCCTCAGAGACAGAGGCRATGGAAGTGATTAGAGCTTGCCGTGCCTCGCACAGGAAGGTTGCAGTTCTGGTAAGGAAAATATCCCTATRCATTCATACACCACCCCTTGATGATTTGGGCTGCCTGTTTCCAGGTTCTTTTGCCTCTTATTTGCAGGCAGCCTTTATCAGAATGTTTTTTACAAAGCTAATCAGTGATTGTCATCACAAAATTGATTGACTGTTACCAGAGCCAAAGAAGTATCATTTATTTTAACCTAAACAAACCTCTCTGGAGTCCAGTTTATTCTTGATATAACACGATTTTCATCAGCAACAAGTACATCAGAAATCATTTGATCTGTGTGATTTTTGCTTAGGATAATGCTCAAYGGTTCAGTTTCTACACATCTCCCATACTTCTGGATTCTTCTTTTTTTTTTTTTATTTAGATAATTTGAACCATTATACATTTGAGTACCCATTCTTGATTCTCTTGGTTGAAAGATGAGTACAGGTTTTAAATTCCTTTTCTGAGAAAAAAGATGTAATTTACTGCACCATAGAACTCTTTCTAAATATGTTTTATGCCCTATTGTTATGGCTGTTTGATAGAGTTGTATATTGTATTTTCCTAGAATGGAGTAGATATTGTCATTAAAATAGTGTTGCCATCCTTCCGGCAAATGTAACATTATATACATTATTTGTACRAAATCTTCCTTTAAAATCTTCTAAAATGTGGGCTTATTTCTCCAATGAAACAGKCAAAAGGTTAAAACTTTAATTTTGAAACATTTTTTCTCTTTGCATAAGCAGAAGTCTCTTCTTAGAGCTTAGTACAGATTTGTTCTAATTCTGTGTTTTTAATCTCTGGTGTGAATAATTTCATCAGATCTTGTGGTTGTCTTTTGGTTCATTTTAGGTTAAGCCAGGGGTTAACTTCTTACAGAGGTTCATTAAAAAGCAGATGTGTTCTTTCTGAGAACAAATGGAAAAGTGTTTTGGCCAAGATTTAAAGAAATCATGCAAAATTAGGATTTGTATCCATTCCCYTCTCCTCCCTCAACACTTACGTTAAGATTTGAAATATTCAGGCTTGAAATCTGGCAGAATTGTCAGATTTGTCCCTGTGTTTCAGACGGGGTCTTGCACAGTTCAGTAATCTGTTTCTRTTTGGCTGAGATGCAAGATTTTAAACAATATACGTCACATTTGTGCAAAGGTTATATTAAACAGTGTGAACAGCGATCTAACAAAGTTCACTTGGTACCTTATTTGTGTGTGTATCRTATACAAACTGAAAATTCCCAGCAAAAGTCATTATAGCAAGACCTTGCTGGATTTGTTTGTGTAAGGAAAGTAAGAAAAAGGAGTTCAAAGATATGTACAGGACTCAGGACTGTAATTAACATAGTCCGAGTGAATGAAATCATGGATGGAAGAATGCATTAATTTGGGACTGAGTATGAGAATTCCGATTACCAAGTCTGTGTACATGATGATGATGCAGTTACAATATCAGTGGCTTAGTGTGCCTAAAAGTGAATATCCAAAAGTTGTACAATGAACTAGATATAAAACACTCAATAAAAACATGTTCTCACCTGAAATGCTRATCTCTTAGTGTCACTTAAAAAAACCAATAAGTTTGAAACTATAGAAAGACTTTGAATCTAGCCAATCAGGCCAAAAAKAATTATTTTGAAAATTTATAAAAATGAGGAAAAAACCCTAAAAAAAAGAAAAATAAAAGAATGTTGTATGTCATATTTTGGTCTTGTGGAATGACAAAAGTTTCCGTTTCAGTCCTGAATGACCTATTAGAGCTTAGCAATACAAGAATTAATTGCTGAAATAATTATTTTACTACAAGCAAGTCAGATTAGGTGACCTTAGCAGAATGAATTAAAAAATACTGAGCATAAGATGATAGAAAAAATTTGACAATTGGATTATAGAATTATCTGCCTTTTCATGTTGATTTTACTTGTTAAAAGATTGTTAAGAAATAATGTTTTAATGTTTACCATGACTGTAGACTGYAGAATGCCATCATTAGGAATCCAGACATTTTCCTTATGGTGATGTATCAAACACCTGATACTGAGAAATATCAAATATCCTCTTTTCGTTTTCTCAGAAATCCAGATGTCATAATGGGAATTGCTGTTACAGTTTACAGTAGCCCTCAGTATAGTTGTCAACTCGTTTGTCTTTGCCCATGTTAGATATGGGCATGAGCATGTCAATAAATTTTGTATAATCCTGTAGAATACTTAATAGAATAGAATATGTAGCAAAGTAAGCTTATACAGAGTCAAAGTTTAAGGTGTATTACTGAACAAACTTAAATTGGTCCAGTTTGCATTTTGCCTGTGTTCCCTGTTGCTGCTATGAGCTAAGTTGCATGCTTTTGAGACTGACATTTATTGTATATGGTCTAATCTGTCAGTCTTAMTGAAGCTGTAAGATACTGTAAGCATGAAAATTTGTAGGCAGATTAGTAGTACCCATTATTAATCTCTAACTAAGCCTGACATGGCACAGATGTGGTCATTTGCTAAAAAAATAATCTGTCTTTCTGAGGCCAATAGTGAGATAATCATCTGAGGATATAGAGAATTTTCTTGCCAAATAGTTCTGAGGAATGAAAGTCAAACCRAGAACACTGAATATTTTACTAATAAAGGGACACTAGCATTGGATTTATTATAATAAGCCTGACAGAATTAGAAATGAAWGTATAGGAAGACTGCCTATTTTATCAGGGTTTGCAGAGCAATAGCTTTTGAGCTTCTCCGCTGCACTGAAGTGTCACAGCACTGAGCCAAGCAGCACATTAACCAGTATGAGGGAACTGTGCGGTGAAGGTGATCTCTGTAGATGGTAACACTAACACAGCACTCTGACTCAGGCCTCTGCTTTTAAAAAGATTAGTGGAAAGGGTGGAAAACAAGATACATATGGGAGAAGGAGAAATGGAGTATGAGATTAAATAGAAGTGCAGATGGAGAAAGCAGGGTTGGAAAATTTATTTTGGTACTGCAGTGGACATGRGAAGATGCAAATACAGAATACCTGTGACCAAGTGCTGGGATGCTCGCACAGGGAGAGTGGGTAGTACCAAAGAGCTGCTGAAAAAGGAGGAAAATTCATTGTTCTGAATCTGCTCAGACCACGTGGTGTTACTTAAGCAGGGCTGGCTAGGCCTGACCGAGACTGGTGCAGACCTGTGTTTAGATGTGTGTTTTGTGTTCCTCATCCCTGGAATGACTGGAGGATACTGCAGAGGGAGTCACGTGCTCCTCACAGTGAGGAGGAGGAAGGAATAATTCACATTACTTACAAATAACATGCTTCAGAAATGCATTGCAGGGCACTGTAGGGGGAAACTGGCAATGAGTGAATGGTCAGTGTTGTATTGGAAAAAATTATTTAGGAGTATCTTGAGGGCAAAAAATCAAGCTAAAAACTGTAATCCCTCTGCAGGACAATCCTTACACAATTTGCTGCTCCATTGCAAAACATTTCTTTTACACAACTGGGCCAGAGGTCTAATACATATGACTCCGTCTTCCCTCAGTCTGATACAAGCTTGAGTAGTTTGCTGAGGGTTTGCTGATAGCTGCTTGTCTTCTGTCTAAAGTCTGTGACTTTTGCCAGGCAAAGGGAAAAATAAAGAAACCCCTGGAAATTCAAATAGGTCTTTTTGACCACGGGAGAAAATGACAAAGAAAAGACTATTTTCACCTTTCCAGTGAAAATAAAGTAATACAATGGGAGATGCCAATACTACCCAGCTTCTGAGACATCCCCATTATGTCTGCTCTTAAAGAGATGTCTCCACCTTTGAAATGCAACAGCCTGTAGCAGATCTGGAGTATAACCTGCACCAGAAAAACTGATCCTAAAGGGAAAAAATCAATGCATTCTTAAACAGTGAGTAGGTCCTGCTGAAGTTGTAATTATCCTGGGCTGACCTGCAGAAGTCCAAAGCTTCCATGTTCAAGCCTTCAACTTAATACAGAGAGGGCTCTTCTTTCCCTTCCCTAATCCTTTTCTCAATTTTTTTCCTTATTATCCTTTGCAGCTAAGGAGCCATTCGAGGTGCTCCTCACTGACAGCTTGCTGATTGTAAAAAAGGTTTGTGACTAGGGGACATGATTTCATCCTTTTTTGGGGGAAGAAAATGCAGAAATTCGGAAGTAGGAAAAGGGCAGTGGTTGTGAATATGAATTACAACAGAAATACTGATTTGGTTTTCATTTGTTCAGACCTTTATTAGAATGGCAGGCTTTTGCAGCAACTGTGCTTTGGTGTTTAAAAAAAGGAGGTTTAAAAAAGGAGGTTTCTATCTCCTTTGAAAAGAAAGTCAGTTAAAAAAAAATGAAGTATCTTCTCTCTCTTTTTTTTTAAATCTTTTTGGTTTGATTTTGTTTTGTTTCCTTTTTAAGAGTCCTGGCTATTGAACTGTAACACTGGCCACATGTGCATTAAAACTATAAAGTTCTTATGAATCTTTAATGAGGAAATGTTCATGTGCATACACAGTAGATGGTTTTAACAGAGCCACCTCAGTCAGTTTTAATTTTGTTCCCTCACCATCCCCCAAATACCTCAAGGGCTCCGTTCTGCATTCCTTACACATTTTGCTTGCTCCGGAAAGACTCACAGTCCCATTAATTGAAAGACCATCACCTCCTTCCTCCCCCCAAAACTGCACATAACAAGACCAAAACTCTACTTGAAACTCATTTTGATGCCCAAGAAGGATGTAAGGATGTTTTTTTCCTTGATTATTTTTAGAGCTTTTTAATATGGACCAGGGAACAGAATTATTGTAACTGCAGAGAGGGAAATCTTTTGGAAGTGCTCAGGCGCTGTGTTGTGGCGGAGCTGGTTCATAATGTTATAATGTTTCATTATAGTTGCTGTAATTAGGAGGGGGGGAGAGCGTGGCCAGTCTCAGAGCAGGCAAAAGGAGCTGGTTGGGTCTCGTCCTTGGAAGTCAGTGACATGGCAGACAAGGATCCTACCTGTCGACTCCATGTGGGATCCTGTGCTGTGGCCACTTTGTTTTGATGCAGTGTTGGAAATGATGAAGGTCAGTGTCATTAAAAATAGTGTGCAAGTAAAGTGCTTATCTTGCAGGAGAATCTCAAAACCTGCTAAGTGTGGCTTAGTTGTGAGTTTAGTATAATATTGCTGAAGGGGTTATCCTTGATTTCAGGAGCATGTGGTAACTGTGGTCAGCAACCATAGGACTGTATAAAGTCCCGTCCTTTTTATTAATTTGCCTTCTCAGGAAGGTTGTTCTTGCTTCTTTGTCTACATTTTGAGAAGTTATTCACCTTACAATATGTTTGGAAGAAAAGGAAATTGTATAGAGAAATTAATGTTTTGAAACATATTTTGGTTTGTGGGGGGTTTTTGTCCTAAATAAGGCTTCCCAGTAATAAGCCTAGTAGCGTTTGTGAAGATGGATGTATAATACAATGGAATGTAAAAAAAAAAAAAACACTTAAGCTTTCTTCTAACACCAGAGAGGACAAGAAGTGGTTGTTCCACAAGTAAGTTGTTTGTCGAAGTACCACTGTGAATTATTTCCAGTGTCTCAAAACGAGCGTTGACAATGGAATTGTTCCTCTATCACAGTTCTTAAAATCAGATTCTGAAATTTGAGGCCAGCTGTATACAGTTTGAAACTTAGTGTTTTAGAGGGAAATACAATACTAAGCAATACAGCTTATGAATGCATTGGGTTTACAGTTCTCCCATTTCTGGTACAGCAGATATCTATTAAATGATAGTGGGGGAAGCAGGCCAGTTGCGTTACTGTGACTATGGGGCAGTGAGATGTGCAGCCTGACCYGGCTGCAGGGACCCACCTCAGCAGTCAGGACACCTGGGCTGGATTGCTTGTGCCTATGGACTGTAAATTGGGCACCTTTGTTTTAAAAGGGTGGGCACTGGCAAAGTAACAACCTTTGTTATTTTATATATATGCTTGCCTCTGATCAAATTTTATTCTTTTTGGTATCCTGCGAATCCATTATTAACACTTAGAATCCAGACACGAGGAGGCTGGAGGTGGGACAGGACTGTACATCTTTGTGGAACTAAGTTTAGGTGACATCCAAAAATTGCTCTCAGAGGGCTATCCCGAGTTTCTGCTGATCTTTCAGGGACTATTTCAGTTCTTGCAGCAATCTGAAAGCCAGGAAGTACAAAGACTTCATTTGCCCCCAAGGTGCCATTTAGCTGCATCTTTGGACCATCTTTTTCCCAAGTCTTGTCATGTATGGTACCACAGTGTGGAGAGATGAGGGAATTTAATTTGCTTATAAGTTTATTTTGATGAAGTTTATGTAAAACTAGAACTGATAAGGCTTGGATTGGCTATGACTTAAAGAAATCAGTACTTTGCATGAAGTTGCAGGATTTAAAAGAGGATAAACAGAGAGCTCAGCATGTCACAGCACTGGCCATGGATAAACAGCATGACACCACAAAGTAATGTATCGTGCCAGCTGGAACTGCTGGCAGATAACTTAATTCAGTCATCGAATTGTAACTCAGGCTAATCGTGGCAAAACCACCAGGCCATGCAGCTGCTGCTGTCTGTGGAAATTTGTCATATGCCAGTAGGTTGCCTTTTAACTATTTTGAAATAGCAGAGTTTGGCGTGTCACAAACCCTCTCAGCTGTGTGTTGTGCCAGTTTGTATGCATTGTTTTAAGAAGTATTGAAATATAACTCAGAATTCAGGAAAGACTTAGTATTCCAAGTAGTCCAACACAAAGGTCTGAGAAAGTTTCTTTTTTTACAAAATTCCTCATTTTCCTTTGCTTAGCGCATTTTTGGCCACCCTGAAGATAAAGTCCATACTGTATAAGTAATCAAAGTAGCTTCACTAACAGTTTTAAGGGGTTTTGAGGGAAATATTTTTTTTTGTTGCTATGCTAGACAGAAGGTTTTTGCTCAGCCAGTGTCCTGTTTTTCTCACATCATCGAATGTTTAATGTACGAGCTGTCTGCAATAAGAATATAAAGCTTGTGAAATCCTTCATTATAGCATGCTAAGTTGTAATTCTAAATATTTTCAGCTTAGTGGGTGGCTTTATATATGATTTGGGCTTTTTGTTGCTTATGAGCCACACAGCTGTGTTGGTATTAATTGGCATGATATTGAATACTTTTGCATTGCCTTTGCAAAAAGGCGTTTGAACTGACCAAAATAGTTTCTCATCTCTATATATGCTCTATTGCAAAGCAGTTTTATAAGGTGAAAATTTAAAATAAGACCCTGTCTTAAAAACTAATTAGCTTTGGATTTTTTTTCTTCTCAAGTGCGCTGCTGGTACTTTGAATTCAAGGCAACAAAATCAGGAATTTGTGAACTGCTGTAACAGGAAGTTGCATGTTTTCCCATTCAAGCAGCTGTTTAACTGTTCAAAACATTGCAATCAAATACATCTTTAGAAGTTAATTGTGAAAGTTTGGATTATACGAACCCTAAGAACGCTGGCTACAGCTTTCAGGTACACATTCGGTAAAGTAATACCGATAATGTTATTAATAGAATGCTTTACATAAATGATAGATAATGTAATATATAAAATGTAAAATGTTAATATTGTCTAACAATGTCTGTAAATACCTGAGACTATGGTTTTATAGATAAAATACACCAGCCCACCATTTCCCTTTCGCCTACCATTTCCCTTTCCCTGGTTTCCTGACAGAAGCACGATTTCCATTGACAGAGATTGCTGTTCATTATTAAACTTGCAAATACAATTCCCAGAAATACATACACTCAAATTTATTATCGTTGGGCTAATTTTTCTTTTTTTTCTGTTGAGCATTTTATCACAAGGAAATTCACCAATCATAATGCAATAAAATTCCCTTTATTTGCACGTAAGTTAATTTATAGCAGACACGAGGAGAGAGGTTCACTTATAAGCAAAACCAACCTCTTGCAAAATGTTCTGAGTGACTGAAGCAGCTGTGTACCACTCAGGCAGGAATGCATTGTTCAAGTGAGGAATTTTAAATTAGTCCTAGCTAGCTATATGTACAGACTCACAAAAGAATGTGGTTGGAGAAGCATATGGGAAGAGAGGGTGTGAAAAATTGCGTGAGTACCACCTTTGTGCTCCCAGCCACCCTCTTTTATCCCTCACTGCACTCACCTTCTAATTGAAGTCCCAGGGGAGAAAAAGGCAAAGGTTTTGCAGTTTTAAAATGAGAAAAATCTGCTGGTATTACTTCATATAATATTGAAATTACTGCTTTGGATAGATTTTGTTCTGCACAATCTTTTTTTGCCCAGTGTTGTGTTGTTTTATTGGTCAAGTTTAATTTGCAAGTAATGGAAAGGAATCTGTCCTAAATTAGGAAAGAGAAAGAAGGGAAAGTCTCTAGGCAGAACCTCAGACGTGAGTGTGTGCTTGTTTTCCTATAGTCATTAATGGGGTGATGAATGTAATGCAGATTCAGCTTTAGTTAAAGTTGCTGAAAGATTCTTCCACTCCAGCCATACTCAAACCACAGGAAAGCATTATTTATTGAAGCAGTGTGTATCATCTCTTCTTTTGCTGATTATGTTTTGGTTGTAGCCAACTTTCCTAGCATCCTGTATTCCGAATCAGATGTATAGTTGCAATGTTAACAGTTAAAAATTTGTTGTTTACTTTTCTSTTGCTAGATCTTTAAAGAAAACTGAACTTCTGGCATTAATAAGGGCTGCTGTAATGCCAGCTTTATTCTAACTATTTTATTTTGTGTTGCTGCTAAATATAGGTATTCCTTAATAATTCCCTTGGGGAATGTTCTTCTGTTGATGCGCTAAAGAACATTGTGACATTCACATTAATTTTCATTGGTATTAATAATGTCAATCTCAAAGAATACTTCCCACATATAATTGGAAAGTTTATTGAGATAGTCTTGGTTATGTAAGTTAATATATCATTAATAGTATTTTATATGGGAAAACAGATTGAATTTTATGCTCATTTCCTCAATTTATGAAATCTGTCATGTTACCTTGCAAGTGGAGGGAGGAACCCCCCCACCTTCTATTCCCTAAAGAAATAACTCTTCTGTGTCAGTGTATTTCCATCCCTTGAGAAAGTTGTATCTTAAAAAAAAAAGTCATTTTAGGGAAAAAGATTAGTGTTTTTCAAAAGCCTACATAGAAAAAAAAGAGATCAAATATTGCTTTAAGGTAGGTTCCTCACATCTGCAATGAAACAGTGTAACAATCACCCTGTTCACTAGACTGGCATCTTATCTAAAATGGAAATTTTTGCTTTTAACATAAAATATATATTCTGCTTCCTGGATTTCAAGAAAGTACTACTTCAAATGCATACTATGAATGTTTAAGTAAATGAGAAAATAGTTGTTCCTGTCTTTCAGCCTTTGCTATTTTAACTATTTTCGTGAGATTTTTGTCAATTGAGCTTCTTTTTCCTTCTTTGGGACTCCTCTAGAATATTTTGTTGGTGTCTAAAAATGCTCCTCCCCTTAAATATGAACAGGTTTTGTTTATCCATGAGTAGATAATCTGAGCTGCAGATTCATTCTACAATACACAGTAGTTTGATCAGAGCAGTGTGCATATGTATTGCTTTAACAGCTGGGAATTCAGAAGCAGCATCAGTTTTGTGTGGCACAAAGCTGGAGTTTAAAATGTGTGCTGGACCTGTGTTTGACCTGGGAGCACTCAGAAATGTGAGATAATAAATTTTCAGATGAATAACAACAAAGTAAATGCACATAGGGATCAGTACAGTACTGCACGTAGGTTCCTCTGAAAACCAGTGTCCTGGGAAGGATGTTACAAGGACAATCCAATACAACTTGATGGAATTGGATTTCTTTGTATGAACCACGCATTATCTCACTTATTAACCAAAATTTTCTATCACGTAGGCTCTGCTGTCCCTTTTGCCCTGGATTAGAGACTTCACTGAATTCAATGAGCCATGGAGGTCAGATGGATATTTACAAGAAAGGGGATGGGATGTGGGAGCCTATTCAAGCTCATCCTTTCCTAGAGATTGTTTTGTTTGATAGCAAGTCTTTCCGTTCTAGTGAATGTTTGCCCAGGAAATCTTCCAGTGAGACCAAGCTTCAATTTACTTTTAAAATATTTCACTTTTTTGCCTCTCTGTTTTTCATATGGAATGGAATTTCTTGTGTTTTCCAAAAATTTGTGTAAAATTTTGCATATTTTACATCCTGTGAGCTGACACACGGTTTAGGATTGTAAGTATAAAAAATACAGGAGTATCCTGTATTTCTTCAAGTATTTCAGCTGATGAAAGCAAGGTCATAGTTAGTCTTGAATATTCATGATGGTTTCACTGTATTTTTTTTCTCAGATGACCCAAATGGGAGAAAAGCAAGTAGGTTACTAGTTAAGGTACTGGGTTGTTTTCCCTGTGGTGTGCATGCACAGTAGTAAAGCAGTGGAGGTGCATATTTGACTACTCTCTTAAAAATTGTTGAAACATGCTTTTGAGAACAGTTAACGAGATTGCTTTACAAAAAAGTAATTGCATTCATATAAAATTAGTCTTTTAAAACGCTAAAAGTAGGGGAAGACAATGCAATGGTCAGATTATATGGTCTGTTTTATGGTCATTATTGCTTTTACAAGTTAACATAAAAAACTAAGATGTGATTTGTAGGGGATTTTTTCCCCAATATATAAAATTCAGCTGGTATTTTGTTTCATGCATGTTGATGTATAGTATGGTTGTACTGTATTTAGTGTAGTTTTATCCATTTTTATGTCAAATACCATTGCCACAGATGTCACAGCTGGGCATGGGACAGCTGAATGGGAAACTTCAGAAGTAACCAAAGCCTCAGTGAGCATTTTGGGAAAGATGCACTGCATTGCTTGGCTCTGTAATTTTTTTCTGGCAGGCAAAAATATGGATCCATGGCCTAGATGGGCAAGTGCTTTGTTTTTGGTCTGTGTATGTGCAGTAGGTCCGATGGGCCAGGTTTCCAGACACAGACTGACCTCTGTGCAAGCCAAATACTGCTGGGCTCTGTGTGTCCCTGAAATGTCAGCTCTCTTAGGTGCACTCTCAGATATCAGAAAATTTGGGACAAATTAATATTCTGGACTATGAGATAGGCTAAAATAATCGGTGTGTTTCTTCTTTGCCTTCTGTTTTTCTCTCCTCTCATCTGGATGAAATTTTGAACAACTATTTGTATTCCCTGATTAGACAGGAAGAAAAAAGTCTTGTAGAAGTAGACCTTAAATACACTACTCAGTGTGGCAACACAACTCATCTATGTGCATTGAGGGCAGCTATCATTGAGCCTAAAACAGAGTTATAAACTTATAAAAACTTTTCATTTTTTTGCCATCTAGCACTAATCTTGTTGAGGTGTTGTAGACGCCAGCTTTTCCATTGTGTCAGGAAATTGTGTATACATGGGTTGTTAAAGTAAAGAAGAAAAACTGTGTGGGAAATAATTCTTGATAGTATGTAATATGGAAAGTATTACAAAAGTGCTATTAGACTGATTTGTGCTTCCTGACCTTTATGCAACTTTGTATCCCATTTCCTGGTAGTGACAGATATAAATTCATTATACTCTCTGGTAATATAGAATATTTCAGGCTTTTGAATTTTCATCTTTTGACTGTGATTCAGACTTACTGCATCTTACTGATTTAACTCATTTAGGGATGACAACCAGATGCTGACTGGGTAATGCTTATTTACTTTCTCCTTCTAAACTGTTTTCTACTTAGAAAACTCTTCCTTCACTTTCAGCCCACTCCTCTTTTGGGGAAATGTAGATTCAACTTCTTTCACTTTACAAAATTATTTTGCGCCTGCACATTTTCAGGCAAACTGAAGGGCAGCTGCTAGTTTCCCTATATGGACACAGCCTTCCAAATGAGATTATGTTTTCTGTATCTTGGCTTTAATAACCTTCAGCACTTTGGTTTTCAGAAAATATGTAGTACTACACAGTCCAGCAGTTCATGCAACAGGCTTTGTGTTTCTTCCTTTTTAAAAACTTGACTAAATACTTGTTTTCCTACAACCACAGATTTTCATCCATATGATGTATTTTAGACTTATGATTTAAAATTTGCTTTTGGTTTTTCTAAACTAAAAAACTAATTATATTTGAAATTTGTTCCTTCTGTAGATACAGCAGAGATATAAAAGGTCGAGGTGAAGGGCAATGTTGCTTATTGCACTGAATGCCACAGGTGTCTTGGCTTTGTCTAAGACATATTCAGCCACAACTGAACAGGAGTTAATGGAGAAATCTTTACCAGTGTTTTATTTTGATTAATAGTTATAGTAAAATCCTGGATGTCTTGGTCAACAGTGTGCATGGTGGCTGCTAAGAGGGCCAATGAAATATTAACTTTCTACTATCTAAAATAATAGAGTTTTTAATGAGAAAACAGGTTACAAAAATCATTCCACTATGTAAATGTACACTAATATAGAAAATTCTGAAGTTCACAAACAAGCTGAGAAACACGGTGGCATTAGAAAATAGCAGTGACATCTGCAAATATCTGTGAATAAGGTGATAGATCTGTGTCACGGTATCTGGGACGACAGTAGACATTGCATTAGATGTGCCATATATCAACTCTATTGCCTATTAAGTTTTGCAAATAACTTTCTACTGATTTAAATGTATTTATAAAAATTACTTAGCATATGTGCTTTATATATATTAACTATTACTTATGAATTCTATTAATAAACTAATATTGTGATACATATGATTGGATCATGTTTAAAAAGAAAGAGAGAAGCCAAACTGTGTTGCCTGTGACTAAAAGTAATGCCTAAAGGTAGCAATTAATTTGGAACCCAGCTAATGTGATTAAGGCATGAAAATACTTTCTCTCAAATTATCTTTTCTGCTAAGTAATAGGCATGGCCTGATTAAATAGAAAGAAGTAAGAACATCTGTAAAAATTTCAGAGGTCTGCGGGGTGTAACCCTCACTATTATGTGAGCCTACGAAAATGCCTGGAACCACAATACTTTGAATACTTTTGGTACTTTCTAGTAGTTTTACTGTGAAAACACCCGCTAACTATTCAATGAATATATGTCAAGCTGGCTGGGTAAATTTTCAGTTTTCCATTGTGGAATAGCCTGATTGGCTCTTTCAAATTAAGTAAACTTGAGAAGATGTGCATAATGTGCTGTTCGATTTGATAGTGTAGACTTTTGGTTTAGACAGTTGGCTCTTGAAAATGATGTGCAGCACTCAGACGTACCGCACTGTTGTGTTGCATTATAGAGAAGAAGTCCAGGCCTTAAATAGTGCTTCCCTAGGCAGAGCCACTAAAGGGACCAGCTGTGTAAATCGCTTTATAGTCCTGATATGGTTCCAGTCTGCAGCTTGCTAAGGTTTCGGACACAGCAGAATTAGAGTTTATAGGTGCGTGACTTCAGATTGCTGAGCTCATAGAGATGAGATTTTGTCAATGAAAACATTTCAATTTAATAGTTGCCTGTCAATCAGTATTTAACCTTTAGTCTCTCTAACTGGCCTAAGTTCTAGATCTGTTTTGATGTTACTCGTGTGTTTGACCAGAACAATTCTACTACTTTCACTATTTACACAAAAGTTTGAGGTGTGTAATTGTATCTCTGGTTCATGCTCTTGGTGGTGAGGTCTGAGTGGATGTGACACAGAAAAGGCATTTCACACAGCTCTGTGTGATAAAACAAAGTACTGGCTTTCTTTTGGTCTCTGGTTGAGTAAAACTGTAGAACAGCTCTTCAGAGGGCAGTGTAGGTGAGGAACGCAGAGGATGCCATCTAAAGAGTTTATTGATTAAAGTAGAAATAGGTTAAGCCCCTTTTCCCTTTCTTTCATGGCTGTCTGGAAAGAAACAATGAAAGTTGCCTTTTGTGTTGGCAGGTTTATTTTAATAGGATCAATTTTATCAATGTGAAATTGAATTCAGTTAATGGTGATGGTCTCTCACTCTCAGCTGAAAGCCCATAATTGGCTATGAAAGACAGCAATATAAAAGTTAGAAAATTTCTGCTGCTTTTCTATTATAAAGTATGCATAACTGATCATATTTTTTATATATTCGTGTGTAACTAGATTATTATTCAGTCTTTTAAAAATAATTATAAATACTTAGTAAAATAAAAGGTCATGTTGTCCCTTCATAGCTGTTTAATTGACTGGCCTCTAGCAGTTTATTCTCTAGACGCTACTGCTGCATGACTGAGGCACTGAAGCCTACTACTTCCAATAAAACATCTGAATTAAACAAAGATCATTTGCTGCCCTTTAATTACCATGATGAAATTTTTTTCTTCCTTTTCTATGTCACGGTAATAATTATTGCTGGGCTGATATAAAAATACTTCATATTACAGATTTTTAAAATAGATTAACAAGTGTCTATATGAAAAAAATGAAGAGTGGTTTTTAAGAAGAAAGAGAAAAGTACTGTGCAAGGGAAATCATGAAAGGAGTTGCTTCACTGRCTTCTCTGGTTGCTTTTGTTTCCTCATCGTGTGTTGTGTGAAGTAAAGGTTAAGTTTTCCCAAACCGTTTGCAAGTTTGGTATGTACCAGCATCAAAACGAGGATGTTAATTCAAAGAATTTTCTATCCTACTGATGTATCTATCTGTTAGAAGTGAGATACAAGAACTTTAGGATTTTGAGAGATTTGTTTGAACAGATGAATTTAAACAGATTCTTGGGGGAGGAACAAAAAAATTAAAGGAATTGTAACCCTTGTTTTAAGAATGTGTATAACTGACTAATGTCAGCTACATCATGTATTTATATTTCCTGTGTCTAAAACCGTGTATTTTCACCTATGTTTTATCTTACGTAAATATGCAACTTAGTTGAGAATATCCATTAAATGTTTGCAGTAGTGTCTTAACTGATGGATAAGGCAAATGACCTCCTTGTTGAGTTAGGCTAGTTAGCTGTTTCTCATCCTAAGAAAGTATTTTCAAGTGTAAACAATTTTAATTTATTTTCCATTTTTGTAATTACACTTAGATTCAATAGCAGCTGCAATAATATATGTGTGTGTATGTATATATATATATATATATATGTATGTATTCCTTATTTATGTTGGATATGGTTGAAGATATCTAGCAACTTTTTACTTCTATTTTCAAATTTGTATTAACCAGCAGAATAGAGCTAGTTTTAATGCTAGTTTCAACTTTCTGCAATGAAAACTTCTCAGATTAAAAAAAACCTAAAAAGTTGCAAATTACAAATTCTAATAGCTTCTTTTGAAGACTTAAATGAAAGTCTGGAAAAGAGAAGGCTCCAGAGAGTTCTTAGAGCATCTTCCAGTCCCTAAAAGGACCTTGAAAGCTGGACAGGGACTTTTTACAAGGACTAGTAATAGAACATGGGGGAATGGCTTTAAACTGAAAGAGATTATATAAAAGGAGGAAATTCTTAATTTTGCAGATGGTGAGGCACTGGCACAGGTTGCCCACAGAGGTTGTGGATGCCCCATCTCTTGAAGTGTTCCAGGCCAGGTTGGATGGGACTTTGAGGCAGCTGGTCTAGAGATGGATGTCCCCTGCTCATGGGAGTGGGCTTGGAATGAGATGATCTTCCAACCCAAACCATTCTATGATCCTATGATTCTATGAAATACAGATCTGTAGTAGTGAAATACAAAGCTGTTTAGCCAGTTGCTGGAGAATCTGCTATAAGCTAAATGTGCCTGTCATGTAAAAAAAAAAAGGCAGTTAAATATTAAGAACTATTCCTGAGCTTTTTTTGTGGTTTTGGAGACACTCTTTTGCACAACAGAGGCAATTTATAACCTTAAGACTTCAGTTCATGCAGGAAATGCTGTTGAATACATCACAAATACACGTGTGACTAATTTAATTTATTTTTTAATTTGAAGAGTTGCTTAATTCTGGAGTGGATAACTTCAATATCAGCGATTAAGAAAGTCCATAAGATGGATAACAAATACCTGGCTGAGGGGGATATTTGGAAGGTTGGTGACCATTGAGATCTTACATTTCGGAAATAGGTGTCGGTTTCCTAAACTAGAATGAGAACGCATCACCGTCTCCATCTTTCCTTTGGGAAAAGCTGGAGGAAGACAAATGGAGGAAGTACCTTTCCCCTATGAAGGGAGGTTGTCATAATAATAAATGGCATTATGTCTAAATAATCAAAGTATTTGTACTCTGTGCAAGCAGACTTTTGAAGAAACTTGCACAGATTGTGGATACCAGCCAATTTTAATATTTCCTCATTTTTCACTACGATTGAAATCCAGAATTCATTGTCACCCAAATATCTGTCAACACAACACCTGGTGTTTGATTTGCTAGTGTCAAACTACTCCAATTTATGTAACTGTTTTAGGTAGCCCTTGCCAGTGAGTTGCAAAAAAATGCCTATTTCAAAACTGGTACGGCCTCTCTTATCTATGAACCTGATGCCTGAGGGCTGGAGAAGCTCCTTTTGCAGCTTTGTGCTGGATCGTCTGAGATGCTGATGACCATTTCGGTGGGACACTGTAGCTCCCACCTACTTTGTTTGCTGGCGCACTTCTGACCTCCCAGGATGCCTGACAAAAGTCAGAGCAACCTCGCATTGCATCAGCCAGCTCTGTTGCATTGTGTCAGCATTCTGTCTGTGTGATGCCTGTGTCAGGCCAGGCTGTCTCCTCTCGGGGACTACACGATGATGAAATACATGTGGTGCGTCCAGCTCATGGCAGAGAACATGAGGGAGGTGTCACTCTGTTCCTCATAAGCGTTTATTATGAGTTTCCACTACTGGCCACAGTTGGATACAGGACTCTTGGCTGGATGGACTTTTAGTCTGGTCTGGTAGTTCTTGTGCTTCTAATGTGTAGGAAGCCAAAGAGCTCACTCGAGACTCTGGCTGCAGCCAGGCATTTAAAGCCTCAGCATTTGCCTTCGTAGATCAAACCCACAAAGTCCTGAAAAAGCAGCAGGATGCTCGCTGGCAAATCTAATAATATCTTTCAGAAAACTGTGTCCAACATGCCAAATGCTATAAATATGCTGTAAATACGAGGTTCCAGCTCCTCTGTCCTTTTCTTTTGGTTTTTCAAATGTCACTGTTGCTCATGAAGAGAATGAAAATGAATGAAAACACAATGAAACAAATTGCAGTTCTGGAGGAACACACTCATCTGGGACCAGCAGGCTTGAATTTTCAAAATAGAAGTAGAGACAAATGATCTCTAATGAAAAATTATGTAAAAGTAATACTGTAACTTTAGACTTTTCTGTTTTCTGTGAGGAGTTGGGGTTTTTTTATTTTTTATTTTTAATGTTGAAACACACAATTCTTAGGTTTGGTTCAGTGTTTTAAATGCAGTTGACAGTTTATGCCTGGCCCAGTTCATAGAAAACTCATGCATCAATAATGTGGGATTTTCATGCACTTGGAAGAATGCATTCTATGCGCTTCCAACAGAAAGCAGCCTCTTTAGTATGTACAATATGTTCATTAAATACCTTTCCTTGTTTATACAAGTGCTCATGTCTCCATTATTCATTCAAGCAGAAACTAATACAAAATGTGGTACATCTGCTGTAGCACGTAAAAGTAACTAAAGAAAAGAAAAAGACTTTTATTTAGGAGGAGGTAATTCTGCTCACTTAAGAGGAATTCTGCTGCATTTTTTTTTCCATAGTTGGAATGTCATCTAATTTCTGATGGATATCAGGTGACATTGGAGTCCTACATTTGTTTTAAAAACAGGGGGAGGGGTATTTTCTCTAATTCAAAGCTGAAAATTTTTGTATTAATGCATTGGTGATATTTTCAGTGGGAGGGCTGGCTGAACTGCAGGGGCTCAGTGCTGTACCCAAAGTAAGGCACTTGGCAGTGTTCTCTGTCGAACCAGTCCAATGCAGGTAGTGTTTATTTTATACTTGCAAAAAATAACAGTGTTGAGAATTAAAACTGACCAAGGCATTTGCCTAGATTCAAATGTTTGCTCCATATTGTGCAACGATGGCAGTTCCCTGTCACAAGACATCTGCTTGCTGGGCTCTCAGCCGTTCCCCATCTCTCCTATTTCCTTCAAAAACACTCAGAAACCGATTTCTTTTATTAGTGTGGAATGAGAAAATGATACCAAGCCTCCAGTTTTCATGAAATTGAAAAGTTTTCTGGCCCTTTCTGTTATTACAATATTGGTTATCACTACTGAGAAAGCTTTCCCTAATACAGTGTCCACACAGATATGCTTTTTATTAAAGTAGTGACAGCTGTAGTACTCACAGAAGCACTGGGATATTGTTTTGCAGATACTCTTTTAAGGTTTGAGAATGAGGCCTTTGATCTTTCTGCAGAGTTAGGAAGATGGCTGCATTTTAGAGGAATACTTCTCCATCCTGGTTTTACAAGATAGCATCTTGGTCTCTGTGTGCTGGAAAGATCTGAAAAGATCTGAGCGATTTGGGAATTGACAGTGACTCTTTGATACTGAGGAAAGTGTTATAATTCCAGGGAGTTAATTTGTGAAGGCACTGGATACCAAAGGATGGAGGCATCGTGTACAACTACATGTATGTCCAACCTCTCGCCAAAAGAGTCCTGTGCTTGTTAAAGATTATTTGCTGCAAGTATGGGGCAATGTGGGAGCCTTCTTGGTGGAGCAGAGAGTTCTTTGCATTAACCCTTGCTGCAGCAATTGCTATGAGCATTTAGATAAACTAGTAAAGTCTTGCAGTATCTTTCAGCCATGATTTATCTTTTTCTTTTTGGGGGACATAATTAGGTAAATTGAGAAACTCATTGTGTAAATGCTGCTTTAAAATAACACTCTGCTTTGCCATTCCATTATGTATATCTGCTGTCAACAGTTTATTTTTTTTTAATGGGAGTTTCTGAAAAGTTTGGAAGTTTTCTAAATCCTGATACTTTAATGGAGACTCTAGATGAAATATAATCCTCATCTATTCATAACCAGTCAAAAATAAACAAGTTTTTCAAGCCATTAGAGCATACAGAGGAAAAGTTCATGAACCAATCATTTGGGGCTTTTGGCAGACCATACGGAACTTTTCTAACAGCTATTTATAAGGTCCTAATGTGTTTATTTTCACAATAAATCTGACTTATTGCTGAATGTGTTGGTTTCATAGTAAAATAAACGCTGAAGATTACAAACATATCCTTTTGTGAAGTTTTCTGAAAGTACAAGGCTTAATTTAATAAATGTGATTCTCTATATTGGCTGGGAAATGAGTGCCGACTCTGAAAAAAAAAAAAGGGAAGGAAAAAAAGAACAGACTGAACCCTTGCTTTAAATTGCAAAATCCATTGTCATCAAGTTTACATTACAGCTGAGCCATTTGACTTGTAAAAAAGTATTAATAATTGATAGATTGATAGATATAAGAACTAGGGACAAAAAGGGACAAAAGAGGGAAGAGCTGTACCTCTGTGCTGTTGTTGAAGGGCTATGTGGAAAAATACTGTGTATTTATAAATACACAAACTTAATTTGGGAGTTGTTTAAATTTACTTAGCTTAATTCTGTAAGTTAGTAACAAAGTTACATGTAGTTAGGCTGCTTTAAAGTGCTCTGAAAGTATTTGCATTGTGGCTTTTACTGGTTTAATTAGAAGAATTTAAGTAATCATGCTGTAAATCAAGGTATTTGTGCAATTTCTCCAATATTTTGCCCCTTGCCAGTGCCTGAGGTGAACTTCCTACTCTGCTAAAGTTAGTGGCTCTGTTACCCGTGTTGTTGAGTCATATTTCAGCTCAGATATATAATAAAATAATCAAATCTTCAGAAAAGAATAATCAGTCATAAAAGTAACTTTATTTTTTTATAATGCGTCTTCAGAAGCCCTGTCTGATGTGTATGTGAATGTCCTCATTAGGCATATAATTCCTAACTCTTTTAGTGAATCTTCCTAAGCTCTTGACCTCAGTGATATGTTCCATTAATGAGACTGTAGGTTAATTGCATATTGTGTTAGAGTACTTCCTTCTGTCAGCTTTTGTAGTTCATTAGATAGTCCCATGTTCTTGTAATATTAAAATATACCACTACTAAACCATCAAGTAGACTTTTGTGTTGGTTTCATTATTTGTTTGTTGCTAAATGAACTTTATCTTTTCTTTTTCATGGTAAAGCCCCTTCAGACTTCAACCAAATGCTTTCGGTTCCACATAATGCAAAGTTGCTTTATGTAAGTTGTATTGTGCTTCTTGTATGTCCAGTTGCAAGGGTGGGAAATGAACTTGGCTATGATTTTGTGTAATGCTGAGCATCCAGTGTCAGACCGCTTTATATAACATAGCATTGTTTCAATATATCATTTATTTTCAAAAGAACTTGAATCGTGGCCATAGAATGTGCTTTATGTGCACGCTTTGTTCTCAAATAGAAGCCTGCAGGATCTCGAACAATTAAAAAGAAGTTGTCATTCCAGTTGCTGAAACGCTAGTGCTTTGGGGATAGTTTGGGAACAGCTCCAAGGGACATGCCTGGGAGGGTGGACCTGGATAGCAGATTGTTTTTAAGAAAACATCCTTCTTCTGAGTGATTTTATGTAAAAGAAGAAAGAGACCATTGAAATCCATTAAAAATGCTTTGTATTTTTTGAAATGGTTTTTAAAGCTCGGAAAAAATGGACCAGCTGGACTAAGAATCTTAATGCACTGCACAGTAGTTATCTGTTTTCTGGGTGACACTGCGGACATTTATAAATGCCAGAAATGTTGGCCTATGCCAGGTTTTGGGTTGTTCAGTTTTTGTTTTGGTGGGGTGTTTTCGGCATGGGACGGGCTTTTTCTGCTACTCAGAAAGCTGCAAATTTCTGATATTTCCATCAGTAATTACTGTCTTGTAGAGCTTTTATGAATATTTTGTCTTCCCAGTGAATTATTTAAGCTGTGTTTGATTAGTTCAAAAGAAAAAAGGTTATAACAATAAACATGGTCATCACATTCCCTATTTTTCTGAAAGTAATTAAGACTTTACTGTCAAGAGTTCACACTGTGGTAGCCTATAAATCTTGTGCAGATCCTTAACACTTGTGTCACGTATACATCAGTGAAGTCAGAATGAACAGATTAGTTGGGAAGGAGCTTTTTGGTATAATCAGTATCATGAAGAGTCTGTGCCCAGACAAATGCTCCCAGTTTATAGAATTAACTTGAAATGAACTCCAACATCAGAACAATCTGGGACACTTTCATTTATTTAAATCATGTTTTATTTAAGTTTTGTTTCAGCTTCTACTTTGTATTTCAGTTGTGTTTGAAACAGTTGTAAGACAAGAATTTCTTTGAGTCAATTCCGGTCTCTCAGAGGTCAGTGACAAAACTTCGATGAATTTTATTCTGATCTCTTTAGGGCAGGGAACATAACATCTGTGGCTGATCCTGCAAATGATTGTATATGGGTAAGCTTATGACCTGTCATTCTATATATATCCAGAAAGGGAAAAAATGTGTTTGCACAGCGCAAAAGAGCTCCAGCCTTGACTGGGACCTTCTGGAATTTTCTGTAAGATAAATATAAAATATTTTGTTTTGCAGTTGTTTTCATTGTTTTTGTTCCTGGAAACAAGTGATTCAGCCAAAAATATACAAAGGTACAAGAATACTTCTACTTCAAATCTTATTGATGCAATTCTGGATATCAGCTCCTGTATTTTATTTAACATATAAATGGCCAGATTTATCAGCTTAGTGGAATGTAGCAGTACTTGGTCATGGCTAGCCCTGTGATTTGAGATCGTTAACATGTACAAGACTAGTACTACCCCAGCCTGTTAGTAAGAGTAAGAACTTGCTCCAGATGTTGACCAAATTCCTAGATGAATTGCAGTATTATAACTTCTGGAAAACTACAATATTGAAGATACAAATTACGAAAGTGGCAAATTAATCACAGATAGAAGTGTATTAATTCTAATATCTTGCCATGAAACAATTCAAATCTTCTTCTAAAATAAGTGCACAGTTCAGTTCATACTCTCTCAGAGTCCACTGGTATATGAAAATCGCTTCTTTGAATTATCTAATTCTCTATCATTCTCTGCACTTGTAGGTACTGTGTCAGGGAATAATTTTAATTTATGCCACCTATATAACATGGCTTTGGATCAGTCACCCAGACGTTGCATAGACTTAAAGTTAGTGTGACTGTCTATATTTAACTCTGCTTTACATGAGAGAAGCGTTCATTCAAAACAAAACAAAAAAAACCCTACTTGTCAGCATTTCCAACACTCACATTTTTTAATAGTAGCATTCACCAACCCAACACTTAAAAGCAATAAAATGAATAGTTAAATACACAATAAGTTTTCTATTTCATACATAGAAAACAAACGTGTTGTCATCATCAATTATGAAGAAATACATACATAATTCCAACTAAAACTCCCAAATTTGTCTGATGATGATGGGTTTTGCTGGATTTTTAGCTTTTAGATTTTGACTTTATCTACAAAATATCTTTGTAGTCTGCATTAAAAAAATCCATTATCACTTTCATCGTTGACTATTCATGTTGTCATAAATAATTTACATTTTAATTTCTTCAAAAGAATATAGTATATTGTAAGTTATCAAGAGGCTGTCAGTATAATGTTTAAATAATACAGAGCTTGCATTTGAAGCTATTGTTATTAACACAGATTCGTAAATATACTTTTTTTTTTCATTTTCAGAATATGTGGGGAATATTGTTTTTGAGGCTTCCAGTTAGATAAGCTTCTCATTTTGTGGTCCTGTTCAATAATAGATGTCTGCATGTTTGTTTTTTTTTTAGTATACTGACAATTTCAAAATCAAGATATTTTTAACACACTTTTCTTGAGCTGAAAAACTGATTTTCAAAGTAAGTGAGAGAGTCTGAACTCCTTTTACTCTTTTGGTTATTGTATGACTTTCATTTCTCTTGAGTTTAGTATGGTTGAAATAATGTGTAATGTTTATCTTATTTCATACACTATTTGTCAGGAATGTGTTGGTGTAGTTACTTTCACAAAGTCAAGATCAACTTCTTACCTCCTCTCCCTTGTGCTCCAACGTGCTCAAAACAGAGACGAGTGATGAAATCCAGGCCAATGTACTTGCCTGAATATAGATCTATTCAATTCAAAAGACTGCAGAACAAATTTTACAGCAACATTGTTTTCTTTTTAGGACGGTCGTCTTGTTAATGAGTCTATGTCCAAACAATGGCAAGATTTCTTTTCTTCATGTTTTAAATTATGTTGCTTAGGTAAGAGCATAATTACTTCAGCATTGTATTTGATTTTCACACAATTCTTTGTAATTGACTTTTTAAAAAGAAATTGTCGTTATTTTCTTGATGTGAAGAATACGATGTATTGATGGATGAGCATGTAATCTGTGTGAAAAATGTTTTGTTAAATCATTAACACTAGGTTGTTTGTCTGTTGAATCAACGACCTTTTGATGGCGACAGAGATTTCACTGTAATAGTTTTTAATATTCTTTTCCCGTTAGGACAAGGAGCACCAGTTTTAAAGCAGCCTCTTTTTCACTTTGATATGAATAGATAAATTGTCAAAGCTGCCAACAAGAATGCTTCCTACTACAGGGTGTGTTGTAAGCAACACTGCATACAGTGTTCTTGCTGGTAAACACAAACTGTGCACAGTTAGTGGTGCAGCTTCGTTCTCATCCTTCAGTTGAATTTAATGAGCTGAACACTGATAGGATTTTTTGAGAATTGGGTTAGTGTCTGCTGAGTGGGAGACAGATATGGGATGACATTTTTTCTGAGTTGCCCTTTCCCACCACTTATCAACAGAGGGGAAGGGATAAGAGTGGAATATGTGCACAGTGTATATTGTTCCACAGGAAAATGCTATTCTTCAGAATTAACCCTTTAAAAAATGATTTATATGGAAAATTAAATACAAAATAATATTTAGCCTCATGTTCCGTGTCTTTTTGAAATTACAAAGAATGATCAGTTTTCAAAGTATTGCCTGCAGTGTTTCTTATGGGTATTGCACTGTGCCATTACTTAGAAACTCAAGTTGCAATCCCAAACATATACCTTAGCTCTCTGCATTGGAAGAGAGCAAGTGTCACATTAATTATGCTCTTTGCTCTGCTTTCTCACTACTGTCTTGTTTGGGTTTTGCTTGCTGGATTGAAGAGAAAGTTGATTCTTGTCTTGGCCTATTTCAAAGCCATCTGAAAACAGCTGAAAATAAACTAAACCCCAGCCAAATGGGTAGTAAATAATACATACAGCCCTTAAACAGAAAATTTAGCAGCTTGCTACCTGAGGAAGACACTAGGGCTCCCATCAGCAGCCAGATATAGTAGACTTAGTGCTTCTCAGGATGTGTAGAACAGATACTTAGCTTTCAAAATGTAATTCTCAGCTATTCTTTGGAGGCCTGAGCTCTTTATACAGTGAACAGGGAGAGTTAGGTCTGTAGGAAGAGGATCCAAACCAACCATCATGGCTGAGGGACTGAACAGGCACTGAGCCTTACAGAAGTGCTGAAGCCTGACACCTTTTTTTCCTGGGACTGGGATTTGCAACCTAATACTTGTACTGAAGCCATTCCTCTTTATAGGTATAACTGACTCCATACTGTATTTGAAACATGGCCATAAAAGAAAGTAATTGTGCTTTTGTTCTTTCTATACTGGCCTGCTGGCGGGAGTATCTGCCTTGGAAGAGAAGGACTCGGGTTCAGCCTCTTCAGCCTGAGCACATCACACATTCACTGCCTCTGTGGGAAAGGCCTTAACCAGGATGTAGATCTTGCTGAAGTGGAGCTGTGCCAATATGTATTCAAGTGTTCAAGATTTATGGGGCCAGAAAGAAAAAAAACAGAAGCAGTCAAGTGCCAAGGGTATTTCTTCAACAAGGAGAAAATGGGTTTTGCTACAAACAACAATCATTCAATAAAATATAAAAATACTATTTTAGGGAACAGAAACCCCTGCCAGTTTCTTTAGCTCCTGAGTATTTCAAATGTAGGTATCCATCCCTTCTGGGTGAGGATGGTACCAAAGCAGTGTCTTTCATTTCTCCGGCTCTATTCTTGTAGGAACGATGGATGGCAACATTGTACTGTTCTCTTGGATGCTGGGCTGTGCTTTGCCCTCGTGGCTTTGCCGATGGCACCCTCTTGGCCTTCCTGGTCCTGCAGAGCACCATGGTGTCAGCAGGTCTTGCCTGCAAATCCCAAAAGGGCTTTTGTGTTTCACCAAGCTCTGAGGTGTCGGGCACGCCCAGCACCCTTTCTGCAATTTGGGAGGTTGAAAAGTGAAGGCTGAGCTATGTGCGGCCATTCGGACACGTAGGAGGTGAGCAGGGGGCTGTGAATTGCACTCTGGAA
This sequence comes from Amblyornis subalaris, assembly GCA_018881555.1. Lineage (NCBI taxonomy): Eukaryota > Metazoa > Chordata > Aves > Passeriformes > Ptilonorhynchidae > Amblyornis > Amblyornis subalaris. Next base: position 4,179,117 of record JACAXG010000003.1, read on the forward strand.
CTTAGTACCAATGTTCCACTTAAGTTTTACTTTAGTTGGTCTAAGTGCTTTTTTGGACCCAGGCCAACACTTTCCCCGTCATGCTCTGGGTGGCCAGTGTATATTGTCATGGCTCTGCTAGGCATTAAGTAATTTCTGAGTTTGATATGTTTTGAGTACTTGAAAGTGTTGAAAATGATTTCTGCCATTCAGGTCAATTGATTTGAAGAAGAGATTGTCCAGTCCTGCTTTTTGTTTCAGAAATGTTTGTGTGCCAGTTTGTGAGTCCTTTGCATGATTTGACTAGCTGTGCCCCAGCATTCTTTACTGATACTGCTTGTATAAATATGACAGGGTTTCTGTGTGTCAATATTGATCAAGTGAAAATAACGTAGAAAAGGAAGACTCTCCAAATAACATGTGCATTATTTATGGAGCTCTATGCCAACTGTTGCTGATCTCTTGAGGTGAGCTATTGTACAATTCTCAGGAAAAGGATGAATTCAGAATTTCAAAATAGAAATTAAATTCAAAGTAGAAAGTGATTAAATTAAAGCGATTAAATTAAATTCAAAATAGCCAGAGTGAACTGCTCCCCAATAAGCCAGTTTCACATCAGGCCATCTGTTGGGGAGATTTGCAGTCATCTTTTAGTAAAAGGGTTGGATTCCGCTAGTGTACAAATAGTTATAGTGAACTTTAATTCACAATTACCTAGAATAGAAGTCAGCTTCACAGAGTTGTTGTTCAGCTGAGAAGGTTTTAGATTGCTTGAAAGAAATGACAACTTAGTAAGGAAATGTTACTTTGAAACAGCAGTGTTTCCCTATCAATAAATGTCTCCTAAAGGGAGAAATATTTTAGTGGTTTTGAATAAAAAGGGGACATGGTGGGGTCCAGGGTCAGGTTTAATTTTCCTGACAAGTGAAAAAACCATGAGGAGAGATGCTTTTGCAGAAGAGAAGTTGAGAGGCTTATGTACTACAGCACAAACTGCATACTAAGTGGTAAATATTGTTTCAAATAAAAGAACATAATTTTGTAATTAAATCAACAGAGAGTAATAAAAGCTACAGTGATTTCTAAATGTTCCATTGATGGATGTTGTTCTGCTGGCCATCCTATTTGAGACTTTGAAAGAAAAGTGTAGTCCTACTGATGTTCAGTAATGTAAAGCTTTGTTTATGAAGGACTAATGAAACTTCATCTGTGCAAGTTTCCTTGAAGAGATGCAGGAGACATTTGGAATACAAGATCTAATTTGACATGTACTGATTGTTTATATATTATTTACTATTTTTATATCAAATTATTAAAATTGTATGTATTGTGTAATTTAAATACTTCGAAGAGTTCTCTATGCCATGGTATTTTGCTGGTATAATGGTCATTATCTGTGTGCTCCTTATGTCTCATATAATCGAGATATTTTTGCCTTTATATACATGACTTAATATATTATGACTTCAATAATAATATATATTAATTTTTATATATCATATTAATTATCCTAGTATCTAAGAATTTCATAAGAAGACTATACAAAAATTAAGATAATTACATTTTTTAGAAGGAATGAAGTTGCAAGTGATGGTCATAAATCACAATTCAATAATTCATTTTACTGGACAAAAGTTAAGAAGCTAAGTTTGTCTAAAAACATTTAGATCCCAGTCTAGTGTTGTGATGTATTTTATGAGTAGCTACTGCATCTAGGGTCAAAAGGGCAAAACATTGTGTGTTTCTTTTCAGGTGTAAAAGATTAAAATGTTTCAAAGTGGGAGGAATGAATATTTTTGTTATTCATTTGTTAAATGTAATGTCATGTAAATTGTTTAGTGGAAAAACATCTTCAAAGTTATTACAGTTGTTGCATGAACAGAAAATGGTTAGAACATGACAAAAGCCAGGAATTTCTTCTTGAAATTGAGAGGATAGGAATGTAAGCAAAGTGAATGAAATACAGGGAAAGTGGTTAGAAGTGAGACAATTGATTAGAAACCGAGTGAAAGAGATTTGTATTAGACAACTGCAGGCTGGAATGAAAGGTTGTAATTTGCAGATCACTTTTGCTGTCAATTTAGAATTAAAAGCATCTTTCCTGTTGTTAGTGCAAAGCACTTGTATAATTAAATAAAATACCAGTTCCTCAGGGTCAACTGTATCTGCATTCCTGATCCAGAGTAGTCTAGTAGTCTGCTAGTTTAGATACATTTATTTGATGTAAGAGTTTTTATTCCAAGGAATTATTTTTATATATCCCTTAAAATGCAGGTGTGTAAGAACACTTGGTAGTGTTTCTTAGGTGTTTTCCTTGAACTCTTGTTGTTAAGTTGTAGTTTCCCTGCAGTACAAATTTTTACTTTACAAAATGATTGATTAGACACCAAAATTGTTCTTGCCTCAGCACAATCATTAATAGCTTTATTAGGGCATTGCATATTAGAAAAATTATAGAAGATGTTCTATATAATTATTAATGCTCATAAGTGACAGGAATATAAAATAAACTCACTTTTAAACTTAGTTTATAGAACCGTTTAAATCATGAACTTTTTTTTTTAGTTTATATAACATTGTTTAGCTGTATTTAGCTATATTTAAGGACATCACTTAATTGAATTTATGGATTGAATTTAGGCTTCTGTTTCCCATTAGGACCACAGATAGTTCTATGAGTCTGATGTGCAGTCAGCCAAGGTCAGCCCACCACAATGATATATTCATCTGACGTTTTATACAGTGATGTCATTAAGATAATGCATGATTTGTGTGGGATGCTGTCATCCTTGAAGAAGACATAGAAAGTGCAGATTTAAAAATACGTGTGTTAAAGTAGCCACCACAAACCCCTTTGCTGCCACCAGATTCTTCCTCAGTGATGTAGCTCTTCCAGGGCTGTAACAGCACTGGGGGTTACTGTCAGGGCTGTTCGTACCTAACCACGGCTTTTCTGTCCCCTGCATGCCTGAGCGAGGGTTGGATGAGTCAACTGAATTGTTTGTGGGAGAGAATAGCTGGATCCCAGGCCTGACCTAGGAAGGCTGTGGAAACACAGCGCTGTTTCTGAGGGCCTGAGGGAGAGGCAACGTGGTAGAAGTAGGATAAGAGATGCCACGGAGTAAGGTATGAGTAAATAAGCTGGGAAAAGAAGTTCTAGTACTCTATGCTGTGAGAAGGATTGATAAGGAAGTGATGCCTGACTGAGCAAAACATGCTAACAGCTTTCAGCAATAATGGTCTCCAACAATAACATACTCCTTCTTTCCCTACATCCTTTCTTTTTATTTCCTTTCCTGTTTCCTCCATTTTTTGGTATACTTTCAGGGTGTGAAGACCTGTGGGTATTCCTGTGGCCCCAGCGACTATTGTGTGTTATTATGTCTGTGCTGATTTTTGTTAGTTTTTTTCAATAACCTTTGCATATTCTAAGGCTGAATAACTGAGACTTTTGTATAAATAAAAGAAAATTTATTTAAAAAAACCTGTAATTTTGTCTGAAAGACTAGTGAAAAAGCAACAATGCATGGAAATCACTGAAAAGGGACGTTTTGAGTGGGACCAACAGAGACAGGTTGTAAAATATGTGCCAACTTATTATTATTTAAAATAGAATAGATTTTGGCTGGAAATTAATATTGGCAGTTCTGTGATAGAAGAAATAACATTTTTTAGTTTCTTTAAAATATTTTTTACTGGAAAATCTCAACATATGCATTGTATAGCATATAAAGTGTATGGCAATGAGTTTAAAGAATGGATAGAAATCGTACATTAACATCTGGTCTTATTTTTCAGCCTTGTACTTTGCTCTATCTTTCACCTGTATTTTACATGAAATTTTAGCAAAAAGTATTTTAACGTTTCTGGCAGTTACCTGCAGGGAAGTGCAAATCTGTAAACTGTGCACTGAAAATACTAAAGAAAATTCTGAAGAGAGGCTGAAGAGGACTCACATTAACCCTGATTTCTGCAGAAGACAATTCTGCATGCCATCTCATTAGCACACATGGTTGGGTTTTGGAAAACGAGAATTTGTCTAAGTTATTACCAAAGACCCAGTTTATATAAAACAGGGGCTTCTGGGGAAGGATTCTCAGACCAGTCTTCCAGCAAGATTTAATTCCTCTGAGCTAAACTGCTTATAGGCAATACTTCCCTGTTATCCTTAAACTACTTATTGTCAGTTTAAATTGACAGGATTTCTATGCAGTTAATGTTCCTTCTAACACTGGGTGAATTAAATGTTCAAATGGTGTCTATTTTTATATTTGTTTCCCCCATCCTTTTCTGGAAAGGGCTTCCTGCTCTATATGATGCTGGAATGTATCTAGACATTGCCGTGTTCCCAGGTAAATGGGAAGAACAGCTTTGAGTATGGTCGTTCCTGAAGGTGGGTGATGATTACTGCAGTGTTGCCCAGTCCATCTCCCATCATGAGCTGAATAATGACTGCAAGTCCCTCAGGATTCAGTATATAATCGGTGACTATATTCTTAGTAATGTTGTCGATTAAGATTCTTATTCTTTTAATGAGAATATGTAGAAATAGAAAGTAGGAAGAAAGATAAAGTCCTTCCTTGACGTTTTTTAATTCATTCACCTTGGGTTTAGAAGTGTTCTACTTCTGTATTATGAAAACAGCACAATTAAATAAATGTTGTAGGAAAGATGATTCAAATTTTCTTGATCTACACTGAGTAATAAACTATCTTAGTTTTGGCTCAAAAGTACTCTTAAGTTAATCTGTGTGCCATCCGCAGGTACTTATCTTTCCTTTACAGCTAAGGGTAAAATTCTTTCCTCTTTTCTTTGGATGTTTTAAGTCATAGAAGAAAATATTTTTCTGAAGCTCAAGTTGAAATTCAATAAAGAATCTCTTGTAGTTTTCCAGGTCAATACTGATAGCATAACAGAAAAAGAATCAAACATTTCCTTAAAAAAGCCCACAGGAACACACCCAAAACTCCATGATATGATGGTTTGTATATTTTAAAGTTCTCATATCTAACAAAACACATTTTCATAAAACTAATACCTCTGATAATTTGGTATAAAAATGCAAGTCTTCATATTTTATTATGAAAAATAATTCAGATGCGCTTCTGAAAATTCTGGATAATTTTCTAGTGTTTCATTTTCAAAATTGCTATTATGCTGTTGTACTATGATTCCAGAGTTTGAAATTTGACCTAAGAATGTTGAATTGCTGAAGTCTGTAACAGGCAAATAAGTGCAGTCTTAGAATGTGGAATAATAACTCCTACACTGAAATTAAAATCTTTGTGAGTAGAAAGTATGTTTTACCCACTTTCTAGGTGTCTGTTTTACATTTTTTTGGTTGGTGTGTTTCATTTAAAAACTAAAAAAAGAAAAAAAAAAGTTGAGGATACTTCCCCCCCTACTTTTTCACTTTTTTTTTCAATTTTCTCACAGGTTGGAATTAATCTCTCGACTGATATTTGTTATTTTTATTTTTTTTCCCTTCCTCCAACGATTAGCCTTTTTTCAAGAGGAGTGAAGCACATATCAAGAAACCTAACCCATGCTGAACTGCCTTCTAGGCGTGAGTACAGAGAGAAGTCCCAGTAGGTGTAGAATTTAGGAAGCCTCTGGCTCTTTTCAGCTACCAAAGGTTTCTGTGCTTCTCATGTCTCTCCATACTTATGGACAAACACAAGCTCTGCCATTGTAATCAACACAGTGCCAGATCTATCGCTGTACACCAAGGCAGGGTTGCCAGCAGGGAGGTATTTTCTGCTGGCACTGCAGAGCTGTGGACGCTGACATCCGCTTGATCTGCTCTCAGCAGTTGTTTCTTCTGACCTTTCAGTCTTGTTTTAGCCCCACACAACTGAACCAAGGGACTCCTCCTGCTGGGTGACGCAGACAGTCTGTCTTGAGTCCCCAGGTCACGACTGCCAAGCACCTGCTTTTGTGCCTGAACAGCCGAGACCTAACGTGATCCTGCCATATATCTCTGGCTTTGTGGCATGAAAAAGAAAACATACAGGAACAGTTGCATGTGTTCGGAATGCTGAATTTTTATTTCTTAAAAACGTGCCAAAGTAGAAGAATCTGGAAAGTGTAGATGATTTTTCTTTATTAGAAAATGTATTTAGTTTTGAGTTATCGGTAACAAAATGAAGTAGAGGCAAGTACCAAACATCTGTGCATCCTCATCCTATATTCTCATTGGTCTGAGCTATAGTTAGAATGCAACTGCAAAAATTAATCTTTTAAAATGTTATTTTCTATTATATACATGTATAAAAATGTATCAACACATTTTGATGCAAGTCTGTCCTGTTTCACCAAGCTTTTTAGTCACTTTTTCTTACTTGGCATGCTGCTCCTTCATTTCAAATACCCTGAGCCTTGCATTCCTGCTCTATGACTATTACCATGAAAATGAAATAACTTTTAACATTCTATGGCATTCTTTGAGCAAGCAAACTGCCATAAGGCCCGTCTCTGTTTTGTTTCAGCTGCCATTATTGGTACTTTGTTTAACATTTTTAGGCATGTTCCTAAATAATGAATAACTGCCAAATTACCACAGCATATTTGACGTGGATGTGTCATCATCCTTGAATGAAAACCCAAAAATGTGATGACCTTTCTGTTGTTCTACATGTCATTATTGCCATCAAGTGACTGGTTTGAAACTTCTGATCATTCATTAGCACCTTGGATGGACAGCAATTATTTTTTTGTCTAGACTTTAGGGTCTGTTGTTTTAGGGAATCCAACCAGTAATGGCTTGAATTAAAAAAGGGAAATTGAAGGAAAATGCATCATCAACATGCTAAACAAACAAAAGACCTGTAGCCTCTGTGTCTGGAAAGGCAGACCATTATTGGACAATTACTGTCCATGTTTGTGTGCATGTCTGTGTTTATTATCTAAAAAGGGTTTTGTCTTTAGTTCTGGAAGTGTAACCAACGTGTAACCATAACTTTTCTGATTCTGGAAAGTAGGTTAAATATCCACCCTCATAATTAAAAAAAAAAAAAAGGCAACAAATGAGCTTTGGAGTTCCATGGGAGAACTTTAGTTACTGATGATGATACCAGGTAATCGTTATTACTTAAGCTGCCTGTTTCATGATATATGGAGTTTGATCAATGATGCATTCACCAACAATGGAGAAGAAAGTAAGTTTTAATAATATCCATGCTACTGAGGTACAGCAACTTACTGGCTCCTGTACAGATTGGGTAGATTTAAGGTATCTTGATTTTACCAATATCATCATAATTCTTGGTTCCTGTATCAAGGAGTGCCCACCCTGACAGTCGCTGGTGGCAGAGTAGGTGCTAGCTGTTGTCTTTCATCACTGGCTATGTCTCTTTCCTACTGCAGTGATCATAATCTTTTCTTCAAAGGTTTGGAGTCTGCATGCATTTCTTGGGCAAAGGTGACATTTATTCTAGCTGCAATATTTCACATGAGAAAGAAGTGGAAGATGTGACCTTATTTTTCTTCCTTTTTTTTTGGCTGTTGTTGTTGTTTCATAGTAGTATGCAAAATGTGGAAAGTCAGTCTTATTTCGTTGGTATTTGGCATCTGCTCAACAACTGATTGCTCTTCTCAGAGCTTTTTTGGAAAGTTTGCAGCACCATAATGACAGCTTTCTAAACACAGATGTCCTCTTGGTACAACCTATAATTTTTTATGAAAGATGTATCGATGTCAGGAATTTGAACGAAGTACTGGAATTAGTTGAACATTCTTGTTATGAATATGTATTCAAAGTATCTACAGTACATATATTGTAAGTTGAAGGAAGAATATGCAATGTCTGAAGGCAAAGATGTTGGTACAAAATGTCAGAATCAAGATAAATTGATTATTTTATTAATAGTCTGCCTATATTTTAGTGATCTTTTCCACGCTATGTTCTGTATTGCGTAAGTGCATACTGTGAACTTGAAGCATCAGGATTCTCAAGAATACATTTAGATATCAAGGATTTGGCCATGGAAGATRTCTAATAGCTGAGAGGCCTGGAGTAGTTATTAAATGTTCCTGTGAAGTCCTGTTAGTAGCCTGTTCCTCTTGTTTCATTTACCTCTGAGCTAAGCCATCAGGAAGCGAATACTTCAAACACAAATGTCCCCTCTTCAAGTCAGCTCTTTTTCTTAAGGCTTCTCTTAAAAGTTTTTAGTAAGTAAGAGTTGGTTGAAAGCTTAATGTGTAAGATGATAAACTTCGGCAGCTTGCGGTACTTAGTAAAAGAATCCTTGAGTGTTTTTACCTGTGGGTGTATTATTTGCATATACATACAAATAAGAAGATAGTGCTTAATGGTTATTGCATCTAATTCATGTAAGTTCAGACTTGCAGGTGAAAAGGAAAGTCTACTCTGTTAACTTACTGTAACCACTTGAGATTGGTTTTTAATGATAGTAGTGTCCATTCTACGTTATTTAGGTCAAGTTAAGATCAGAGTATCATGCAGCAAGTTTATCTAGCAACTCTAATGAAATTAGGGGAAATATATTTCAATAAATGTTGCCCCATTTTATTTTTGTGCAGCTGTGCAGCCTGGATATAAGTGCTGTAGTTGTTATGACTATAGCTAACTTAATGTAGCTTCCATCTGTCTGTACTTGTACATGGCACTTGGTTTTGATTTATTTTCAGGTCACGCCGCGAGATCTATACACCCACACCACTAATGACACGTCATTCAGATTCAGAATAGATACTTTAAAGTTAGAATGCTGCATCAGAGATGATGGAAAACCATAACTGTTAGTTAGAAAATGCTTTCTTTTTGGACTTTGGCTGGGTCATGCTGTGGTCATTCGATATTATGATGCTGGGGTTCTCTCCCTTCTCTCTTACTTCTGGTTGATGATAAAATCATTTGTATGGTACATGTGCCTGTGTGTGGCCCAGGCTGGGCTGCTGTTTGGCATGCCTTGGATCATGACCTTTTGCCAAACCTCAGCAGTAGCTCTTGGGGGAAAAAATGTAAACATACAACCAAATTTACTCTGGTTTCTTTATTTAGCTCAGTGAAACTCAATTCTAATTGCTATAAGGCTTCAATATGACAAACTTTTTCCTAAATCAGAAAATGGGAGAAGCTAATTTAATATTTTAATTATAGTAATTTTGTAAAAAGTACAAGTAGGAGGGAAGCAAATGCATTCTCCTAATGTAGAGGTAAGAATTTTAAGTGTTTAACAGTTGTGATAATTTTATTTATTCATTTTAATCCCATTAAAAGATGTATCCCATTATAAGCATGACCAGGAAGAAAACACCTATTTTTTTAGGCCAGGATTATATGGAAACATTATGGAATAATACTAATTACTAAGAAAGTGCCAGAATTGTGGGTAGTGTAATCATCTACAATTTTCTGAGAATATCCTTACTAAAATGACCTACCTAATTTAAGTGTAATTTCCAAAATAAGGAGACCAGATGTCTTGTTTGTGACAGTGTAAGTGATGGACACTTTTCCTTGTAATGCTCTACCTTATACTAACATTAAACTGGCCTTTTTTTCTTCCTGTAGATAATAGTTTGGTATTATGCTGGTTTTTCCTATGTGGTTACAAGTTATGGGGGAAAAGGGCAGTTTCCATAAACTAGAACATAGAAGATTTCAGTAAATAGAAGGCCTTTTGTCTACTTGGTTGTTTTGACTGGCATTAAAAGTCACCTGTCAACATTTTGCTACTCATACTGACTATTTTGTATTCATTCTGAGCTGTTACCCCTGTTGGCTATAAGAACTGATCACTTTGTCTGATTACAACTTATATATAATTTATATAAGTTGTCACTTAACACAGAATGTGTGTAATTGATATAAAGATTAATTATTAAAACTGTCAATTTCCCCTGCCTGAAGTATGGATATTTGCATATGAATTATGCCTCTTAAGTTGTTTTCGAATATGTCCAGTAAATCTTGAGATAAATCATCATAGATCCAAATGATTTATAGTGTTAGATTGAAGTTTTTGCTTTGTTTGTTTGTCATATAAGTTTTAAGAATATAACTGTTCCCACAATGAAAACTGTATCCTTCCAGACTTTTTCATGTGAACTCAGTTCTGCAAGTTAAGAAACTTCCTTCAGCCTGGGTAGTTACATATTTAACATACTGTACAAGCAAAAGTAGACACAAATGTTTAGTATTGAATATTTGAATGTTAAAAAAAATGAGGCTTTGGCTCACACATAGAGCAAAAATCCTAAATCATCAAAAGGAAAAACACTCGTGTGGATTAACTTTTGCCAAACAAAAGACTTGTCCTTTCAGCTTGATGTGGCTCTGGAGAAGAGGGTGCAGAAGTTTTGTTTAAACAGTTTTGTTTATGATAAGGTGTAGAAAATTCTAAGCTAAAGAAATGGTCACAACTTCTGGAGCAGATGAAGACAGAAGAAAGATGAATCTATTAGCTGCAGCTGACACCAGGGCACTAAGACAAAAATGTTTGACCACAAAATATAAAAACCACCATAACGCTTCTTCCAATTCTTAGAGACTTCTTAAAGACTTTTAGTGTTCCATGTTGCAAGCTGAAAGCTGAACTTGACTGTTAAAGAGTCTGACTCAGATCTTCGTAGGAGACAAATCACTCATCAACATTGTTGCTATAATGACACAAATTTTTTGAACTGTATTCAAGGGATCTGCAAAAATTACTAGAAAAGTACAGAAATATTTATTTATGATTTTGACTTTGAAGTTAAAATACATCCTACTGTGAAAAACATTTGGGATGAAATCTTGCGCTATTCAGGGCAATCACAGGAAGAGGACCCAAGTTTTCAGCTAGTGTGCGTTTTATCTGCAGTAAAACAAAAATTCATAAGTAAGATTACTCCTGTGGCTGTTGATACATCCATACTTAGGCAGAGTTGAGCCGTGTATGTGTTGTAATTCCTGGAAGTGGCCAGTCTGAGAAACAAAACCGATATTAGTGAGCACCAGTTGTTCCCTATGAATTGCAAATTGTCAGAAGATGAACTGTCTCTACAAGAATTTACAGCATTTGTCTCCTAGGCCTGCTTATCTAGTTGCACTGAAGGCACTTCCTTAGGGGTCACATCACAAAAGTCTTTGAGACAATTCAGTAGTAAATCTCTGTGGGGACTGAGCTGAGAGCAGTGTCATGGCCCCAAGCACTGTGTCAAGAGCAGATGAGATTACTAATGCCAGTGAAATATTCTTTATCTGTGAAACAGCCAATCCTCTGGATTGTCAGCAAGTGCAAAATGAAGTGTCTATCTGCCAAATATGAGAAACTGCCTGTATTTCAGAGCAGCAACCTGACCTGTTTGTCTCACATGCCAACTGCTTTGCCCACATTATGTGGAAATGAGAAATTTATTAAGCGTAAAGTGCAAACTAAAAGGCTCTTGCTTTGCTGACTAATTGTTTCATTCAATCATTGATTAAAACATTTTTTTGTGGGGCAAGAATGGCTGGTAAGCTTGTTTAAAAAAGTATAATTAGGAGAAGAAGAATTAAAACAAGCAGGTTTCTTTTAAACATCTAATCTTAACCATCTTACTTAGAAAAATATGTTCTTATAAACTGCAGATGATGTAATGTTTTTGATGCTACTATTTAAAAGAAATTCTTAATTTTAGCTAAGACAGATAAAGGTTAGAATTGCATTGCATTTCACACTCCTCATGTATAATAGTGGTAAAGTAGGTAAAGTGATAATTAACTGCTCCTCCTATTATGTCTCTCTAGAGATCTGAAGAATAATTTGATCAGCACAATTGAGCCAGGGGCTTTCTATGGACTTTCAGAACTGAAGCGCCTGTAAGTATTAATTCCATCTGAATTATTCTGAAAATTGTGTTTGTATCGACATTTATATCATTGGGCAACTCAAATATGCCACCAAGCAGTAATCACATAAGGACACTGGCTGTAAAATAGAAAATCACACACTCTGCTTTTTACAGTTACCATGCCTTTTTCTTCTTTCGCTTCTTTCTTCCATTTCCTCTTCTTTTTTACTTTTTCCCATATAAAATCATCAGTTTGCTCTCCAGTAAATGTCCTAACAAGCACACCTACGAAGGTAAAAACCATCCCTAATTAATGACTAAGCAGATGATATATCGCTATAGACATTAATCAGAAATAACACTAAGCAGTTTAGATGTGTGTGAACAGTGGTTTTTTCTACACTATTTTTTTTCATTATTTAAAGTCTACTTTGCTTTTATCATAGATCGGATCTGTAAAATACATTCTTAGAATGGAAACTTTGTCATACTGTAGAATTTGTCTACCATTTTCCATACCACCCACCATGACTCTGCTTGATATTTTTCATTTTCATAATGGTTTTCTAAGGAAACAAGAGCTTACACAGTATATTCCCTGTCCATCATTTTTGCATTCCTCTCTTTGTAAATGTTCTTGTAGTACTTTCAGAAGCACTGGCTGATTTTTAAACTACATTTTAAAGGATAAAAATGTCTAAGTTACTAAGATTCTACAGTTGGGCTTTTTTGCTTTTAGTTAATAAGGACTACAGACCTTCCTTCGTTCTACTCAGCCTAAGGAAAAGTGAGATGAACCCTTTTTAATTATAATTTTCCAAGTGAGAGCTTCCAAACGTCTGTGCCCTGGCGAACTAGGCCATCAGCACATGCCAGGCATTTTCCTAGCCATCATGTTTGTTTGCTGTCTTATGTTTGATGAGAAAACCTATGAGAAAACACAGATTATTTTAGTGGGATGGCAGGATTTAGATGAGAAGGAGAAGAAATGCAAATCCACAAAAAAAGAAATTTACAAATCCTCGGCGTTTTTGCTCTGCGGTTAAATTCCCGAAGCGCTGCGTGCGGGGAGCACTGCACGCTGTTTCCATCTCCCATCGTACTGGTAGCTGTGTTTCCTAATACCAGCCTCTGCGTTTTAGCATGTTTGGGTAGAAAGCCAGTTGCATAATAATGATGAAGTCAGAGTAGCATGTACATTTTTAATACAAATAAAAGCTTTAGGGCTGAAGGTTTCTTGCTCACTCTGTGTGCAGGGATAGCGATACAATGCAACGATAAAAATGAGCGCTAATTGTTGCTTTGGCCGCGCACTCTAATAACACAACCCTGACCTCTTGTGGGAAAACCAGGAAACCTGTGCAAGTCATGGGCTGCACATCCACAGACTGCACAGGTAGAGCCTTTAGGCCAGCCAGGAGAGATGAGTCACGGGAGAGGAACTCATCAGACAGTGGAAAAGAGAGAAGAAAAGACTCTTCAGCACAGCAGAATTGGCAGCGTTGAGTTTTGTCATGCTAGATTTCAAAAAAACCCCTGTTGCTGATATGAACAAGTAACACTGGGAGCAATCTAGAGACAGAGAATTGTTTAATTGCTGGATTGCCACATTTGGTACAAATCTGTGTAGTTCCATGGTAAACGAGAAAATATCTTCCCTCCTTCAGTGTGCAACTGTTGGGTAGCAGGCAGTAGTAGAGCAAAGGGAATAAATAGTGTAAACTCCTGTTGAATTCTGAATACAGTAATTACTTTAAGACTATACATTCACATCTTTTTATTTCCCATGTAAACTATAAATGATGCTGAGAAAAGCAGAAGCTGATGTAATATGGACAACTGCAAGAGATATGGCTATGGCAAGTCAGACAGACAAGTCACAGGCTGTCAAAATGTTTTCTGTGAATGATTTGGAGAACTGTTATAATTTGTATTTGAATGACAAACTGAATTATTTCAAGGGTTTAATCAAAAAGGTACACACAAAATTAATGGAAATTGAAAATTTATGAAGCACTAAAATTATGGCATTTAGTTATACGACACAGGAGAGTTCTTTTCTCTAACATCAACTTTACAAGTCAGCATTAGTAAGTTAAATGTCTTATTCCTGAAAAGGAGCACCAGCTTTGTACATTATGAACTGAATTATGTTTGATGTAACATGTATTAGTCTGGAAGAAAGAGTAGCAAGTTGCCTTTTCTTTTTGCTAATGTTTTTTTTTAGAAAACAAGTTTCACAATACAGAGATTTCAGCCACTGGCATATATCTTCTTGTGAAAATAACACTTATCGAAGTAAACTTTGAGAAAACCATATTTATACTTTCACTTTGTTAAAAATACGGTTTTACTGTGTGCCACACTTAGAAAAATATGCACTTGTATTGATTAGTTTAGACAAAATCTACTTTTGCTACCCAAATTATGCCCCAAATTGTGATGCAATTCTTCCAAACATGTTCAGACTTTGCCTAGGCAGAAGTAATGCATTACCCAGCCAAGAATTCTAGGTAGGTTCTTTTTTATGTCTTCTAATAGAAAGATATATAAATACATATATATATATAATATATATATGTAGGGGGGTGTGTGTGTGTTTAAGCTTGTTTTAAACTTGCATTTTTAGATTTTCTATCTAGCTTTTATTAGGAAAATGTAAAGAATAATGCTAATATGAAATTATTGCACTATATTGTATCCTCACTATTATCTCAGCTGTTCCCTACTTAATATCCTTGACAAGCATTTAAGAAATATTTTCATTCTAATGTGATGTTTCATCATATACTTGTATAACAATATATTCTTTGTCTGATAGAAGATGACTTCATAGTGAACTCTAAAGAGATTGCCTTCACATTCTAGCTAATTGGATATGTCTCCATGAAAGCAGTAACTGGATTTGTCAAACTGCAACCTTTAGTCTGCCATTTGATTGCTTTAGTGTTCTCATGTATCAGTAGAAAAATATGGACTCTGCATAATGTAGTAAAAGAATCAGAAAACTACCTCTAATTCTAAAACAAAAAATATATTCAGATGAGTTTTAACATTTTTTTGGCTGTAGGATCACTTAAAATCCTTACATAACTGCAATTATTTTAAAAAAACATACTTGGTAAGAAGGAAAATTTGGGTCGAGGTTGAAAACCAAATACGTAAAAATGAAACTATAGTTCACAATCTACAAGGGGGCATTATTCATGTTGTTACCACAATGTAATTGTTTATACCTATCTTTGTCTCCTTCCTGTAAGTTTCCTGTACACTATGTTGCATATATGGTTTATACAGGAAACATTCCTTCATTTTCTGCAGGCAAAAGTTGTGGAATGTAATGCTTTCTACTTTTTGTGCTCTGAGAAAGCCACAGTATTGCTCTTAAAAGAGCTTGGCAAGTGCTTATCAAAACTGACCTCACTAGCTCAAAAATTAATTGCCTTCTGGTTTCTGTGATTTCAGCAAGAAAGGATGCTGTTAATGAGATGAAACATTAGTAAACAGTGAAAATATGTCAATTTTGGCTGAATATTGCATACAGCAAAATTCATAGTATTCTTCCTAAGTAAGAAAACCCAGGTGCTAATAACTCAGATCAAGAAAATTCTGTATACTTGTAATAATTCTTTGCTTTTATTTGCTACATATATAAAATTCCGTTTTAATGCAATTAGAAGTTGCAGTATGGTTTGTGGAATATTGCTTAATAATGTTAATATTAAAGTTGTTAAATCTATTTAGTTCAGTTATGGTATATTATGGGAAAAGGTTTTCTTTTTCATTTGTCTCTAACTCCTTAAGTATTAAAAATAAAGATGCTGTGTGTGACTATGTAGGTGTGTGTATGAATAAGACAGACTTAATATTTCATGGGCTTTTTGTTTGTTTCAGGGATCTTTCAAATAACAGAATTGGTTGCCTAACACCAGAAATGTTTGTTGGACTTAATAATCTTCACAAACTGTGAGTATAACACCAGTTYTGTTTTAAACAGACGAAATCTAAAGTGTCATGTGACTGACCCGAGTACATTTGGCAAGAAAATTACATTGTAAGAAATTTATAGGTTTTGTAGTAAGAAGCCCCTCTCCTGAGCGTTTGATCATGACGAACTGGTATTTTAAATATGTTTTCTCTATTTCAATTGTAAAATCTATCAGAACCGCAAAGGATTAAATTTTATTTCCACATTGAAAAGAGGCTAAACATGACATTTCTGTTTAAATGCATTTCTGTTTGCATGTCTGAGGAACAATTAAACTAAGTTGGCTGCAAATTTCATGGCTGGGAAAGAGACAATTCATAGTAAGGATCCTGGTTTAAATGGACATTTGGCTGGGCCCAGGAGGGCTCTGTATCTTCATTCAGATCTGTCTTCATTCCTGACTGAGAAATAAATTCCTATACTGCATCATAGTGTGTGACAAGTCTCATACTTTCTTTTCGTCCTCTCCAGCCAGTTATGGCGTTTCCTTGGACAAACAGGGAAATCTTTCTAGAAAGACGTGCCATGAGGTCAAGATGACACCAGGTGAAAGGCTGAAATCTGGCACACTTGCTGATCACATTAATGAGAGTAACTATGCCAAGTCTTCTCTGATGAAAACAAATGAGAACAGATGATGGGCAGAGCCTTGATAGCATGCGATGAACAGGGGCAAACTGCCCCTCTTTTTACTCATCTCAGATGATGTGCCAAATCAGGCAAGCCCAACTCACCTGTTGAGGGTTTCTGTGTCTGCTTTGGTTGTGCACAGTGAATATGACTGTGACTATAAAGCCAGATTACCTTGGAAGGTAAGTTTAATTCAAAATGGTGAAGTCACGTGATTAAAAGGTGATGCTAGGAACAGACTGAATAGAAACTGCTCAAATCCATGCTTTGTCAGAAAGGTCTGAAAGTTCCATTCACGAATCTTTAAGACCCCATCTTAGAAGTGAATTAGAAGTTCGATGCAGAACATCAGTCATTTGGTGGCAAAGAACAGAAATTCATTCCCAATGAGTGCACAGCAGTTGGTCTGTGACAGTGTTGGCTGTACTATCCCTTTTCTCTGAAGCCCAGGAAAGAATGTGGCAGTATATTTCCACATCCTTCATGGATGCCAGAGATGTTGGAAAAAGGCACAAAGTGAAGGCTGCCTGCCTGTAGTTACTGGGCTGATCAAACCACACCATTACAGTTTCTTTTTGTACAGATTTGCCATATGCTTGCTCTTTCTAGTAGCCTGAGTACCTCTCCTGGCATTTGCAAATTTTTTCTGAGCTGTAAGAACCACAGAAAGATTCACCAGTTCCCTCTACACAGTCATTAACACTATATTTTCTTGCATCCCATCTGCTTTTGGGTTTAACTTATATTTTGAAATGGGTGTAGATCCAGAGCTTCCTGTATTGTTTTCATTCTGAGGCCTGAGTTTATAGCAGAAATTTGAACCAGACCTTTTTTAAGTGTAGTTCTTAAGTGACAGTCTAGTAACACTTCTCACTTTGAATAATGTTATTTAATGAAATTACTAGTCCTTTCATCTTTAGGAAGGTTCATCTCTTCTTGTTCTCTTAACATTGACCAAACCTTGGTTTTGTTATGACCAGATTTCATGTTCCCATTCTATTAATTCTGTGAGGCATTGTTGAAAGCTCTAAATGCAATCACTCAGAAGACCATTTCTGCAGAGCACCAGTAATGTCTCCTTCCCCTCCCTTCCATCTTGTCCATTATCTTACAGTGTCTTACAGTAAATGCACTTAACATCAGGTTCTTCACGCTTTTGTGGATATTATGTCCATGCATCACTGGAAAAAATTATGATTCTGGTAACTGGAGACCTATTAGTCTGACCTCTTTGTATTTTATGAGCAAGTTTTGAATGAAAGAAAAATGGAAAAAAAATGTTGGCAAATCAGAAATTGGTAAAAAATCAATATGCATCTATTGACGGTATCCCATAATCGTATAAAGACATCACTAGTTTCCTAGACAAGATAAATTATTTCTTGGTTTTCATATACATCTAGCATGATGCTACATAGACAGGAGAAAATCATTAAAATTTATACTGTTTTTTTTCATGTGAGTGGAATTAACATTGCAGGTCCTTAGTGCCCAGGTGTTTTTTTTATTTTGACTGGTTCTGCAGGTCTGTGGTCATACTGTAGGTGGTCTTGGGAAATATGTTTTCCAGAATTTAGTGTATGCTTCTCCCATAAGTACTTATTGTCCAAATGACCAACTTGACTGAACAGAAGAGAAAATCATAGTAATGTGATATATTTAGCCTTTCTATAATACTTACTCTTTCTTCATCTTTTACTTATACTGTGGTAGTATTGTTGAAGTATCTTTTGTACCATTTCTTAGCATGCTTTCCAAATTTTAACTTAAATTCTTCCTGTCATTTTGCTTCCTGACATTTTCCTGTCCATTATCATCTCTCTAGTTCTTTGATCTTTTAAAATTTTGAATTATTTTTTTCAAGATTTAAGATTTGGTTATTGAACCATTTAGCGTATCTTCCATTTTTCCTATTTGGCTTTTAATTTGCCTTTCTACTACTGACCTAATAAATGGGGCCATCCTGCATTCCAGTTTGTGTGGTCTAGTGCTTCACTAGATACTTTGTTGTTGTTATTATTATTATTATTGTTGTTCTTCTTCTTCTTATTTCACAAGTCTGTCCTTTGGAAATCAGAGGCTTAATAATAGTTTAGTCTACATTATCCTTGCATCTGAAGTGAATCAGTTCACGATTGCTTTGTCAAATGCTACAACTGCCTTGCAGGGGTTGCCCTCCTCACCAAACCAAAGTCAAGAGTACCACTACTCCTGTTGGGTCAGTGATTATTTTGTCAAGAAGTACAGCCACAATACCAATCCAGAGGAACTGTTCCCATTCGTTCAGTGTATCACATGTTCCTCGATCTCAGAAATCTTGTATAATGTCAAGATGCTGATAGGAATTATTTGAACTGGGATCTCAGTTTGCCCCTGGTGTGAGAATTGGTTGTTGTTTGCGGGCTGCAAGCTGATGCCACCTGGTACTTTTCTAACACTTTGCAGCTGTGTTCCCTTTGGAAGTTCATGCAGAATCATACATTCTAAACATGTTTAAAAGACAATAGGTTACCTTTCTGTTGCTCCTGATACCTCTGAATTGTGTTTACTTGCCATTTCAGGGATATGAGAAAGCTGTTCTCTGGAAAGGTTATGGAGAAGCATTTGCTTAGTGCAATATCAGTGTTTGTAACAAGGAAGAGATGACAAGTTCTTAAATGTAGAACTGGTTTCATAGCCATTTACTGAAGGAGCAATATAGAGACATATACATATGTGTTGATTTGTGTAGCTGTTGATCGTGGTAATTAGAGCTCTCCCGTGTTACGCTAGCAGAGGTGAAGTGCAGAGACATCTTTGCAGGCTGTTGTCAAAACCAGTAGGGAGAGCCGTGAGTCCACTGGAAGGAGCAAAGGACGTAAATCTTTCCATGTGCATTCTGTGAAGTACAAATATGGGATTTTCTTGTACTGTTTACAAGCACAAATGCCAGGTGAAACAAAATAACACAGTGTGTTTCACTCAATCCTGTAAATCCAATCGAATTTGAAAAAAAATGGACTTAGAGCTGAAAAATCAGCTCTAGGCCCAAACTGACACAGTATGGTTTAGCCCAATGATGTGATGCATAAATCTAAACTGAGTAGGGTAAAGGTACGTTGAAATACTTCACTAAAATAAAGGATGAGGACTGCCTAGGCTTTCAGGGATAATGCAGACACTCTTCAGAAGGCTTGGTGGTTTTGTGCAGTCTATTTTAGAACAGGACAACCTATAGAATTCTTGAATTAAGAAAAAGATACTTAGTAGTATCATCTAGTATTTTTTTTTAAACATGCAGACACACAGAAACCACAAAGAACTGTAAGCCTCTTGATAATGTATAGAAGACTTTTACCSCATTGCAGTTAGGATGTGCATGTTGGTGAATAGAAATTGAATTCAAAGTTACTAATGAAACCTAAAATTTCATACAACCCCTGAAATTACTCCAGCCAGTGACTTGTGATTTTGTTCCTTGAGATTGATCTAATTTTACACCTTCTTGGATTTGATGATTTTTACTCCGGAAAATGATTTCAAAATGCTTTCACATCATATGACAGATGCAGTTGGCAGTGCCTCAGTATGAAAGTAGATTTATGACATCTTCTAAGATACCAGTTTAACTTTTTTGGCTTATATATTACCTTTTGGCTGTGTTTCTGCCGTGATGAGGTGCATGTATTCTAACTGGGAGTGACGTAACTGAATGCAACAAGTCTTCAAAATCTCCTTTGGACTTTGTTTCACTGCTTTGTTCCAGAATTATGTATGCAAATATATTTCTGCTAGGTAGTGGAGCTGCTGTCTACATTAATTCTGTTTATATTTAATCTAAATATTAAGAGATGTGGAATACTGGGGTGATGCCACTGTGCTGATATACCAGACTTCATTTATTTAGTCCCCCATAATTTAGCTTTTCAGGTTTCAAAATGCTGCACCCTTAGATCTGTTGCAAGAAGTAGCTACTGCTGGACCTTCCCTTTGGAAGTTCAAACCTGAACTTTCTCATTGCTTCCAATTCTTTGATTAAACTATATCTGATTAACTCTTCCTCCTGCCTCTGAATCAGCAGCAGCAGCTAGCTTTGTGWTAATATTGTACCATAAATTCTTCTGTGACTTTCTTGATGCCAGTGAAACAACTAATCACTTTGTATGGTGTCAGAAATTAAGTACAAAACCACTAACACAGTTAATCAGACACCATTTCAGCAACATTTCAGCAAATAAGAAAATGCACACTATAACCTGACCTCTCTGTGTTTCTGTTGACGTGTTTTACACCTCCTGTCCCAGTGTTCATTATTTTTTTAATGCACAGATCAATCTGTCACCCTTGCGTTCAACTTTTGCTTTTTAATGCTGCTCATAAGAGGGAAACATTCTTCTTATTCATATACTCCTGCTTCTACCTATATCCTGCCTCAAAATGGTACTTTGAGACACATAACTCTTTCTGACTGTTCTGTGGCATCTGTCATTTATATTAAAGCTTTTGGCAAAAGTGTTTTTATTAATTTCTGTAAAAGCACAAGTATTTGCTGTATGAAAAAAGGTAAGTGTAGGACATCATAATTTAGACCGAAATGTTTTACCTCTGATAAAACTGAAAGCACATCTTTCTGTTAATGGAGTAAGTTAATGGCATAGTAAGTGCTATCAGCTTTGGAGTCCATTAATTTGTTATGTTTGAAATGTTTGCAAACTAGGTGTTACAGATGTCTTTAGAACAAATGTCSTTTTAAATAAAGCTAGAGTGGGTTTTTAGGATATCTGAAATGAAGRAATTTCACAGCACTATACATTTGGCAATATTTTAATATGTAGTGTAAATTATGTGAACTAAAGAACCAAGTATTTGCGGGGTGCTGCATCAACTCAAAATGCATGAGTTACATGGGTGATTTGAGAAAATTTCTGAAATTTTTKTTAAAGAACAATCTATTTCTACTGTTGGATATCCAAATATTGTAATTATGTTTCTTGGGCATAGAAATGTATTGCTTTATGACTTACAGAGCCCTGTGAACATGATCCTAGTTKGCTAATTATTCGTAGTATTATGGAAACTTCAAACCAGGTCATTGGCAGAAGAATATGAAAGAATATGAAAAGTTGACTTGACAGCTTTCTGTTGATTTCACTGTTAAGAACTCAATTACTCCAGCACCTGGCAAAAAGGGATTCTATAGGAATTCTGTAATCTTCTGTAAATGGAACACAAGTGAGGAATCTTTAGGTTAGCACAGTGTAGGTCAGTTCTGGCTAGAGATCTTGGTGAATTTGGTAGGACCTGTGGAAAGCTCATGGGTTCGGTGCACACCGAATGGGCACCTCTGGCAGCTGCTTAGGTACATCTGCTGAACCCTGCTGAGCTGCTTCAGCGTGTGCCTTGTCAGGCCTTATGTCCCAAAAACACATGGGTAGGTCCRTCTAATTTTAAGTAAAGAGGTTCACCGAGTCTGTGAAATGCTCAATATTTTTAGTTTCCTGTKGACAAATCCAAAATATTAAAGGTAGAGAAATAGGTATCTACAAGCAAACATTCACTTCCACCTTTAGACGTACCCAACTTGAAGAAGTACTTGAAAGTTGTTCCAAGAGCTTTGCACCACAACCGTATAAAGGTGCAGTGTTAAATAAAATCTTAAAAATGAATTCAGTTATATCTACACATCCTCACGCAATAATTTCACTTAACATTGCTGAGCCAGTTTATTTTTATACTCTGTTAGGAGAATTTTGCTTTAAACTACCAAGAAATTTTTGAAGTGTTTAGTTGTATACAAAAATGAGATTYGTTATTTCTTCAAGAGGGTCTTAAAGTAATTTAGAAATTAGCAACATTTTCTCTTCTTTCTTGTATTCATTGATCCACRTGTCTGGACAGGTTTCTGTTGAAAGCAGGATTCTTAAGTTTTGGTCTTCCTCACTTTGGTTCCTTASCTGGTTCAGCAGCTTGATAGATTTCTCACTGCTAGCACATTGCTCTTGATCTGAATATGATCCTTCAGTTTAGCACACATTCTTTGCTTTATAGACAAAAGGGAAGTAAAATCAAGAATTATAACAACACAACATYCTTTTTAATGAAAAAATAATAGAACTATTTTCTTTGGCAGTCTACTTTTTTTTTTTTTAATATGTACAACATATCTCCATTGAAGAGGTCTGAAATTTCYGTGATAACTGAGATTTTGTAACCAGCCTTGAATTCGAACATGTAGTCTTCAGGCGCAGGACAGAAAGGAGCATATATCAGTATTTCAAAAGTAGGTAATTCATATGCTCTGAAATGTTAATCTTGGATGTGCACTACTTTTTAAGTTTATGGGTATGGAAAAAGACAGTATTACTTGACAATTAAGCATTTTTTTTTGTAATATTAAGGCACTGGCAGAGAAATACTGTTAAACTGAGCAGAATTGAATTTCATCTGTTTGCAAGTACTCAGCATAAACCACTCAGCCATCAAGACAAGAAACAGTAGAACAGTGATTAAAATGGAAATGTCCTTAATTTAAGGATGGGAAAAATTGGTTTTTCTAAAATCCTTCATAAGAAAACTGTTTGTGTAGTTACTTTGAAAACTCACTACTTTTTTAAGGAATTGCTTGAATTCTTTGAAACATTAGTAAATTAAGACATTGTTTTTGTTTCTCTACCTTCGAGTGACATTTTACATATACAATAAAAATACAGTATAGGTCTCACTGACTAATTTTATTAATATTTTCACTCAAATGCTACAATATTCTCTTCTTGAATTCTATTCTATTAAATATGTAGAAATGTTCCTGTTTATGAGACCAAGTGCATTRTATGTATATTTGCTGTGACAATAAATCAACCAAGTGTGATTTGATTTAAATATAGCTGTCCCAAAAAGAAAGGAATGTACAAATTTAAATACGTTTTTACTGTTGTCAAGAAAGCAAAACTTCTTAATTAGCATTGGGAAAATTGAAGTCTATAACAATTTTTTTCTTCTTCTTGTATTTGCTATAACTAACTGTAAATTGCTTTCTTTTTCCTAGGAATTTGTCAGGGAATATTTTTTCAAGTCTCATGAATGGACTTTTTTCTGAGCTGCTAGCTCTGAAAGCACTGTGAGTATCATTCCTTATCTTCATAAATCTGAAATACTTCAGAAAGACGTTAGAATAAACATAGCAGCGTTGAATATTAATTCAAACAGGATTGTTTCTAGAAATGCATTACAAAAATAAAATCTGCGTTATTTTGTTATCTGGTTCTGTCTCACTGTTGATGAGCTGCCACCTTTACCTGTTGCAGGGAGATGAATAGCACTGACAACTCAACCCCATTCCTGACTAGTGCACTCTAGCCCTCCTGACTAGCATCCCTTTTTTATTTTTAGACTTTATTATCTTATGCCTTTCCATGATTTCATGCACTACATCATATTGTGACTCTAATTACACAAAACTAGTACTGTTACTTTTTTTTCCTGCAATTGTATTAATTCCCAGTTATTTATATTAATTGTACCTGCCTGAGATTTATAAGTGTATAATGGATGCTTCCGTAGTCAAGTTTCTACTCAGAGGGGGTTTTAGTAATTGAAAGTGTGTAATAGTATGATTTTCCACAGTAACACATACTCAGATTTATTTCAGTAGTCAGTGATGCTGTTCTGTAACCAAACCCAGAATTTTTGCATCATGTTGTGAAAGTAATTAACAGTGGGATGATGTGTATTGGTTGTCTCAGAATATCTTTGTATCCATACATCCATAGTTAGGTATCTATCTAGAATTAATTCTCTTTGGAGCTGGATAATTTGAATCTAGCAGAAGAAAGTATGTTCATGAAAACTGCATGTGTACCAATTGTGGTCATTCTTTGCCTTCCTAGGCATTTCAACACTGATTCACTCATTTGTGACTGTAACTTAAAATGGGTCTTGCAATGGGCCAGGAATGCTTCAGTTCGAATAGCGGAGGAAACAGTTTGTGCTTACCCCAGTGCTTTACATGGACTGTCGCTTTATAACCTGAAGGAAAACCAGCTGATATGTGGTGAGTTGTATTCTCATTTAACATTACAAATTGAAGCGGAATCCTGAGAAAATATTAAAAAACAGACTTGCTTATGGGCACAAGAAATTCAGGTATATATTCAGGTATGAATAAGATTACTTAAATCATTTTTCAAGCTTGCAGCCTGTTTTTGCTGTCTCACCATCCTCTAAAGAACCAAGCGTGGGGATCTGGAGTTTGCCTCCAGGTTAACCCATGTGACAGACACAGAAGATACACCTAAGAATGAGAGAGAATGGAAAAAAATACAAATTTCTTACTTTGTATCTCAGGAACACCACTATCCTGCAATGTATTCAGTAATATGCAGTTATGACAACTATGATGCTATTTCTATTCTACGTTGTATACTGCATGAAACTGAGGAAATTCCTACAGGAATTTGTAACATATTTCTTTCAAGTTATATATATGACATTGTGACATAAATGTCAAATTTCATTCTTGTATTTTTCATTTTTACCAACCTGTAACTATGTGTTTTAGCACCGCTTCCTGGGGATGAATAGAATTTTTACAGTGAGCTTCAGTTAGGTGAATTCTGGATTTGAAGATTTAGAAATGAATCACTTTTTGTAGAAGATTTTCCACCATAACGAACATGGTGGATATGGTGTGAGGGAGAAAGCAAAAAGCTATGAATGAGTAAAGAAAATTCATTTCACACTGAGCACTGTCTAGCAATGAGCAGACTAAACCTGAGATTTTTGAAAATATCACATACTGCAGAGAAAAGATCGTTGCCTRAGATGGTGCTGGTGGGTTCCAGAATCAGAAATCTAATTTCACACATGGTTGAATTATTGCACAATCTTTGAATCTTGTGACTTTCTCGAAGGACAGAAAGTTGCTGAGATCATGACTTCGCTAATGTCTCTTGCAAACCGAAGGAGAGTCACACGTTTCTCCTAATAACAGCAAGAGGAATGACATGTGTGRCTAACAAACACGTTCATAGCAGAAGGGAGATCAGAAGTTGACTGGAATGATATATAGAGAATTGGTTTTAGCAACAAAGACAGATGTTTACAAGTTGGGAGAGATGTGAAAGGAATGATGTGAATACTGCCTACAGATGGTCCATCAGCTGCATTGGTAAGGAAACACAGACAGGTGTCTGGAGGCAAATCAGGAATGAGCTCTTGTGAACAAAAGGCAGAGAATTTTCCAGTAGTCTGTGTTGAAAATCTGCAATACTTTTCAAATATCAAGCTTCCATTTTAGAGAGCCAGCATGGGCATCTTCATAGGGATCCATTTCCCAGCAGGAAAAGTACTTCTTCTGAAAATGCTGGAATGATCAGAAGAGTCATTAAGGACTGTTAATTGGTATTTCCAGGTTGCAAGTGAATACRAACCTGTGAATTTTACAGAGGAAATGAAAGCAATTTCACAGAATTTAGTACTTTCATTCCTTAACACACCTTTGATACAGAATTTATAATGCCCATCTAGTTTTCACTGCTATTTATAATGTCCACAGAACACTTGACAAGGGTTGTAAGGACTGCCAGTAGCTTGACTCTGCTTCCAATATCCACAGAGTTTTGCAGTGGTTATATTTGCTGAGCCTTCCACCAGCTCTGAAATGTCTGCCAGGTACTTCATGGTGCTCAGAGTATCTGCTGGGTAGCTCACAGTGCCCAGAACATTTAGCAATTTCATTTTCAGTAATTTAATTTGAACTTAGGCATAATAGAAGGGTGTCTGGCACCAAAATAATAATAGCTATTGAGAATGATTTATAAATAATATGTGTTGAAATATGCATAGAGCTGATCAAATTAAACATATCTTAAAGAAAATATTGAGTGATTTAAAAATTAAAAACTTCTGCATGTGAACATCTTACATACTGTGAGACATTTTTATTTATAGTCACTGATCTTCCTTCTATGTGCTCAAAGATTTCATGAGGTATTGCAGTCACAAGATGAGCAAAGAAAAGAATGAAAGGGAAAGTAATAAAAATAGGAGAGAATTGGGCAAAGATTTTTGCAGGCGAATTAGGGAATGAACCAAAAAAGTCGAAGTGTGTGGATTCTGAATGGCTACAGGGAGCAGTTTGCCATCACCTTTTGAATTTATTTTGTATTTTGGTGTGAGAAAAAGATCGTCTTTCTAATTCCTTCCTGGCAAATCTTTCTCATGCATCTTCTCATGCATCTGCTAGCTCACAATAGCCAAAGCAGCGAGTTGCCTGTTGGAAACAGTTAAAAACCTGCTTTAGGGATTTTTATGAGCTAAGTAACTGAGCAGCTTTAGAATTCCCAGAGTTCTGCTTGCATATTTCACTAACAGCTTTTAAGAGCTACTTAAATCTTCTTTAAAAAAATTCTCCAACTGTCGGAAACATTTGGTTATAAAACAATTCTTCACAATGTTGGAAATAAGGCTGAAAAGTTATTTTGATGACAAAGGATAGTTTTGCCTTTGTCTTCTACCTTAATGATGAGGGACTGTGATGAATTCATAATGTTATGGACAGAGTATCTTTCTGAAAAATGGTTGTGAAATTGGCTTCATGCAGTGCCTTGTTACTCTTTCTCCATGACTCCAAATACAAGTTACTCAGTTTCCRGGAGGAAAATTACATTTTCCTGAACACCACCGCTATAAATTCCACTTGAGGTCTGATAGGAGTCTGTGATTTTCCCTGGTGCATGTCGTCAGCAGAGATGGATTCTCTAGGCCAAATTCTTCACTCAGGAAAGACCTGTATGAGGTTTTTGTCTTAAGGGGATTATGAAAGATTGTACTTAAAGCTGGGTTTTGATTATTTATACTATTGAATGAGATATTAGGATTTAGTTTCTCAGTCTCCAAACTATGTATTGATGTTGCTGAACTAACAGTGCTAAGAAGTAAAAGTTCAGTTGTTCTGAAAATTACAATTGACATATAACTCTGATGGAGTGTTTTTCTGTTAGAAAACGTTGACTCATCAAAACAGATGTTTGGAAAAGTGCTGACTTTCTTCTTTCCCCCAATTAGATTTTATTTAAAAGTTAGAAAGTAGTTGACATAATATCAATAATATTTAGATAAATGTTTTGACTAAAATGATGAAAATATTTACTAAATATTACAAAAAATATTGCAATGGTCAAAGTATAAAAATAATTTTATKGTGCTTTTAGACATATTTATTTATTTATACCACAGAGAAAATTATCTAATTCTCCTGGGACAGAATGCAGTTTCTTGTACAGATCTCCTACATATTAAAATCTTGCTATTTGAATATACATATGCTCTACTGATGTTTATAAATAAGTAATTGAGACCATATTACTCCCTTCTTTTAATTAAAAAAGAAATTGCTTAAAAAGAAAATATAAAAAGATATTGAGAAATCTATTTTTTTTTGCTTAGAGTTTATTGCATTAAYACATAATAAATTATATTTTTATTCTTTATTGTTACGCATTTTTTCCTGCAGTGAGTAATAAGTTTTGTTCTTTTCTTGGTGTTTTGTAGTAGCTTTTCAGGTTTGTGTGGTCTTACCGTCCTAATCTTGGTCATGATATTGTTGCATGGACCTATAAAGCAGGCAGGTTCAGAGAACTGGAGGTAGTATCTTGTCAGTTCTCAGGAAATCTAAATGTAGAGAAGCATCTACATTTTTTTCAAATCATTTTTCTCTACTCAGCCAGATGGTTTGCTCTGCATACATTCACATCACTGCATCACAGCACTTTCAGGCAAGCTCGTTCTGCTGCATGACACCTTTCCTGTCGTTGTCCTTACCTTTCCTGCCGTCTGCTGTGAGGCGCTCTGCCAGAAAGCCCCATAAAGCAATCTTAAACAGTCCTGGATGGCTCTCAGGCCAWGTTAGCAGAGCTCGTTCCGGCCCTTTGCCTCTGACCCTTTCATGAGATACTGGCTAAATGTAATCCCCAAAAACTACGGTTGCCCTTTTTGTCTGTGTTGATGGAAAGCTATGCACAAGTCTTTTCCTTGGAAGAAATGAATTGATTGCTTCTATCTTTATTATGCTTCTGCATCAAATGTTTCTGTTTCCCACTTCCTTATTATCTGTGTTGTGCTGAATGGGAGAAAATCTCCTTCCATGTTGAGCTACTTCAGCACAGAACTTAAAAGATGTCCTAAGATACAGCCTTATTCCTTCACCTGTACTTTGAAAAAAAACCCCATGCTGTTGCAATAATTACAATCAGCAAGGGCAAATGGAGACAATAGCCAAAGCTAGTATTAATACATGTTCTTCTTATACCATCCTCAGCAAAGAAACTTCAAAGGTAAAGGAAATAGTTAAAAGTACAAGTGTTAGATACGTTCATTTAAGACACAGTCTCTGGGGAAAATATGGTAGAAATAGAACTTGCAAAGCACAGAGTAATGGTAAATTACAAAACAAACAATCTCAGCTGAGTCATTTTCCTTTCTTGTATTAACATGGCTGAGGTAGCAGCTGGCTTTAGGTACCACCTCATCTACCATAAATGRGGGTAGGATGCTTCCCGAGTCTCAGGAGCCTGTATTGCTGAGGTGGAGTAGCCAGAGCTTCAGTATCCAGAAGTTTGGTGTGAACTCTCTTGTTGCTCTGTGGGCTCCACRTTCATTAAAATCAACTGTAGGGTGTTTCACAGGTGGGTTATTACATTATATTATTTTGAAAGTATGTATTATGAGAAAATGTGTGTTCAGTCCATGGGTAGTGCACCTGTTGGTTGTGATCCATAGAACTGTAAGTATTTACATCAAAGTTACAGTGAAAAATTCTTTGGGTTGGTTCATAATTTACTAATAGCTTTAGTGGTCASTTAGGACTTTCACCGGGGATAGTAAGGAATGAGCACTCAAAATACAGAACTGGAGTTTTTTCTGTATAGGATCTGTATGGCGGGGCTTCTGGCATGCCTTAGGGGGCTGTCTACTGAGAAGAGTGTTAACACTGCAGAAGAATAAAAATTCATCCTACTGAAAATAGAGATGAGAAAAGAAGGTAATAGCTACAAGTTGTGAGTGTCCAAGAGTGTTTGAATTATTATTCAGTCTCTGAATTCTGTCAACTACCTTAGTTTAAAGCGTTAACTCATGAGTGAAATTAGCAAGTTCTGACTCATAAAATATTATTGAAATGTGGGGTTTGGGGTATGATAGACTCCCTGCTTAGGAGGGACACTTCAAAGGGAGGAACAAAAATCAAAGAGATAAATCCTTTTCTGACTTCTGTATTCTGCAATAAAATTCTTTAAATGTTTCATAGAAAATGTGAATAATTTATTGGAAGGGAGGAGATATAGTTGTTAGGGAATTGTTTGTACTTAACCAGCACCTTGTCTTTTGTAGTTTGCCTCACTTCACTGAGAATCAGAGTATGTGTTCCCCCAGAGGAGCAGAGTCAGGCCAAAATGTAGGCGCTTTTTGCTCTGATGCTCCTTACCTGTTCGCATTGAATCTTGTGAAAGCAAATAAAGAAGAARGCACATTTATATTCTTTATGCATTCTTTCTACTTGTGTTCTTAGAGATTTCTTGTCCATTTTAAGATTCAATTTCTTACATATAAAGGTAGGAAGTACTTTCATCATTATGTACCTACTGTCACACTTTCCAATCTGCATTTCTCATGCTTAAGTATCAGCAGAACACTAGAGCATATTTCTCTCAGACCACATGCAGCTCCCTAGTCTATTTTCATAAGTAATTTTTTTCTTTTTTTGCAATCTTACCTAAAATACCAAAAAATTCACAACATTCAAGACATTTAAAATCAATTACAGTAATACCATTGGGAAAAAAGAGAACATTTTCTCTTCTATACCTCCTCTACAAAGGGCTCTCATTTTTTTGAAGCAGCTTTCTTTTTCCTTGACATAGATTCTTAAAACACAATGTGGATTTAAATGCTTTCTCAGCAATGATGGAATAGTGTTGTTTTAGATGTTGTATTTGTTGAAGTGTCTTTATGATTTTACCTGATGTAATTGCACATTGTTTCCCYGTCACTCCTAGCAGAGTAAGTCAGTATCCACTGTGCAATTTGAAAGAAATATGTACTTTTAAAATGCTGAAAAGGGAAAAAGAATAAATAGATGCTGGGGAATTTTGTCTTTGAAAGAAGACTTTTTCAACATTTAAATTTAAGCTGAAATCAACTGAATACATTCAGCCTCAATCTGTGTCGGTTTTTAAGAATACTGTCAACTATTTTGTGTTAGGGATAATGGTTGAGAAGTGAGATTTGAAATTCCTTTTTTTATGTGGTGCCAAAAATCAAGTATCTACATTGCAATTCAAGTCTTAAAATGAAAAAAAAATATATTTGCACATAGATTGTTCTTAAAAGTTTTCCTTTTCTACGTAAAATATATTGCAAGAAAAAAATACTGGCTTAAAATTAACAAGGAATATTTTTTCTTCATTTATTTTTCTCAGTGTACATAAAACATTTTTTGGTCCCATTTGTTCCTTACTGAAACTTAGGGATGGGTTTGAGATTATTGTTTCAACCATTTCTTTCTTAATTTACAAGTAATTCTTGTACTAACACAAGGTAAATACTGAAATGTTGGGGGATTTTCAGTATGTAGTAACGACTAAAGACAAAATCTCAAGCAGGAGGAATGATGGATTAATTATCCAGATTTAGATTTCAGTCCTGCAGTTTCTTGGCAGTCCACAGGTAGCTTGCTGCATTCACGTGGAGCATCATTGTCTTCAGGAACATGCAGGAGCAAGGATTCAGCTCTAATTCTGCAGGGAGTGCCTAATCATATGAATAGGCCTAATTATATTGAAATAGGAATATTCACACTAGTAACCTTTCACAGGATTAGGTTTTGCCAGATATGGATAGTGATACAATTAGCAGTAATTAAATCCTCCTCCAATTACTTTGTTTTACAGTGTTAGCAATTCAGGATTTTCTTTAATAACAAAATATGCATAGTAACAGAATGTATATAAGTCAGATAATGTAACTGTATATTTTGGCTCTTTCAAAGATAGAGGGGGTAGATGCCCTTTATGTTAGAGTTAAGTGGCCATTTTGTATATCAAAGTTGGTTTCCAAACTATCTTTTGGTAGTGTGAAATGAACAATGCTTTAACCTCTTAGCTCAGAAATCTAGATTTCTCACTCTAATATGATCAGTCTCAAAATGGGGGGGAAGAAAGGAATATGTTGTTCTACATTTAATATTAAACATTATTATCTAATTTGTTTAGTGGCAATGTAGAACACTGCTGCAAGATTAGGAGCATAAAATTAGTAACAGTTAAATCTTAAAAATGTGAAATAGCAGAAGTATTAAAATGTTCATTTGAGGATGAAGTTTTATTACTACATGTTTTCTTGCATCTGCTCACACATGAAAATCCAGTTCAACAGAAATTTTCATCCCTAAAATCTTGCTGATTTAGATGCTGGAAATGTACCAAATTTGTTTTTTACACCATAGCTTACTCTTATACTACATTGGAGTATATGTACATTTATAATGTACAGTTGTGTCTTATTTTCTACATTGTCTTTGACTACTTGTTCCAAAAAGCATGCAAAATAACTGAAGGAAAATTTAGCCGAGATGTAGTGGGAATAGCAGTGAAACAAATCCTCTTTAATCTTCAGACTTCTGCMCTTGAACACTTGACTGTTGTTTTCCAAAAGCCAGTTGCTCGTGAGGAAAGCAGCCGTCAAAGCCTTGACTACAACCCATGGAGTATCCCTGAAGATACGTTATTCTTAATCTGGTAACATGTACATTAAAAGACTTGGGTTAAATTTTATACTGGTGAGTTTTAGATAAAATTATATAAGCTTTTAAACAAACCTATGTTAATATTGTCCGGTTAACAACATTTATTAGAGTTTGTTGTAATTAATGTTAATTGTTCTCATAGGAAAATTCCCTCTAAAGCTTCCATACTAACAATCTCTCTTTTAATTAAGTGGAGTATACCATAGTGATATTTCACATTTTTATAGCACATTTCATCATACAGCACTTTCTTTAATGTTTGTATAAAAATGGCTGTTGAGAGCTGCAGCTCCTGACATTGTCAGCTGGGCTGAAAGGAGTTTGGAATGGAAAAATTTAATTCTTCAACAGAGCTGGTACTAGTTCAGCATTTCTTTTATGAACCTTTTTTTTTTTTTTTTTTTGCATTCTGGCAGCGTAGATGAGTACTCATACAGCCTGCTGGACTCTGAGCAATTAGGGGCAATCACTGACATGTTTTGGACCTTCCTGCCACCATCTTTCCATGATCTGAGTGTGCAGTACTGATATGAAAATAAAAAGAAGGTAGCTGGATGTATTTAAGGTTTGGAAAGATGAGTGCTACCACTTCACTTCCCAGTTGAATAAAGCTAATCRGTATATTATACTGGTTATACCTGTTGGACCTATTGCCGTAGGTCCAGAGGAGAACCATGAAGAGGGTTGGAGACATGGAACACCTTTCCTGTGAGGAAAGGCTGAGGGAGTTGTGCATGTTCAGCTGCAGAGGTGAAGTCTCCAAGACCTGAGTGCATCTTTTCAGTACCTAGAGAGGATTTATAAGAAAAATGGGGACAGACTTTTTAGTAGGGCCTGTAGCAATAGAATGAGGAGTAATGGTTTTAAACTAAATGAGGATCTATTTAGATTAGATATAAGCAAGACATTTTTTACAATGAGGGTGGTGAGACATTGGCGACAGGGTACTCAGAGACGTGGTGGATGCACCGTTCCTGGAAACATTCAAGGTCAAGTTGGACAGGGCTCTGAGCAACCTGATCTGGTTAAGG
The DNA here is from genome assembly GCA_018881555.1 of Amblyornis subalaris. Classification (NCBI taxonomy): domain Eukaryota; kingdom Metazoa; phylum Chordata; class Aves; order Passeriformes; family Ptilonorhynchidae; genus Amblyornis; species Amblyornis subalaris. The sequence goes on from JACAXG010000003.1 coordinate 4,212,301, forward strand.
ATGTCCCTGCTCATTCTGGGGGCAGCTGGACAAGATTTAAAGGTCCATTCCAACCCAAACCATTCTATGATTCTATGGTTTTGTAGAGCYGGGTGTTCTACCTTGCCACTGCTCAGCCATTTTTATTAACTACAAGCTGTAGTGAATATGCAAAGMCGTGAGCCAGCTGGTTTGCTTGCCATAAGGGTAATTTGAGTAATCRAAATCAGCTTTCTAACAGTGGGTTCTGACTGGTGCCAGTGAAGGTAGTTGTGTTGATGAATCTTCCAATACTATAGCTGTTAATATGTCATATGTCTTCAAATTTCAGCATATGGCAAGTAATCTAATGCTCCCCAGCTTCTGATGTAGAGTTCTGGGACAATTTGAAAATAAGAAATTGAATAGTTGAAGCAGTTTTATTTGATAAGACAGAAATCAGTGACGAGAAAACTGTTTGCTCATTCTTTTAAATTTCTATGCCAGTGCAAGACAATGCAATTTTTTAACTGGACCAAAATCGTGAATTTCATCTTGTGGAAATCTTTCAAGTAACTGTTACCATTTTACAAATTAAAATGTTATGATATTTGGCATTTATATTAAATGTGTTTAAGTGAAACCTGATACCTCTGTTTTTCACTGCCTCTGCTTTCCTATCAAGTAAATCTCTGCTATCATCAGTAAATAAGAAAGGATTTTTCCACTGCTTCCTCACTTAAAATGGTTGTCATTGACACAAGATGCATCAGTCCCTAGACCCGGTGCAAAAACAATAATTTATTTTTACAGGGCCTTGTAAATCTGGAGGAAACTCCTGTACACAAAGGTTAAATAACTTTGTCATGGCAGGAAATTCCATCCACCTGCTGAGTGCTGGGTGAAACCTGTATTACTTGCATTAGCTAAAAGTGACTAGATTTGAACTGTACTTTTCCCAGCTCAGCCTTTTTTAGTTTCTATGTAGGTGTAAATTATTTTAATTAATTAAATCAGATAAGTTATAGAATCCAAGTGAGTCTCAGAGACTCATCCAAAGCTGTGATTGTAGCTCATCTTGGCATATTTGCACGGAATTTAATCTTCTGGTTTATAGATATGGAGCATCTCCATGAGGTTTGCTAACTCGGGTAACTGAAGCCCCAGTAGCAGTGGACTGTGACAGCCTGGGCTCACTGTACTTCTAACTTACGATAAATCCTATGTTTACTACTCCTGCTTATCTCCTTTGATGGCTTTACGGAAATTTGCAGGAGTAAAATGCAAGACAGAATTTGTAACTTTAAGTCAAACAGCGTATGTGTCAGAAGTTTTGCTCTTTGGTTAGTGGCTACCATTTCAGTGTAGCACTTAGCATTACCAAAGAAACATAACCCCATGATTTAATTATAAGATGTGGGGAACAAAACCAAACCAAAAACACTACTTGATGTTCCTGTCTGAAAAGCATGTATGAGAGTAAAAGGGACCGATAAAATAGTGTGCAATATGTCTTGCCATGCCAGCATTATGAAGCTGGTGGAAATAAGAAGCTATTACACAAACAAAAGCTCCACTTTTCTGCAGTGAGTGGTAAATGAACATGATACAAAGCTTCCTTGTCCCAAGACCAAAAGACTTACCTTATTCTGCTGTGTTTAATACATGTTGGCATCTGTATTTTCTTCATATTATGTCAAAATTGGAGCCAGGCATAGCTTTTATTAAAACTGAAGCTTGGCCTCAGTTCTGTAGTCACTCTTGACTTCCTTGGCACGTGGTGTGGTCTGTGACCTTCTACACCAAACGATTCCTTACTGCCAGCAAATTTTGCAAGACAGAAACTGGCGGTGGTGTGCTGGCACCTCCCCTCTTGGCAGAGCTGGCCTGTGGAGCAATTCAGATCATGCTCTTTTCTTCAGTTCCATTCAGTAAATATCAACAGATATGATTTGCAGCGTCAGCAATTCAGATTTCTAACTAATGTTTTTCAATTTGTTTTTCCTCATTTTCATCTGTCCTTTTTCTTGGACCGGTTCCTTTGCTTTGTCCTCACTTCCAGCTTTCCCCCACTGTGCTTTCCATGCACATTTCTTTCCCACTGAGACTGTATACAAATATTAGAGCTCTAACTCACACTTTTGTCAGCAGGATGTGCTGCACTCTGTAGGCACACTCAGTTCAAATAAAAAGCCCATTGGCAATACAATAAATCAAGTGATTAACAAGAAGCAAAATGCCAACCTCTGCCTTTTTTTTCTGTCCCAGAAGCTTGTGGTACACTGTAGCAAACTGAATTTTCTACCAATAAATGGAAGTCAATGGTGTTACCTGAGATGTGAGCACTGTAGTACTGCTCTGATGTGTGGGCAGCCTGGAGAAACCTGTGGATTTTTCTGTTTCTGGTTGTGTGAAAACTGTTGGTATCAACCAAAGGCAGTTAATGAGGACCAGGAAATGTATAGCAGAAAACTGTGTTTCTGGTAGACTGAACAGCCTGATGTGCTGGTGTAGTCCCAGGTTTGTGCACTGTGTAGCTGTTGAGCTGTGGAGTTGTGCGGTCCGGGCTGTAGGCTATGCTGCAGAAAGTGCAGCAAAGGTGGCTGGAGGTGGGACATAGTTTCTCCAGTACCTTGTGCTGGTCGTGTTGGCTAACGACTAGTCAGCTTTCTGTGGTGTTTAGATAAATCTGTTGCCTGGGCCAGCTTTTGTGCTTACAGATTTGCTTTTGGTCATTCACCCAGAAAACAGTAGTGTCCATTCATTAGAAGTGGATACATTGTAAAGATATTAATGCAGTACTTAAAAATGTAACTAAAATACACACTTTATGTTATCTTTTTTGCAAGCATTTTTGTTTCRTATGTCAAATGATAGCAGTATTTCTTTCATATTCTTCACCTTTCCAACTTCTAAAACAAAAAAGAAGGCCAAAATTGGAAAGGAAATTGAAATACTTTTAGAATCTCAAGAACTGAATTGTAAGGAAAAGACATGAAACACTTAATGTGTGAACATGTGAGTGAGACAAATTCTTTTATAACTATATTAAGGGCATATGTATTGGAACATTTCCTTAGAGCTTCAGTACACATTGCTATTTCTCTACTTTAGCTAATTGTTGTTAAAATAATTTCTATTTTCTTTTTCAACTTTTTCAACATCTTGAGGCACTGCATGCATTAAGATGTGCAGGGATATACTCTCTGTGAGAAGGACTGAAGTAATACTCCAATTCAGTGGTATTTGTGTAACTGATTCTTTCTCTGTATGTCCTCACTGTTCTAGTCTGGATGTAATCTGAAATACAAGACTAGATTGCATAAAGAGTCTGGCCTTCAGTCAACAAAACCCTTTTCTGCTGAGAAGTGAAAGATAACGAAAAAGATGTAATTATTGTAATGATGGGTTAGACCTTTAGATTCATGCTGCAATCAGTGATTCCTGTGGTGCTCTGCTGCAATCATGGTTTGGTGCTGACTGGAGAGACAAGACAGGTAAAGACTGTAAAACACTCCATCAGCTCTTGATGTAAATGGCTATTGCAGAGTCACACCTCTCATTTGCAGATGRTGGTGCTGGCTCCAAACTCGCAGGCAGCAGAGTGGATTGTCGTGGAAGGAGCATCTTGGAATATTTTTCAAGTGTGTAAAAAATAAATAAAATCCCCATAAGTTACTCCTTCCCTTCTCAACATACAATAGTAAACTTTTTTATCTTATGGGGCCGTTGTGTCTGCCATATATACACACAAACACATAAATCAGAGATTATATGTATTTGGTAAACCCCCTTTTTAGTCTTTAGTAATCACATAATCTAAGAAAAAAAATTGGTTTGTGTAGGGGTATGCTTGCCAGAGCTGTTATATTTAAAGTGCTGTCAAATCAATGCCAMATTCATTCGAAATACTTTCAGAATTTCTTTCTTCTTACTTTATTCTTAAAGTCGAGCTTGGAAATGTGTGTACAGCATAAATAAATACTTTTATTTTTTTCCTGAATTTGAAAGATTGTTGGATTATGTACTTAAAATAAGTATTTCCAGCTGATGCTGATGGAATTCTACAATAATTTTATAGCTATTTGTGATAAATGGTATTGGTCCTAATCCTGAAACTCTTACTGATGCAATTAATCCTCATAGCTGTGAGCTGTGTCACAGAAGTCAACTAGAACTTTTGCATGAGTAATGGTTGCAGAACCACACTCAGACATTTAAATCATTACTRTCCCTGGAAAACAACTGAAGATTAGCTCTGGTACTAATTTTTTTATGTGGACATCAGAGAGATTAAAAGCTGATGTTTTCCAGGAGTACTTATGTGTACCTTCCGTGGTCTGCAAATGTCATAATCCATAGAAATTTTATTATTTTCAATTTGAAAATGAGTTTTCAGCATTATTTGTCAATTTGGCCAACCCAAATGAGTACATTTGGGTACTGGAGGATGGTCAGGAGGATGTCCTAGCATAATGATATGTTTCATTTCAAAGGTATGTTTAATTTATTTTGCACCTCTGTTGGGACTTAAAAGGATTTGCGAAGAAAAAGAATATGTTGATATGAGTGATCAGTGCAATAAAAATGTTTTTATTTACTTCTGATCATTAATTGACAAATCGTGTACATAACACCTCATTCCCACTTCATTTCTGGGCTTGGTGATCCCCCAAGGGTGAGCAACAGAAGGGATAATGGAAGAGCCTGAGAGACCAATGCTAAAGGCAGAGATAAATTCAGAGCGATAGTGTTACACTTCATCCATGTGCCAGGCAAGTTATTTAACTTGACTTAAAGATATTGATACTCTAGTTCACACTCTTCCTACTTCATAGCCTTGTGACACAATGTGTCACTAACTGTATGACCCAAACCATTTGTCTAGATAAAACATCCTCAGTTAAAAATTGCTGTATTCATGAGAACTATTTTGTTTCTGTGAGTACAACACATTGCTGTTGTGACAGTATTGTTAAATTTTCTGTTTTGATAGTCTTTCCATTAATTTATGGCTAAATTTGCACTCCATATCTTTTCTTCATATTCTATAATTGACTTCATAATGCAACACAAAAATCACAACTTTTTGAAGAGAGAGGTTCTCTCCATCTTCTAGTTAAAAACCTCTAATATAAATGACTGAGACCAAGGCTGCAGCTATTAGGAATGAGGTATTAATCTGATTTASCTTTTCTTCTTTTAATTAGAAGCCAAAGGTAATATATAAATACTATGTATGTTTCAAGGAATTTTTAGTAACCCATCTTTGTCTACATATAATAGGTGCAATCAAAAGGTAAATTACAGGATGGGTACACAAATAAGGAGGGCTTTCTGAAGGCTGCCCTTTATAGTCACAGCAGACTTAAAACATTTCAGTAGATAGCAGTTAGCCCCTTAATCCTCTGGGTGCTTTTCCCAAACAGAAGTAGCACATATTCATGTGTGTACCAATCTTGCATGCTATCCTGGCCAGATTCTTCTTCTATATAAAGGCAGAAGTGATCCCTCTCACTGTTTACTCAAAGCAGGTAATGAATATACTATCTAAAACTTAAATACTCAAATAATAACAAGGCCCCAAAGCTAGATTTATAAGTGCAGCTTCTCACAATTCAAGAGTTTCGAAGACAACACCTGAATGACTAAAAGGAGTGTGTTGGGGCGGGATGCTGAGTAAGCAGAGGAAAAACACTCTTGGTTGTCCACAAATTTTAGCAGCTGTAGAACCAGTGATTATGGCTTGCTATCTGGACAGGCATGGTTAAGTTCATCTGTATTTGTTATGGGCAATGGAGGATTTTGAGGAGAAAGTTTAAGGAAGATAAAATGGTGAGCAGTGAAATGGAAAAAAGAGAAAAAGGTACTTGTCAGAAAAATAGATGTTTGAGATATTTACTAGTGGTGCAAATGTGGAAGGGTGACCTTTCAACTGACAACTCTGTAGGATGGATTGGTATTAATGATGAAAGGCCTTTAAATGAAAACAGAAGAAAAATGAGGGAGAAGATCTAGCTTTAAAATCCTCTTTCCTCATCAAGTTAGAATGATAACCAAGGTGCAAGACTGTAGGCCTTTTGTCTAAGTTGAGACTGCAGAGTGAAGTTATAAAGTGACCCAGGCTCCATGAATTGTTTTGGTGTTGAAGGCTGAGGTGAAAAGGCTGTGTTGTAGGAACTGCTGTGCAGGGTGTTCATGGTAGTGTGTTCATCAGTCATGTCTGGGAGTCTTTAGTATTTTCATTACCATTAGAATTTTGTGCAATGATAACAAAGTATTAGTGGTAGTAATTTACTTCTGCTTAAGACTATATCAGAAAAAAAGTAAGTAAGGTTTTTCCTTTATTCCTTATTATCCCATAGACGATTTTCATTTTTCTTTAGATGCTGAGTTTCTATTTCGGTTATTTTTTTTACTAAAATGCTCTTTTTCAATTTTCTGTTATAAATTTAAAGAAATAGCATTAATCTCATAATATAGAGAAAATACTTTGCAGAAGTTCTCTCCAGGTAGTTTTGAGATGTAGAAATAAAAGTGGAAGAATACATAAGTTTCTAGAAAAGCAGTCTCTAGGGAGACTTAAGGATTGAAGAAAATAACCTTCAATCACTGTCAAATCTATAAAGTAACAGACTTTCATCAGGGCCAAAAATGCATATACCCTCCAAATTTGCTATGCTGTTTATTTTTTAATTGTGTTTAGGCATTTGGGTTTGTGATCATGGCAGCTGGTTTTTGTAATAGCCTGCTTAGAATATGCAGTATTCTCATTATTGGGGTGTTCTTGGAGAGAAACACGAGAGATAAAATTCATTAAAAAAAGATGGTAAAACATACTGCTCTTTTAATAGATGAAAAGAGCTACTTAGATAAATATTTAATGTTAAGTAATTATCTAGAGAGTAAAGATGACTTGTGGAATAGGCAGAATGAACAGGGAAATGAAAAGTTATAGGGACAGCTGAACTTTAGGCCAAAGTTTAACGTTTATTAGTCTTGTTATTATCCAAATCTGAGGCATATGAAGTAGTTTTTAGGCTCTCTAGACAGTAAGTTTCATTCTGGAGCACAGTGGGCATTTCATTTACTGACAGTGGTCTTATAAATGTTGATTGAACCTCTATTTACAGCTATATTTTTTCTCTAATTTGAAGACTAATTTTTTAATCTTGTATACTTGTATAGTAAAGCATCCTGCCTTGAGAAGGAGGCTGTGTTGGAGCATCTCAAAAAATCCCTTCCGATCTCAACCATTCTGTGACCTCTTCCATTTTCTGTAGATATTTTGGTAATCTTGTAATTACCTGGACTCACACCAATGAAAGAAATGTGATCTCTAGAACTGACAGCATGGTCAGATTTAAGTGGGTAGTTAATGGTCATATCTTTTATATTACCTTTTTGACATGAAGATCTAAGAAGCTGGAATTGTATACAATTAGTTCACTTTACAATATTYGTAAGAGAAGAATTGATGGTGACTTTTTTTTCTTRTTTTTGTTTTGTCTTGCTTTCCCTGCAGCTGGGCCTCTGGAGCTCCCTCTCTTTGAGCTGATCCCGTCCCAAAGGCAAGTGGTTTTCCATGGAGACCGCTTGCCRTTTCAGTGCACCGCAACTTACGTGGACAACACCACCCAGGTCCACTGGTACCACGCGGGGCGCCTGATCGAGACGGACGAAGAGAGCGGCATCTTCGTGGAGGACAGCATCATTCACGACTGCTGCTTAATCACACGGTAACACATACCCCTTGTAGCAGTCAGGCCTGCAGGCAAGGGGAACAGATTCAGCTCTTGCCATAAGCCTCATTAAAACATGCATCAGGAGTTACTTTATTTGAAGCAATTAAATTGCGTGCTTGAATCTGAGCAGAGGTAGAGATTTTTTGTGGTTGTGATTGGCTGTGGTTCCAAATTGTACTTTTTGTGTCTTAGTATCCAGATTTGATCAGCTGTGGGTTTGAAACAGGTAAAAGCAGTTTCTTATACAGTAAACCATGAGAAGAAACAGAAAAGCTTCAATAGCATTTGAGAGTGACTTACAGCCGAGCTGCTTCTTCCTGACACCATCTAGAAGTCTGAGTTGTGATGGAGCAATGAAGAACTATCAGTTTAAACTTGGATTAGTTTTTGTAGGTTCCAATATACTAGATCCTATATTCTGTAGTTAGGTAATCTCATTTTTGTTTCTTATTGAATATTTCTCAGTTCTCTGTGGCTTTTACCATGTCTGTGCCTGTGTGATTGAGAGACACAGAGATCTACGGATCTATTTGCTGATGTGAAAAGTGAAAGAGGAATGACATAGAATAAGCTTATAAAAGTAAAAACTGACATTTGGCAATGACACTGTTGTTCCAGTTTTGCTTCAGTTTTCCTTTTAAATACAATTTAATAAATTATAAATTTCGGTGTTTATTTTTGGTTTTCATCACAGAGTATTGGCTTGTCACTAAAAGCTGCTAAGTTGTTGCACACATCCTTTTGTCCTCTGCCAGTTTCCATCATTGATCAAAAAGAGAGTCTGATTCTGTGTGCATGTTCTGCCTTTCTCTTTGTAGAAGATGGAGTGAAAATAGCTATGCTAATTAGCCCTGGATAATCATTAACATCTTTTCACTCAAACAGTTTCTATTAATATAATTGACCTGAAATGCTTCTTGAGCTATCAAATAGAAGTTATGAAGGGAGTCAAATCAAATCCTGTCCACTGGGGTCTTTTGGCTTTGTTAATTTCATCTACTCACTGATCATTTGACCCCTTTTGCAGCCCTGTAGATCTAGAGGCGTAGATCTGACCTATCCTCACAGCTACTGGCTTTCTTCTAATATCAGTGCAAAGCACTATTAGAGCAATTAGTACAGTAATGCCAAGTGCATGAGCTATTATATAACTGCCGAGACACTTAAATTAAAGCATGTTCTTCCTATTTCCATTATATCAAAATTAAAAGACATGTAGTTAATCACCTCATTATATTTTTCAACTGAATTATATATTGCACTGTAGAAGCAATTTGTAAAGCATTGTAAAACTGAAATAAATTGTCTAAAATTGTTTTCAAAATAGCTATCCTTTTTTAAAAGCTAGTTTAGAAGCAGCTGAACTGATTTTTACCTTACGTTACTTATTTTTTGCCAGACTGTGTAATAAAAATCATTGTCTACCATAGCAATATTTTAATAAGGATGGTTGATCTGCTGCCTACCTCGTTTACTGTGCCGTTTGATAGGTGACCTTGATGCTGATGGTGCAGTATGCACTGGGATGTGCAGTATGCACAACTATTCAGAAAAAAATCTCATTTAAATACGTCATCACATTTGCTGTTATAGACTGGAAAAATACTTTCACTTGCCCGAATTATGTGATACAGACTCTTAAAATAAGACAAATTTTTTTTTTTTGAAACTCCAAGTCTTTAAACAGCTATTTAAACACATTCAACATTTTAATTTCTCATTTATTTGCGCTATACATGGCACTTCACAAGATAGAAGGGCATCAGTACTGCATTTGCCATAGAGCACGGTCCTTACCCAGTCAAAAATGCTGCTACTCAAGCAGTTGTGCGCCTGCCTTGATCAAGGTGCTGATCAAAATTAGCTCATTAAAGACATGAGAGACCTATACTTCTAAACTTACTCTTAAAACTATAGTACTTTGAAGTAGATAATTTTTTTTTAATATAAAGACATGTATTGTTTCTTCATATTGAAAATAAGAAAACATCGGCCAAGTTGTGACTGTTAAAATTATCTTCAGCATTTCTTAATTTTAATCCCATCTTTATGACCATGTATACTATAGCCCAATTTATATAATTATTATAATAAATTAAAATAATATATAATATCATGCTTGTTACATGTTACAATAGTATGTATCAGTATCCTTTTACATGCTATTACACACTAATTTGTGATCGTTCTTAAGGCTAAATCATAGTTGTACAAGGCACTGAAACATCAGAAAGACTGCCTCCCTGAGGTTATCAAATGTTAAGTATAGGATTTAGACTAAAAATAAAGGTAACTTAAAATCAGTTCTTACTGTATCATATTTTGCCTTTGTATACCTAGTCTTTGTGTCCACTGTCTGTGGCTTTCTATAATTGCACTAAAGGACAGGCTTTGGCCTGTGCTACTTAGCAATTTAAAGGTTTCTGTAGCTAGTTTTGAACAAAGAGGTGTAGTCATGTTTCAAAAGCTGCTTATTCAAACATTTTTACGTGGTTATTTTATTGGGTAGTTCCAGATATTTCTGGACATGGATTTACAACACAAATATCATGCTAAACCCTTCTGTTTTATTAACTGGCACAGTAGAAGGATGAAATATCCAAATGTGTATTTTTTGTCTCCTATGATAAAGCAGAATAAACTAAAATAAATGTTTTTGTTACAATAATTAAACTAACGTTTTGAACTGTATTCCGGTCTGTGACATTTTTCTTGGCAAAGAGTATTCCCTTATAGGAGATCTTGAGAAGGTGTTTTCAATTCTGCTGCTAACTTGCATTTATCATTTCTTGCCAATGATAATAATATTTGATTTCACTGGTGTTTAATTTTCTGTCATTATGCCTGTGTATGAATGTCATAGTCATACATGAAAATATACATGTGATGTGGGACTAATTTCCTATCATTTGTGAATGGATCTAGCTRAAATTGTTAATGGTGCTTCCATGAAGACAGCCTAATTTTTTTAGCCTGGTATATTTCATCAGTTTGATCTCAATAATCTGCAGTTCTAACTCAACATGTTCTATGACTCTGTGATATCCCTAAAGCCACATAGAAGGAAGGTCATGTATTATTCCCTGCAGCACAGCAACTTTCCCAACTTCCCCACTGTTCCCTTTCAGTGTTTGGAGAAGCTAGCAGGACAGTATTAGAATATTAAACTAGAAAAGGAAAATATTTTAGTTCTGTGAAACAAGAAGGTCCGCAGTGATAGAGAGACTTTAGTTTTCAGGAAGTTTCTTATTCACCACAGAGAATAGAATGATAATTTTGAAGTCTCTTTATTTCTGTTCTGTAAGTACTTGTGCAGAGTGTTTAACAGTGCTTATGCCCTGACAGCTGTAATAGCTGCTCTGGGACCATTAAAGTTCACAAGTGCTCCTTCTGAAAACATTAAACTGTGCAGAAGGTTAAGAACCCATAAAAGGAGAGCTACAACTGGAGAAACTAACATGGTCTCAACTAAACCTAGACTAACAGGTGCTAATATCAAAAGTTGTTTTCAGATGTAATTTTTGTTGTGTGGATGGATTTGCCACTGGAAATACAGACTGAATTTTGATCCCCCCAAAATCGTGTTTTTCTATTATAGTCTGTTTTAGTCTTCTAAAAATGGTTGACAAAGCCACTTTATTTTGTGGGGCTTTTTAATTAAAAAAAATATTAAGCTTCAGAATCTGAGGTTTTTAACCCTCTAAGTGCTTCCTTACATTGTGGCAGTAGTCACTGCCAATATGAGATGGTCAAAAATAAATAATGAAATAAACAGTAATGTTTGAGATGAGAGGTATATGATTATGTGAGAATCTCAAACATATGCAGAAGAAAGGAAGAATTTCAAATCATGGTCCTCTTGTAATAGCAAAGATACTAGAACAAAAACTAAAGAAATTAAATGTTGTGGGTTAAAAGTTTTGATAATAATTTACGTTATCCAAAGGGGAGGTTGAGTGCAATTAATATTTTTTTACTTTTTGAAATTATCACTGCAGCTGTTAGTAAAGAATTAGGAATTTGATTGAGATAGTCTCACTAGAAGAATAAGGATTGTTTAAGATAGGATTAGAGAAAGGAAATTGATTCCAGGAGTAGACAAGTGGTATCGTGGCAAGTTTGAGATCCAGGCAGGCATTTCTTATAAGAAAGAATAAAATGCTTCCAGAACTTCTGGGCAAAAGGCAGAAATTCTGGGCGTAAAAGGATCCAAATGATCCCCTAACTTTCTTAACAGTTCATGGTAGGAATACATCTGGAAAAGACATGAGGCAAGCAGTGATGCTTTGGACTGGTACAAGGTTGAAAACAGTCTGAAAATCCCTGATAAGTGTCTTGGTAGGTTGGATACAAAATTGGAAGTTCAGATATGTACCAAGTCATGGCAGAATATTGGAGGTACACTTTGCACAAGATTAACAAGGTTAGAACAGATTCAAATAACTTGATTCAGAAATGCAGATATTTTACAATCATTTTGTGTTCTGCTGTCATGAGTATTTGGAGATGAGCAGCTAAGGGTCGTACTGAGAAACCCATGGAGATAAGCAGAAATTCTTCAGTGCTGATAGTTTTTGGTTTCCATAATTGGCTCTGTGTGACCCTTAATTGTCAAGGAGTTAGGAGAGAAATGGAGCAAAATAACAATTTAAATTGTAAATCAATATTTCTGTATTATTTTGAGATCACATTAAACCCTGTAGTCAATGGTCTACGACTCACTCCAGGCACTGGAGACAGAAAAGGACTAGTGACAGATGCATCTTTACCAGCAGCGTTCTCATATATCAGATAGGAAGATAATATCTTAAATTATTGCAGAATATTATGAAATGCTCGGGGTAAGGGTTTCATTATGAGATTAAGAGTACCTTCATGTGAATTAATTTGGAAGATTAATTAAACTTAGGCCTTTTCTCTAAAAATATTTCAATTACCTGAATAAAACTCAATGACAGTTTTACTACTAATCAGTGTGGGGATTATTTTAAAATATAACCTATGGAAATACTGATACAATGAAAAGCAAAAGCAGCAACCACAATACCCTCTATCATTAAAGTAATAGACCATTACCTAAGAGTTGTGCTGTGTCATAAATACTGTAGGCTTAATTTGGGTAAGTGCTTATTGAGACGTGACTGAAAAGTAGGTATTTTCACAGAAAATATATGTAAGTATTTTGGCAGATAGAATTAAAATATCCTAGAAAAATAGTAAGTCAGAACTATAAAAATGTTTTGATGGAGTCCTTGAAGAACTTTACAAAATATGCTTTTTTTTGGTGTTGAGACCAGATTAAGATGACTTGCACTAAATTTTGACCTCTCACTTCTGTGTCTGCTTATATCCAGCAGCTATGTATGGGTCCAGCCAGCCACAACGCTGAAATGTTCAGTAGTAAGAACAGAAATTGACACTTTATCCCCCACAAGGGAGAATCAGGGGGTTTTGCTTTGACTTTTTAGGGCCAGAATGATTTTAATGTGGCCCTTCAAACAGCTGCAGCTACACAGCTGAGGTCATGCTGCACTGCAGCAGCAGTTTGGAGTCAACATCTCAGGGCTGACTTTTTTTCAAGTACTTTTCCTCTCAACGTCAATGTTAGGTATAATTATACATTTTCTCTGAGTCCAGGCAGTAGTTTCTAAATCTGTTCATCAAATGTTTGCATTTGATGCTCAAATCAGAGCATTCAGGACTTACATCCAGAATCTGATGTAATTCTACCAGGTAAACCAGCCTAAATACTGGTGAAGCAAAACATTTCTTAAAATCAAAACTTTTTAGAAATATTAAAACAACTGAATTACTTTTTACTTTTCATCTATTTCAATCTGTTCAACACTGAGAATGTATTGTAGGGCATATTTCCATTAACATGCTGGAATTCCATGAAAATAGGTCCTAGTTTTCCTCTCTTTTTTCTCCCTGCTGGATAATGACACCCTATATTTAATTGTATATGGTATTGTGATTGGGTGGCTCTTGGCCATCACAAAGTAAAGTTTACACTGTTGGAGATACACCAAATACTGAGAAAGAATAGAGATTGTTCCTGAAGTTCTTACATAGGAAACTGCTGTGTCTTACTTTCTTTTTAGATCTTTACCAATTTCTTGCAGGTGAGCAAACCTATTCTAACCCTAATATACCAACCAGTCTGTAAATTATTCATTAGATAATTAATTTCTGCTTTTGTACCATGTCAAAGTAGTATGAATTTGACAAACTATTTGAAATGGTAAAATTAATGTAGTAGGGGTTTTGCTTTGTTTTCTTTTGCATGTTGTTTGGGGGTTTTGTGATGATTGTTTTGGGTTTTTTGCTGGCCCCAGTGGCATGTAATCAAATAATCAAGAATCGTCATAAGCAGATTAACACTTCTGAGTCATCTGGGAAATATTTTACTTTAAAAGCTTTTTATGCAATTTGGGCTACTGGTCTGATTGTCATGGTGTTATTTTTGTCTAAGAATCTCTGATAGTGTACAGATCACAGGAGCTGTTCTAATGAAATAAAGCTTCCTCTGAACATAACATTGCAGCATACAGACTGCGTAAGGACAGATGAAAGGCATGCAGCAGGTGTAGCACCATTTCCCCAGAAGGCTGCAGTTGTACACATCCTTCAGTCCAGCAGTTTGCTGGTAGAACAAAATTAATAACAATAAACACATCTGAGCATCCTTAAACCTTGCACCAACTGACAGAGCAGCTCAGTGATAGACAACTGATTCATGAAGCACTTTAAATAGGCCCCGGCCCAGGTGTACTCTCTTCAGATAGCTTTACAGCACTCTGCTGCCACAGACCTGCCAGCTGTCTGAAGGTTTCTCCAGCAAGAGAACGTTTTGAGTCTCTAGAGGTGCTGATCCTTTTCTTTTTCCTCTCCTCACTTATGTTCTCAGCTAGCTAGACTGCCCTGTATTGACTCCAGGACTGTGGGAGTATGGAGATAAATGCAAACATCTTCATGTACGCTCTTCAATGCAGCTGATTGTCTCTACCTGACAAGCTCAATGAGTGAGAAAAAGATCATACAAAAAATCAAACCAAACCTGTTGTGATATGTTGTAGAGCTATTTAGGTTCATGACATAGTTTCTGAGGATGGTTTGGTAGCGTGACTCTAGTATTAACAGTATTTGTTTTCTCAATATTATGAAACAAATTAATGGCATATATGTAGGTTACAGGTGCTTTGATATCCACCTATAGAAAGTACATCTCACTGTTGACTGTTGGGCAGCAAATGGATATAAGCCTGTGACAGTATTTTTGAACATCTGCATTTCATTTGAAGTAATTTGAGCAATGCAAATGAAATAAAGTGAAACTGTTTTACTAACTGACATATGGCTCTTTTTTCCTATTTTGGAAGTAAATTTTTGGTTGATTTGTTGTCTGGATTTTTTTTCTGCCAATATATTGTTTTTCAAATTAGGTCCTTTTCAACTCTTGTCATGGCTCTAGCATATGAACAAATTAGCTGATAGATAAATTATAGAAAAAGTATGTTATAGCAGTTAAGTTTCTTCGGTACCTATGGATGTATTAAACAGTAAGTTAAGCTTTGGTTTTATATTCATCAGAAGAAACAAAGTCATGTGTATTGAATTTCCTATGTGTATGAGAAATTCATCACACCTGAAAATATTTGCTAGACATCTAGCGTAAAATGAGTACCAACTTTCATCTTCCTTTTCTCTTGCCATTGCCTGTACACAAGTTTACTTCAAAGGCCATCAGCCTTCTAAAGCTGTTTCTTTCAAGGGTAAATAACTAATTTTGTCAGAGATCAGACTAGCAATTTGAGTTCAGACAAGTGCCTTGATTCACAGATTCTCTCTTCATTTTCCATGTTTTAACCTTGTGTCCCCTGTGAAAGGCTGTATTCCAAGCAGCAGTGTACTCTGGAGACTAACACTCATTTTTTAAATTGCATGTTAGTATTAATAATTTAAGGTGGTATGGGTTGGGTGCATGTTATGCAGACCTTCTGCCTGAACTGTAGAGACACATTAACTATTTTTCTGTCTGAAGAAGAATATGAGAAAAGCTAAATGTTACCTGTGTTTAAGTAATTAATTTTTATTTTCTTGCAGGAAGAGCAGTTGGTTCTTCCTAAATTTTACTGAAATTCAAGTCAGACTTTCAAACATTTCTTGTGGAAAGCCAATCAAAATATGGTGTTAAAGTCCCTTCTTTATTTGTTGCTCTGTTTCCTGGCATGCAAATGACTGCTGGGGCGTACAGTAAATGTCGCTGTAGTACTACTTCAGGACATGGTTGAGTAACTTTGCATAATGAGACCTACTTCTGATTGTCTAATTAGTTATGCATAGCTGTAGCAATGCAAAACTATGCCTCAAATAGAAATCTATTGTCATAGGTTACTTGATTACATGAGTATGGTTTCCACTTGTATTATGGTTCCTCTCTTTATAATGACAAATGCCACAGGCTTCTGTTGAATATTATAACAACTTTTTCATGCAATTGCATCAGCTGTACATTTTAATTAATTTTTCAGTATGTCAGTCATCACATTTGAAAAAAGGAATTCTACCATGCATGAAATTTCCCAGTACAGAAAAAAATCATGTATATTCTCTTTCTTCCTTTCAATGTTTTTACTAAGAAGGTCACTATAATTTCAAAGGAAAACTTGAGAAAAGCCTGCTAGTCATCCGTTTGTCATCAGACAGCAATCTTCATATTCAGTTTGCCTTGACACCAACTCATGAATGTCTGACTTAGTTTTTTCAAAGAATATCACAGAATGGTTAATATTTGAAAAAACCTGTAAGATCATCAAGTCCAAGTGTTAATCCAGCATCACCGTGTTCACCACTAAACCATATCCCCAAGTGCCACGTCCACATGCCATTTTGAACACTTCCTGGGAGGTGGTTCCACCACTCTCCTGGGCATCTTGTTCCCATGCCTGACAACCCTTTTCCTAGTATCTGGTCTAAACCTTCCCTCTGGTGCAGCTTCAGGCCATTTGTTCTCATCCTGGAAGTCAAAAATTTCCATGACAAGTGGCAACTGTCACACCGCTAAGGAGTGGGATGTGACTGCTAATGTAGAGGGCGTAAGAACACTTGTTGACTCATACTTCATCCTTAGGAAAGATGCATAGCAGGGGTAAGATTGTTCATTTGTGACTCCATGTTTATTAGCTTGTGTGAGATAGGATAACCAAGAAAAGATTACAGCGAAAGGAGCCATCCTCTCTTAATTCTGCTGTGCTCTTGTCAAGCTCCTAGATCAGTCCTTCCATATTCTCAGGTTAGGGGAGAGTTCTTGCCTTTTACCAAGACTTGTTGCCATTGCCAGAAGAGATCAAGAATGCCTTTCTACTACGAGTGAGAATCTCTGGGCGTGCTTATGTAACTGTGCCAAGGCTTAAAATATGTAACTGACCTGCTAGAAAACTGTATGGAATAATCCTATATGAAAAAATTCTATACCCAGGAAAGGCCCACCCTTTCCTTCTGGTCTGTCAGGACTGTGAAATCAAAGTCTCCAAGGATTATAATTGGAGAAAATGCTAAAGGGTCAAGGTGACTTCTCTTTTTGAGTATTAAAAGACTTTTTTTTTTTAATTCAGTCCCCCGAATTCTCCAGAGGTATAAGATCAATTTATCATTTGTCATATCCAGATGGTAAGTGAATGAACAGTTTCACCATTGGGCTTGCTATCCAAAATATTCCAAGAGGAATATAAATGAATGCATCATTTACAGTGGCCAGATGGCAAGTCAGAAGATGATTTCATGATCTAGTCATTATATTGCATAAACCTATTCTGGCTTTTTTTTTATCACCATCTGAAGAAAGGGCAATAGAAGATTAAAAGTGCGAATGTGGAGTTACTAATCTTTTGAGATAATTTAAACCAACGTTCAAGTATTGCGCTTCTGTCAGAAGCAACACTGATGTATCAGTAAATATTTGTCTGTGAATTTGGGAAACTTCATCTAAAGACAGATCTGTTAAGCAGCAGATAAATTTACATCTGAACATATTTCAGCAATTTAAATAAATGTACCCTTTATTTATCTTCATATTGGTGACTTGTAAAATTTATAATAAGCTCAAATATTGTATTTACCTAACATCACCATGGTTCCCAATTTTATCAAATTTGTATTGTTAACCGTGATTATAGATATTTTATAGAAAGTATATCAAAAGATCAGCACAGCTATGATATCTCCTACTCACTTGGGAAGTCTCTGGGTCTTGCTGCCTGCTGTTTCAGTGAAAAAGTTTTATGCCTAATTGTTTTTATAAGCTCTAGGAATATGATCTTTCTTAAGTGTCTATAAAGATTATGTGACATTGTTGTGACATATGAAATATAAGCTTTAATTAAAGCATTGTTATAAACTGGCTAATTTCACTGAAGTATTTCAACCTGAATGTAAAATGATGTATTAAGAATTAGCTGAGAGGCTGCTGTTACTGGGCTACTCACCTGAGACTTCTTAAGAGAATAATTGCTTCTTTTGACATCAAAATACTGAGCTACTCTCTCTGAGAATGGCTAGTAATGCTTTTTCTGTATTTTTTGCTATAAAAGTATGTTAGGATTCCTTGTAAAAATGAAATAGTGGGTTACAAGGCACTTGGAGCTCAAAACCATCATAAATTTGAATAATGCGAAATTTTTAAAGTTACTATTTAATAATAAATTTCACTGAAACCTGGAGAACTACACAAAAATTCTGAAACAACTAACTTAAATCAGAGACTATTTACATGGTTTACTTGTTTTCTGAGGACCCAGATAACAATCCTGCAGTAAGTACTTGAGAAGATCATCTTTCAAAATGTCAGGCTGTACACAAAAGTGCCGAAGGTCACAAGTAGAATTTTTAAGATTTTATTTTAAATACAGATCTGAAATAAAGGTATCAACTTTTAATTCTGTCCATCAGTTTTTATAATGTACATTCTCCCTCTTTCTCACCCTACTGCATCTCTTCCCACATAATTTCTAATTGCCTAAATCACAAGGCATATTCAAAGATGAGCCATTTCTGTAAAGCGAAGTAAAGCAAAGTAAATATTTCAGATAATTGCTACCTTTTTTCCTCTCCCAACTACTTTCAAAAGCTATAATTTGTTTAAAACTATAGTGAAATTTATTTCTAGCCCAATGGCAGATTTAAGATACAATGTGTTACCTTCTTAAAATGTAGTTAGCATTATTTTTTGTCTCTGATATCTGTAGAGTTGGAGTAATTGAATAACATTCTATCCCTGATAGATCCTGCTGTTCAAATGCCAAAGGAGCTCTAATCGTAGATGAAGGGAAACATTCTCTGTGGGTTGGTGGTGTGGTCAACTTAGAATGCATTTCTGACTTTCAAGTGTTTGGTTAGACAACAAACCCAATATTTTATAATACCTAGGGAAAGGAGAATGGGCATTGATAAATTATTGATATTCTTTTGTGATGACTTGTTTTATAGCCTGTTACAATCTGAGTAGTCAATACAAATTGGTGCTGCTAAGAGCTTACTACCAACCACTTACATACTGTCTGTCCCTCTAATACCATCAAAAAACCCCATCTTTATATTTTCATTAAAAATCTCTGAAAATAAATTAATGTCAGAAAACCAATGACTTGATATCTATATGAGTAAGTATATAAAACAATGAATCTTTTATTTTATAGTGAACTTATCCTATCCAGTATTGACATTGATGCAACTGGAGATTGGGAGTGTCTAGTCAACAATTCCTATGGAAATAGCACTAAACAAGTAGAAATTGTGGTACTTGAAACAGCTGCACCCTACTGCCCTGCAGAAAGAGTTATTAACAACAAGGGAGATTTCAGGTATGACCTTCTGGTTTTGGAGTGTGTTTTGTATATTAATGTAGGTACAGACCATATTCATGCTTACATGATATTTCAGTGTCAGTTATAAAGATATTACTTCTTTTAGTTGTCATTTTTATGTAGTATAGTAGGAAGGAGGAGCACTATATCATTTTGATGGGAAATGGGAGCTAGAAAGAGAAGCAGTGGTTTGTGAAAATCAGAAAGTCTTCTAATTCCTCAGTATGCAATCATGGAAATTTTTTTTAAAATCAGGTAAATGAGAGAAGGTTCAAAATTGTTCTTGATCTTTGTAGAATATGATAACACTGCAGTAAAGCATTAGAAGATTAAATCTTCAATACTTTTTCAGTCTGTTCTAGTTCTGGTTTTGTTCAGCTGAGATTAGAGGTAACAAATGACATGAAACTGTTAGTAAAATATGTCACTAGAGAATCAAAACAGAAAGTAAAACTACTTAGTGAAGCAAATAGATCATTTGAGGTAAGCTTAAGGACACACACAGTTCTACCAATATATCACATGCTTACAGAATCCATCTGTCCTATCTGAATCTTAGTCTGCAAAATTTTGTAGACGTGTACTTTTTGTTTCATCTTTACTGTTATCTACATATGCTGGTGGGGCTTTTTAAAATTTTAATCTTTGTAATCTGAAGAAAAAGTTAAGGTTTCCATGGAATTTGGTATTGTTTTCAGTTAGCTCTAAAATATTCCAGTGATATGCAGAAAGCTCTGAAACAAAACCTGCTTGACAATAAGACTGATGTATTATGGCATTCCCATTGAGAAATCAAGACAATAATTTGTTACCAAATGAATTATAATGAGAATTCAGCTTGAATAGTTAAAGAAAGGAGAAGTAGATGAGGAAGGAAGCTTCTCTTAAACAGCAGAACTTTCTGCAAATACTTCTGACCTGAAAGCCTGTCTTTATTTTTAGGTTACCTTTAAAACTTTCCCAAAGGATTTTTGTACTATTTCTTGTGTTTGAATAAAAATAAAGGATTGAATTAGAAAGAAGTGAAAAAAGAGCTACTCGCATAATCTGTTTTCTCTTTACTACAAAGCTATTTTATTATGTGTTAACCTCATTTCCAGCGAGTTTGCCTTTTTCACTGAGGCAATCCATATATATGGATTAAAATTCATTAGAGACCTTTGACAATCTTAGCTATAGATTTTTTTTTTCATCACAAAAACTGGCATTGTGTTTTCTCTTACTGGATTTGCTTAAATATATTTTAATTAGATCTTTTAAATATATATATACTTCCTATCAGATAACACATACTGAATCTTTTAGATGACAACTCTATGAAGTCCATGTTCTTGCCTTAAAATGACATCCTTTTCTCCATAAATAAATATATATAAATCCTACAGCCTGCACAAACTAACACCAGGGGCATTTTTGTCGTTTTATATCAATCAAAAGAACAGGAGTGGGCATTTCTCTACCTATTGATCATATTTCTAGAAATCCATATAAATTTATTTTTAAAATGTACATCAAAAGGGTGCTGAGTCCATAGGTTCTTTTGGCATTTGAGAGAATGAATTTAAAATTGTAGAGAATTTATCAGGCTCAAACTCAGCATTAGTGCTTGAAATTGTTCCAAAGGTTTATCCTCAGAGATGGAGCTATCACACCAGCAATTTTTCTTACAAAGGTTTTTGAAGTTCTGGTAACATCACAAGTATGTAAGTAGAAAGAATTGAACCACAAAAGCAAAACTAGAAAGAACAGTCCTTTTATTGGGCAAAAGAAAGGGAAGAAAGTCAACTGTTAGGAAAGCGTGGCTATTTCAGTTGTCCAGCCTAGGTGGTATTTATAATTGCATAACTGCAGCAAGAATTAAGCACTGAAGAGTCAGAATGAACTGGCCTTTTGTACTAAGAGGTTTTTTCTATTATCGCCGTATTTTACTCTTGGTTTTTTGTTTTCCAGCATTCTATAAGCTGATTCTGAAATGCAAATGGTAATGATGTTATATGCTATCATTCCTATTCATAAAGGCCAGATTCTGCTACCTCTGACAATGCTAGGTTCAGAATTATCTCTTTAGTTTTACTTTTGAGGTAAGGTGCCACTCAGTGTGGCCCAGTTGCATTAATGCAAATGTTTTACTAAAAATAATATTTCAGCCCTGAGGCAAAAGGCATTTGTGCTACTTTATACTGCATATACTATATACTACTGTATATATTTTGATTTTTTGGGGAAGCTCCTTTCATGATTCATTTTGTATCAACTTTTTATATCACAAATTGAATTATTTCAGTGACAGTTAGCTGTGACAAATACAAGTATTTTTCTGTGAAATGAAGAAAATGTATATAGCCCAAGACCTGTCAGTATATTATGTAACAATGTACAAATGAACGTACGTTGTATAATTAAGAGGAGATAATACGTATATTTGAGGAAGGGTTGATTGTCAAGCTGTGGCTTCATTGAAAGGAAGAATATTTTTGTGATTTATTGGGTTCGGTCATTATATCAGTGCAATTTAAGAACCATATCCTTTCCAGACCTGCTGCCTCGCTGATGATATGCTTACAGTTTTCTCAGATGTCTTCCAATGACCTGATCTTGCTATGCCCATACTAGGCTGTAGATGACAATAGATTTGGTACCTATAAAAATAGATCCTGTTGTGCCATTCTAGAGAATGGAGCAAATGTACAGAAAAAGTTGTTTTGTATTGTATAACAGACCCATGAGCTACATAGAAGAATTCTAGCTGCTCTTGATTTAGGTTGTTTTCAAAGACTGTTTTGGAATCACACTACATAAATCATGTATACCTAAATAGCTAATTTTTGAGGGCTAGTTCCTTCCTCCTCCATGACACATGATCTCTGCTGAAGTCTTGTTTATTGCTTTCTGAGACATTCAGGGATTTTTTTTTTTCAAGACTTGGTAGTGATAGGTCAAAATGCAAAGCAGAGATTGTCAGGTACATTTTGAGCACTTACTTTTAAGAGCATTTAGTAAAAGGGTTTTAGGTTGGGGTTTTTTTCTTGTTTCATGGACTTACTGCTCTGCTTTTTGCAGTCTGAAAAAATGAATATAGTAAAAACACCAGCTATATCATTTTCCTTAAGACTAAACACATTCCTAGAATTAATGGAAAGCGAATGTGTGACCAGCCAGACGTGAACCTATATAATTTTGACATTTTCCAAGGAAACAAAGTAATTAATTATAAAACATAATGAGCTAAAAGTTAAAATAGCCTTTTTTTGCTCATATATTTTGCATATTGTTGCTGTACTGTAAGTTGCCTTTTGTGTTTTAATTTTTATTATCATGCTGTTTATAGGTGGCCCAAAACTTTGGCCGGGATAACTGCTTATCACCCCTGTCTCCGGTATTCCTTTAACTCCATTGCATTTCACAATGGGGCAGAAGAGTCTAAGGCGTGGCGTAAGTGTAACCGAACTGGACGCTGGGATGAGGAAAACTACTCTGAATGTCCTTATTCACAAGAAATAACTCAAGTTCTTCATGCTTTTAGTCAGGTAACCTTATGAAATCCTGGGCTCCCCTTCTCTAGTACTGATCTTGTTGAATAGCTTGCAAGAAATGTCTGCTCAGCCAYGAGTTTGGGATAGAGGGACTTTCAACAAAATGCTTTCCTTGAAAGACAACAATTTGTTTCTTTGGTAATTTGAAGTTGTAGTAGGAACAAGTGCACAGCATTTATTACCTTTATCTTAATTTTTTTTTCCTTTGGGAGTTTGGAGTCTAGATGATCATTAGTAATATTGCCAGGGTGATCAGTGCTTCACTTCCATTCCCTCTTTGTCTTTCCCTCATGTGTTTTTCCAGAAAGATGTTAATTTCTCTAGAAGTCCACTATCAGAATTTTGTCAGCTGAAGTGCATTTCCTCTTTAGAATGCCTTTTTGATGTCTTCAAAAAAGCAGTACTTAAATTGTTTCTTATGGATAAGTAAAAGATAGAGTGAGATGAAAAAGCACATGGATAGAAATTAATGAGAAAATAAAGAGCATAACAGCAAACAGTGTGGAGGACGGCCCAGGTGTGTAACTGCCATACTAATTTTATATCTTTCAGTTCCCTTGATCATTTCTTCCCTAGTAGTATCAGTAGAGCTAGGTTAAACCACAGAAAGTTCGTTTTCRGATGGGTTGATAAGTAAGGATAATTAATATATTAAGAGAGCCAGTGGACTTATAGGGTAATAAAATAATTAGGGTTGTGTCTAGAATCCAGTCCATTCTCCTGTAAGCAATGAGGTTAAGCTGGGTTTTTCAGAGCTTTAGCCACTCAGGTCTGTACAACCTCTGAGGGTGGAGGCTGCACAACTTCTGTGGGTAACCTGTTCAAATGCCTGACAGGAAAGATTTTCTTCATAACCAGTCTGAACTTCTCTTGTGCCACTGTATRTAGGAACTCTTGCAGATACTGTTTTTTACATGATGATCTAAAGACAGAGCAAGGCAAGGTTAGTAGCTTGGTATATTTTATGAGGCCAGATGGTTACAGGCTAGAAATAGTAGACAAAAATCTTCMTAATTTGTTGGTCTGTTGTGGTGATGTCTTCAGATAACATCAAAGAAATCTAAGACCTAAGGCTGAAGATACATTCATATACCCCTGAAATTTGTATTCATGGCATACTGATGTACATAAATCCATGTGAAATTATGGCAAGCCTTATACAAATGGATGAGGTCTCCAGTTTTTAAAGAGAATGAAGCTAGCTGATTTATTAAGCCTAACAATTCTGATGTTTTTTCAGATGCACATCAATCTGACAACCGTGCTTGAATTTTCCCGCCAGCTGACAGCCTACACAAGAGGTGCTTCCCTCTTTGCGGATAAAATGGATGTAATATATTTGGCTTACATAATGGAAAAGTTAATTGTCTTCGTGGACGAAGTTGAAGATGTAAGATATCTTCTCTATGCTGATAAAAAGTATTGCTTAGAAGTGAAGTCTTCACATATGGCCCTGTTCTTAATGTATGCAGGCACACACTGAAGAGTAGCTTCTGAAACTGATTGCTGATTGCAAATGTTCTGCATAAATGTGATCTGTTTCTTTGTGCCTGAAAGGACAACTAAGCCTTCTTCTCTGATGACAAGGGCATTGCTGCTTGAGAATTAAACCTGTTTTTTAATGAGCCACTTACTTTTCTTTTCAATTTTAWTTTCTGCCATGTCTCACATGTTAGAATGGACTATCTGGCCGCTGGAGTTACACATGCTGCTTTTGTTTTCTCCATGTCATCAGGAGGTTTTCAATGAATTTTGAAAGGAGGTATCACTTCATGTAAAGAAAAGATAATACATCTTTATGTGCAACTTCGTGCAGAAACTTTTAGCATTATGTATGCCACTTTTACAGGAAAATCTAATCAGAGTTATGCAAACCCTATGGGAAAAATAGATTTTACAGAGAACAGAARTGTTCACCATAGGTTTTTTTACTGTTAATTTTTAGAGTAACTGCTTGCACAAAGATTTCATAAACTGTAATTTTTGAACACATGATAGCTATAGTTAAAACATTTGTTTTCTTTTGGTTTGGCAATGTTCATTTCATTCTGGCTCTGGGAATTGTAACAGTTAACATTTTAGTGCCAATTTGAGAAAGTCTCCAACTTCAATTTCACCATTATACACTAGATGTAAAGTATATTATTAAGTGCTCTCCAAGAATCATGTTTCAAAGCTACAATTTTATTTCARCTCAAAATCCTGATAAGATCTTACTGCTTTCTGACAAAACAAAAATTTAACATCCAAAAGAAACAGCTGGATTTGCCATAAAGCCTCTTTATTTTTCTAGCAGCTGATGCATTTTCCATTAAAACTGAGCACAACCTCTAATCTTTTAATCGACTTCTTCCACCTTTCAAATAGATTTTAGTTTCTGCTTTTTTGGTATTGAAACATTTCCATCTCCATCACTTATCTCTACAYCTCTGATTTAGTAATCCATTATTATTAATATACAACTTTTCTCCTAATTTGTCTCTGTTTCCTTCTTCTGTTTTGAACTCTACACTTGCTTCTCTCCCTCAAGTTCACTAAATAGGGTCCTCATTCATTGAGCTCCTGACTAGCACCCATTTCTTAACTCTCACTCACAAAGTACAAAGATACCTATGAAGTTTAAGCGTCAATAGCTTCGCACATGAGGCTGCACTTGTAATTATGAATAGGACTGGAATTTATTTAATACAAGGCAGTTAGTTTGGAATTGACTAGCAGCTAAAACTACAATTATGTAAATCCATTAGAAATCAATTAAAATGCAATTTATCAAAATATTTTCAAAARCATTCTAACTAAACTCGTACAGTTTCTGGACATCCACTCTGGGATGTGTGTCCCATTCAACATGGGATTGTTCATTTTTGTACAAGCTAAAGGTACTTTGTCCCRTCTGGTGGTTCACCTCTCAAAGAAGAGAGCACTGGGGACATATTTGCAACACACTACAACTTTTTGTCAGGAAGATATAAACGTATCAGCCCAAATTTTTGTATTTTTAATGACATGCCTTTACTCTTCATTAATGCATTTAATTATAGTATAAATTACTTCCTTTTCTTATTTGTCTCCTTTTKTGTATTTATAGACTATTGTTCTGCCCTCAGTAAGTTATTGCTTAGCTGATTGGTGTTTGCTTTAATAGTTTCTCGTAAATCACTTCAGTCTCTTAATGTGATTCATTATTATTCATTTTATCAATAACTCTGTCACATTGTCAAAAGCCATCTAGAATTATCTAGTAATTATGTTCTCAGAAATAGATTACATATTTCAGGAACAATCACATAAAATTTCACATATAGTCTCATTATTTGTTTCTTTTGCGATGCATGTGAAATTTATRTGAGAGCTAACTTCCTAAACCCAGCCACTTTTTAAATCTTTTTCACCATTGCTCAATTTCTGTTTTCCATTTCACTGAATTATCTGTGTATTTGCCTTTTTTCTTCTGTTTCTTAGTATGACTTTTTAGCTTCTTGAACTTTTCTTTAKCAATTTTTCTCTCAGTTGTTTTTCTCTTCTGTATACCTTTTTATTCAGGTTTATTTGTGACAGCCAGGTATATCTTTGCCATATCTTTGCCTTCAAAAATATTGGTAACATGGTCATGTTAATTTTGAATTTTTAGTCAAATTAAGTTTTTGAATTYTAAATAGTAAACATTTTTATTTCAGCTTGAAATAATTACAAAMGCATATTCACAGTGATATTTATTCTTTCTAAATATAGCATACTAATAAAATTTCAAACACGTGGTTATACTTACCAAAATCTGCAAAATGTCATCTGGCAAAACAAAGATCTATCATTTGGGGTTAGGCACAAGCATGAATTAAAACTTCCATAGCTATGGCTAATGAGATTAACTAAGTCTGTATCAGCACCTGAGCTATATCTCAAGTTTACTCCACTATGTCTGTAACAAGGATGTCTTTCAAATATATTTTCCCTCTTTTTTTTTCCTTCCCCCCACCCTTCCACCCCAAGGTCCTTTGATTGAACATGAAGCAGTTCTTTAGAAGGACATGGCCAATTTTAATTAGTTTAAGAAAGAGGGTGATAATTCTGGAAGTCTGTTTATTGCCAGATGAGAGACTCAATTTGTCTGGTTTATCTAGAAGATAAGCTTTAAAGTTGTGAATTAAAAAGCTTTTCCTTGATGTGAGTTGCACTTTTCCTTTCTTGATTTTTCTTTTTCAGTCCATTTAATTTTTGTATAAAATCAAAACTGTCTTTGAATTACCAAGAGAAATAATGTGCCTGCCTTCATTTGTACTCTTATCTATTCTTGTCTTACTTTGCAAGTTTTACAGACAATATTTTTTGTTTGGTTTTTTTTTTTTTTTTTTTTTGGTTTTTTTTTTTGTCTTCCAGATTGGGGATGCTCTTATTGAAATTGCCAGCAGTATAATGTTGGTGGATGACCATGTGTTGTGGATGGCTCAAAAGGAAGACAAAGCCTGCACCAGGATTGTACGATGTGTGGAACACATTGCAAGTCAAATACTGACCAGCAATATTCAAGTTATATCGAAGGTATTTCAAAAAATTCCAAAACATTTGTTAGATTTTTTTTYTCTTGAATTCTATTTGCAAGACCAAAATATTTTTTTAAATATCACCAATGGTATTAAAAAGTGGTTTTCTTTGATCAGTTGTATTTATTGTTACAATATAGTGTTCACAACAATATATTTCTAGGTTTTTTACTATTCACTCAGTTTGTATTTTTCAGGTCACTATAGTATATGGGTTTATTTTGAAACGTCCAAGTTGAGTGAGTGAATGAAATTTTTAATAAGAGAAAAGACAACATAATCTGTAGTTTGAAGATTTTAATACACCTTTCCAAGAGGATTCTAGACAATTATTTCTTAAAGTCTTCAAAAGATTATTAAAAAAGGTCTRTCATGTCCTAAACATTACTAACTTGGGGTTAGTTTTCATTTTTTAGAAGCAAACTGTACCTGTTGGAAATAATTTTTTTACTCCTTGGCCTCCACCTACACAAATTTGTCACTTGGATCCTGAGAGGCTGGGGACAGAGTGGCTGGACAGTGGCCAGGCCGAAAGGGACTGGGGAGTGCTGGTCAACAGCTGACTGAACATGAGCCAGAAGTGTGTCCAGGTGGCCAAGAAGGCCAATGGCATCCTGGCCTATGTCAGGAATAGTGTGGCCAGCAGGACCAGGGCAGTGATTCTCCCCCCCGTTCTCGGCACTGGTGAGGCCACACCTTGAGTGCTGTGTCCAGTTCTGGGCCCCTCAATTTAGGAAGGACGTTGAGATGCTCGAACGTGTCCAGAGAAGGGCGACGAGGCTGAGGGGTCTGGAACACAAGCCCTGTGAATAGCAGCTGAGGGAGCTGGGGTTGTTTAGCCTGGAGAAGAGGAGACTGAGGGAAGACCTCATCACTCTCTACAACTTCCTGTAGCCAGCTGGGGATTGGGCTCTTCTCCCAGRCAACCAGCAACAGAAYGAGAGGACACAGYCTTAAGCTGTGCCAGGGGAGGTTTAGGTTGGACATCAGAAAAAAATTCTTTACCAAAAGAGTGGTTGGGCATTGGAATGGGCTGCCCAGGGAAGTGGTGGAGTCACCATCCCTGGATGTGTTTAAAAGAAGACTGGAYGTGGCATTCAGTGCCATGGTTTAGTTGGTAAGGTGGTGGTAGGTCATAGGTTGGACTTGATAATCTCCAAGGTCTTTTCCAACCRAGTTGATTCTGTGATTTGGACACTAAGACACTGTCTTTTTTGCCAATTTCARCATCTAAATGGCAGAAATACATCTAAATCAAAAGCTTGAAAGATATCCGTTTAGAATTTTAGACAAATATTTTTAAGCCTTATTGCTCCTTGGGTTAGTTTACTTGCTTGGTTTTAAACAACCTTTTTTTCTTTTCTCAATTGTCCACTGCATTTACACAAAAATACTATTTAAACATGAGTTCAGGTAGAGTGTGAATCACAGCAATAATGTATAAAAATAAAAACAAACAAACAAAAAAGAAATTGTAGACTGAAGTGAATTATAGAGCGAGCCAAATAGCGTAATAGCCTTAGTTCCTTCACTGTAATTTTTTAGAAAAGCAGTCTTTCAAACAAATACAAAAATATATTGGACTATTTTTAAAGGAATTTTTTATTTAATTCTCATTTACATGAATCAAATTTGCTAGAAGTATTTATATTAAATACATAGTGACAATAAAGTGGCTTTTAGAAATATTTTGCAATGTGACAGCTAGGAGGACTCTGTTGTTTTATACTTACATTTCTTTTAAATGTCAAGTGACAAAGGTCGAGTTCTTTCCCTGTCACTGCTTCAGGAAGATGTTGACATTACTGAAAACAGTAATTCTGTGTACTTAAACTTAGATATGTGTCACCAACTGCTTTTTCCCCAGGCTTTATCTTTTAGCTTCTTATGGTTTTCTGTAGGAGAACTAGTGTACTGTTGAGTGCAATTTGTAAATAAACAAAAGCTGTGGTGTCATCTAATGCCATACCAAACATGTCTGTTCCTTTGGTAGGCCAGCCAGGAAACTGTCTCACAGAAATTGCATCTGCTTTCTTTATTTTAAAAAACAGCAGATAAAACCCCCACAGCTTAGGTAGCCAATAGCTTCTAGTACAATTCCAAAATAAAAAAAAGAGAAACTCTGTAAACTGTGTCAGCCATATAACATGGAATCATAGAATCATTTAGGTGATCAAAGACCTTTGAGATCATTGAGTCCAACCATTAACCCAGCACTGCCAGGTCCACAGATCATTAAACAATCTATGCCACTAAGCCGAAACCACGTAGTCCTAGCAGTGTGGTACCAGTCTAAGCTGGTCAGCCTGTTATAACACAAGCTGTTTATCTCATGCAAGGGCCCGTGATGAAATGAAAAGTACTAGTTTAAGGGTAGAGATGCATCTCTGCACTCTGCTGCAATCTCCATCTCCATACACTTCACCTTGCGGAAGGGTAGGACACACGTACCTGTAACGTGGTGTCGCATTGAACCATGTAGTGTGTTCAATATGCTAATGGAACAAGATCTGTAAAAACCTCAGCCACTACATAGCTAAGAAGGTTTCTGTCTCATTTCTGAGGTGCAAAGCACAGCCTTGTTCATTTTTAAATAATCCTTAAGCCTGGTGTTGCTAGTTCACTTTATAACTGTATTGCTTTAATTCCATATTCCATTGAAACTGATAATGACAAAATTGCAAAACTGATAAAATAATAACTAATGCAACTGATATAAACAGGTATATACATATATAAGGAAGGAAGATTGAAACAAACCCACTACGCCGTTGTGCAATTCTATATCCTATTTTTAAATAAGTTCTGTTTCCTTTCTCACCCCAAGAAAACATATATATATGCACAATTCTTTATAAAGTATATGCAGTAAGTACACAATGCACATATACTATTGCAATTGTGGGTAATGAGTTTGTGACAGGATTGTTCTCAATATTTTCACAGGTATCACGTAATATTGCTCTGGAAGCCTTCATGATCAAGCCATCCAGTTTCACAGGAATGACTTGTACTGCCTTCCAGAAAATATCTGCAAATTCTGACAAGTCAGTGACTCCTGATTGGGGAAGATGGGAAGCAAATCACAATCCTGATCTATATTTGAATTTCAAGTGCAACACTGGCAATCTGGATGGTTCTTTGGTGAATTCTTCTACCAGGGTAAGTCAGTACAATTATGAATGTAAGTTATCTATTTTATTTATTTAGTGTTTTCAGTAGCACATTTAGGCAGAATACTGATTTGTCAAATGCATATTTTATGTGTTGTTAGCATTGTAAACTGGTGAATAATTTCAGCATGTAAATGGGCTTAAACTGGTGTATTGGATGTAGCATATTTTATTGTGCTAATTGATACTCCATTAATATAATCAGGCAGAATACAGGATGTGAATAGAAATGAATGTCTTCTTTCTGTCTCTGAGTCCAGTTCTGCAAGCTTTTCGATGTGTAAACAATCTCTTAAGTTAATTTGGAAATATTTGATCTAGTGAGGCGCTCTCAGGGGATTTTACATTGCAAGGATGTATTTTTTAGGGAAATTACGTTTACTTCCACTAAATAATATTACACTATCTTCTGGACTTTATACTGAGGAAGAGTGTTACGTTGGAGTTTTTGAGTAGTAGTTGAAGAAAATAATAAATAAGCCTTTTAATAGAATGTGCTGTTGTTATCAAATAATGAAGTGGAACAATTAAATTTTGATCTAGCAGGAAATGGAATTTTGTATTTGGCTGAGCATGTTATTAAATTTAGGTATTACAGTGTTGAAGTTTTGTTATCCTTCAGCTAAATCTCAGTTTAACAGGCTTCTTTCTTGAAATATTTACTATGACAAAATGATGCTTTTCTGGACAATATTACTCATTTATTGAATGTGAAAGTATTTTGATTGAAGTTTGGGTATTTTAATCTGTATGGACTATGCAGTCAGTGATATGGTAGTTTGTGCTCTCAGGATCTTCTGCTAAAAGGAGTCATCTTAATAATGGAAGAATAGGTTAATTTTTTTTCCTTCAATGGAGTTCATTTTTTTCAGTGAACACTTTTAACATGTCTCTCTATATGCAAGAGAAAGTTGTATCTGAAAAGAAATGAGTTTGCCATCCATAAGATAAAATCAAATGTCAGTGATCTAAAAGACACAAGACTTCTGCAAGTAGCAGTCCTGTAACACTCTGAAATATATGGGATAGTGTTATTGATATAGAAATATATATGGGATTACTTGAATTGGAAAATTTTCTTTATTAGCTCTACCAGTTTATTTTGTACTCCTTCAGAAACTGAGTACCAACATTTTTAGTAAATTAATCTCTTTATAGTTGGATGGTCAAGCACTGGTGTACCTCTCTTGTTATAAAGAATCCTACCCTAAGTGCAAATTTCTCATCTCTTCTGTCAGCATGCATGTGCCAAATACCTAAAGTAAATTAGACCGGTTATTTGAAGCCCCTTTCTAAAATGTTGTCAGAATGTCACTATAATGATCTCAGTAAAATCTTTCCTTGTATGCTTTGAACCTACCTAACTTTATACAATATACAGAAGGGAAATGCTACTGATTACACAAAGAAGCCACGAAGAAGTGAGCTTATTACCATGCAAAGCAGTTCTGGAGTATGTGATATCTATTCTGACAGAAGTGACTTTATTAGGTGGGTGTCTAGTTATCACCTGTATATGAATTTGTAAATATTGTAACAGCATGATATAGGAGATTATAGATTCAGCTAAATGTTAATTACATGGCTTTAGGTTTTACGCAAAGGTGTACTCAGGTTTTAAATGTGGTATGCGAATGAGCAGACTGAATATATTCCTTTAGCTTAATCGTGAAAAGCAAGAAGTTTTCATTCACTGTTGTTCTCTGACAGTTTTAGGCGAAGCACTCCCTTAATTCGTTCTGAAATTGGTTACATTTCTTCACTGTTAAATAGAATGGTATGTAGAATTGTAACTGATAACAGAAAATGGGATTCTTTATCATCATCCACTAGCAAAATTTTCTATATTTGTTCATTGGAGGCAAACCATAAACTGACCTGATTGTGCTGTGCAAAGTTTAGGAAAATAGAGAATTTGTGATAGAGGTCAGAATAGTTTCTTTTATTATATCTGACCTTTACAACTTCCTCTTAGATGCTGAGATTATTCTTAGAATCTTCCTCTATTTAGTATAGGATTAATAATGAAGAAAAAGAAACATCTAATTAAAATCACCAAGTACAAGTGGTTATCACAAATTTAATTTACTTCTAATAAAAATGTGAAAAATTGCTTAAGAAGCTTATTAAAAGAAAACGTTTATGTTTTTCTGCTAGAAAGTGTACCCTCTTCAAATGTATAATATTGTAGATCACCTGCTCACTTGAAAAAACAATTGTCTATATTGTCTGTCATTAAAAAATTGCACTAATCAATTAAAAAGGTGAATACTCATGAAGTAAAGTGTGGGCAGTTGATGGGAGAAGTCTGAAATAGATGAGCACAAGCTTTCTTGTGAATACAATCAAAGCTTTTGTAGCTACCCATAGTGATATTTCCTGGCAATAGCAGGAAATTCATACAAATTTAGATGGTGATTTTCTGTTCATAACTTAGTCTGATCTGGTTATTATGGGATAGAACGCCCCTAAAAGGTTAAGAAATATCAAAATTTAAATAAAAAAGRAAAAAACTGTAAAAAAAGAGTAGACTTTGAAAATTAAATAATTTAAAAGACACTGAAAGAGGTCCACAATTCAGAGAAGTTGGGCAGATGACTRTTAAAATATATCTGTATCCATTTATGGTTCAACTATGTTGTAGGTCTTTTATAGACTACCTTGCAGTGTTTTCAGATACCCTAAATCAAAGTATTATTGAAGTTTTATACACTTTAAATTTTTATCTTTAAATCTAATTCTGACTCTGTGGCCAGCTGCAAGTTTAAAAATAATCATTTACCACTGTTGCACTTCAGAGGTTTTGTATGGTAGGATTTAGACCCAAATGCCTTCTCTTAGATCCTATTTTYGCTGTTAGTAGCGGGCTTTTGCTGTCTGACTGGACTTTACTGGGTTAAAAAAAAGAAAGCTCAGATATATACTCCAAGTTTTTGATAGAGTAGTTTGTATTTTGAYACCTTGGTTGTTTTACTCTCTGTTTAAGTAGGTTTAAGGGAATCCTCCTACCCTGGGTCTCCAGACAGAGATCCTATCACAGGAGTTCTCCTGAGACACAATTTTGTCCCATGAACTGTCTGTGGTCCAAGGAGATTGCAGTAATGATGTGATGATGATACTCCAACAAGGCTGTTGTAACATTTCAACTCGGACAATGTGAGAAGAGTTTATGAAATTTTAATGCCATTCAGTATGAATCCAGTGGCTGGTTCTAGTTTGATATCAGACCTGAAGCATACTTGGAACCCAATCTCTGTTCCAACCTGATCCTGCAAATTATCTCCAGTGTGCAAAGATAGTCACTTGGACAGTTAACCCACCCTCTGACTCAGTGAAATTGCTTCAACAGAGAATGAACCTTTAAACTTCCTGTACTATGGTAACGAACTGTGTAGCTTATAGGGGACTGTAGGTTTGGTATTTGTGCTTTGACTTTAAGGAAAGTATTTTGTTTAAAAAATTTATAGTTTCACCTTCATTGAAAATGCCTGTCAAATGAAAAGTCTATTCCTGCCTTTAATTATCCTCCTGACACAAAAATGAATTGGAAGTGAGGTTTTGAAATTTCAGTAATGTATATTTCACGTGTAATACCTCACTCCTGAAATTTGAATTCCTCATAATAGTTTGCGTGTATTCCATGTAACTTTTCAATTGTATTTATTTCTTCTATACCCTGAGCCAGGCTGACCTTTTGATTTGTCAGGTTGTATTACAGGTGGTGTCCGTGTGACAAAATGTTAGAAGTTAAATTGGTACCAGGCATGCTAACCACAAAAACAAATTCTAAAGTGCTCTGACAAAATTCTATGATTACTTGCATATACCACATTGAGATATTATACAATTYTAGAAATATTCTTATCTCAGATACATAATGGAAGATATACAATCTATGTTAGAAAAGGTTCTGTCTTGCATAAGATATTAATAAATTTTGATTGTCAGACTGTAGATTTAATATATACATAATGGTAAATTCATAGGTAAAAGTTACTGGGAATGGAGAAAAGAACTTAATGCAAAGATTTCCACCAAGTGACAAGAGTGTAGGGTAAAGCACAGAATTAAAAATCCAAAGAGGAATTGTGAAGTTGAAAATTATTGTTGCTGATATCATTGAGTTGCTCATCCATTTTAAGATACATTATTCCAGTTTCAGGATGCATGTGTACAGGATTTTTTCAATACATAAAGGTCACCTCAGGAAATTCAAAATTCAAATAATGTACTGAATTTGTGAAACATGTAATACAAAATGAATATACTCCCTGCAACTTGCACAGAGGATGGCTATTTTTGATTTTTCTGGTTCAGTCTATCAGAYTAAATGTTCCGCACCCCAGATCTTCTTTCATTCCATTCTACATTAAAAACAAATGTTTTTTAGTCTCCTGTTGAGAACATCCACGTTGAAATATTCCATAACTACATAAATCATACTTAGAAAATACTATCCTACATACTCAACAAAATACTGTTATACTACAGTATGTCACAGTGTATTGTTAGGGTAATTTTGTATTTTTTTTCTAGCGTGTAATAAGTAGCATGTTGATAGACATCACAAATGTAGTATGAATTATGTTGGCATCATCATTTCCGTCGTGATTGCCTTTAATTTCCCAGCACACATTGCTTCTTAGAGAGTATTGCAGCACTTTCCTCATCAAATATGATGAATTTTGAGTATGTCTGTATCATACACATTAGTACATGATTATAATTTTTCTTTTTTTAAAATTCTGTTATTTTTACAACTGCAGAAAACATACAATAAAGAAAACATTGCCAAGTAAGCAAGACACCAGCAAACAAAAATTATTTTCTCAGTTTTTTATGTATGGCATAGTACAGAGAAACACTTGGCTGAATACTGGAATACATAATATCAAAGCCTATTTTGTTTCAAAATATTTTTGTTTAATCTTGACATGCTTGTAAAATATTTCACAAACATGTCAAGATTAAAAATCCAGATCAAGGCATATCAGGTTACACACCAAAATTTGTCCTGTTCCCTTTCCTTTGGGAAAAAATTTTTGCCCATTTTTCTCTTTCCTCCATTTGATTTCCATGTCTTAGTGCCCAAAGCATTTTGCTCTTCTCTTGGATAATGATATTAATTTGAAAAATTTTCCTGGGAACTTACAGGAAAGTTTGCTTGGGTGTAAATTTATAAATTGATTTTACAGTAACAATCYAGGACTCTTTCTCCTTTCTCTGTGAGTAGGTGGGTGTTGTCACAAAGGTATATCTTAATGTGATGTAGGCATTTTAAAGTTTATTGTATTTTACCTGCTTCATCCTTTTACATTTATTCTACTTTTTAAAAAATCTTTTATATATAGTTATAATTTAATCCTCTAGTGGTTTTTATTGTGGTTTAGAATCTATCTAGACATAAATTATCTATTTATTCAATATTCTAAATAAGCACCTTGATTCTAATTTCTGCATTCAAAAAAGGATTGTTTAATATTCATTCTTATTCTTAGACATAATGTCTAATAGGTATTGAAAAGTAGCTGTTGGTATCTCTCTCATTACAGCCATGGAATCCTTGTTTTAAAATAAAATTTAAAATAAGTAAAAACATCGAGCAATATGATATATAAACTAGTGTTTTCTGTACAGGCACTAATTTGCTTGCAGGTGGGTTTAGATTGTACACTGAGCACTAGCTATGGAAAAAGTTGAAATGTCTGTCGCTCAGGTAATTAGAGGGTTTAATTTCAAAATCAAAACCAGACAAGACAAACTGCCCCTCTCTTTCTTTTTCCAGTATGCTCAAATCACACTTTT
Source organism: Amblyornis subalaris (assembly GCA_018881555.1). NCBI lineage: Eukaryota > Metazoa > Chordata > Aves > Passeriformes > Ptilonorhynchidae > Amblyornis > Amblyornis subalaris. Next base: position 4,248,920 of record JACAXG010000003.1, read on the forward strand.
TATATTTATACCTCTTACTACTATTCCTTCTCAAATAATGACTTTATGCCTACTATGACACCTTCAACATTTGTAGTTTGGCATTCTGTGTTCAATATACCTTCTTTTTTCTTTTCTCTGTACACGCTTCTGTGGCCTTTTATTATAATGTTGATGGTTATCCTGCACTTACAGATCTTTCTAAAGACTGAGAAAAATGAAACAGTGTCAAAATACTATTAATGCATGTGTGAAAAGTTTCAATTATCTTAGGTATACAGAAGAGTTTCTACAATTCTTTATTTTATGTTTTAACATATAAAAATTAATGTACATTATGGTTTTTGAAAGTAGGAAAAATTTAGCACTTTTTTCTGATTCATAGCAGACAAGCTCATGTCCTTTTGGGTTTTTTTCCATGTCCTTTGGCACTTCTCTTTAGCAGATAAAAAGCTTATTCTGCAAATAACAACAGCCMTCTGTGTGTTTTCTAAATTTCATTGATGTTTCAGAAACATATATTATGTTTAAAACTTAAAGTCATTTAGGCATTTAGTCATTCTCCTTTATGCTATGTACAGCTTGAAGTCCAAACTTGTATGTCTGAAGTAGTGAAAAGAATTATGAATAGCTTGAAGACAATAAATACAAGGACARAAGGACTGGGAGAATTAGCAACTTGTATTTGATATACAATTCTGTTATTTGAAAACACATTTTCTTTCTTGAGAAACAAATTTCTGTTCCTGAACACATGAATCATATTGATTTTACATATGCTGTCAGTATATATCTGGGAGATGTGCTGCCACTCTCTAATCCACAATGGTTGAGTAAAAAACTGTCTTCTGATTTTCAGCACCATTGCTCTTGTTACAGAAAAGTTCTTTGGGATTTCCCAAAGGGCATTATAAGATTAGTTTCCTTGCTATAAACTATCAGACTCCTTCATGTGCATTCTGCTGTTAAATAATAGTTTGTACACTAATTAAGATAAACCACATAACAAAAGCCCATTGATACCATAACAATTAATAACACAGTACATTAGTGGTTGGAACATATTTTAAGTTAACTTCTTGGTACTAAGGTAATAATGAACAAGTACAATGCTGAGTACAAGTACAAGTCCCAGTTCATGTGTTGACTGTTGAGGACTTAAACCCTAATTGTCTTGTTATATAAAATAAAAGACCTGCAATTTTTTTACTGTATAAATAATAAACTTTAAACATTTTTATAGAACTCCCTGTGTAAGTTAAGTATTTTCAACTATTCTTTTCTAAACTCTTCTTTCTAATGTTTATTTTCGCAGAGGATGATTGATGCCACAGAACATGCATCAGTATCCAATAAATAATTACATTTTGTTTCTCAAAAACTTTTTTACTACATGGTTGCTTAGGTAATTGATTTTTACCTAATTTAGAGAAGGTATTTACAATTTCTAAATTGATAATTTTAGTAACCATAGAAGTGTGTTTAGAAGTTGTTCCTTTTTCTTTCTTCCTTTTTTCTTTTTCTTTTTTTCTTTTCAGTGTTGCTTTGTTAGCTTATTTTGGACCACAAATAGACTGATGGTAACAGAGAGTTCACTCCAATAGATTGCTTTGATTATTTGGAGGTGATATGGCTGGATTTTTTTTTTCTGAATGTGGATTATTCTCCTAGAAATTCTTAATTTTTGCTGACTTTCTGGTCTCCAGCTGTATGTTATAATCTGATAAAATGGGTCAATAGGACACAGGTGAAGAGGTTCCTTTGGAGAAGTCAAACCCAGCACATGATATAAAGATGCTGATGGAAAGGTAGAGTCTTTTTCCTTATGAAAGTGACCGTGTTGGCTGGAACTTCTCTTCAGGAAAATGCAGCAGTATATGAGGTCGTGTATCAAAGATTTTTGAGTGGGTTTTGGTTTTATGCACATATAAAATTAATCTGCATGATTTTCTATGTGGTAGTTAAGATGCTATAATTGCTATGCTGCAGGAGCTTTCCAAAGAATATAGATATATGTATATCTCCAGATAGATAGTCATTACYGAGTATGTAGTGGAAGTCAGCAGTGGAATGCAAGTTTTCAGTCCAGGAAGTTGGTATGTTATCTGTAGGTTTTAAGCACAGTGTAGACCTAGGGGTGCAATTATGTAGAATACCTCATTTAAAGTGACTTATGAAGAGATGACTATACCAATGAGATGATTCATGAAAAGACTGGTATGGTTCAGAGCTGTCTCTGTGACACAGGAACTGAAATTTCAGTTAAAATATTACTGCCAATATTGCCTTGTTTGCTGTTTGCTGAAGAAATTATTTAATTGGGCAGAGTACTGTTTCTGTGGGTTTGGTGGGTTTAGCTGGGAGAAGGAATTCACCCTTAATTTCTTTCTTCCTTCCAAAAGAAGTACATGTTAGTAGAAATCTCTAACATTTCTTTTTTGAGTTGAAGGATTTAATATTTCCTTATTTAATTGATTGTTACCACTTCATAGAACTTGTGAGATGTTCCGTGCCAAGGTGAATTCAGAAGTATTTTGCCTAGTCTGACTTGTCTCTAAAAATAGATCTAAAATTCTGTGAAGTAAAAAATCTTCTTGCAGTAGTTGTTGATGTATTACAGTGGTGTTCACTGTAGCTTATATAGATGAAATAAATAGCTTATTTCATCTATAAGAATTAATTTTTTTATTATTTTAAAAACCAAGGTAAAATTCTGGCATTTTCTTCTGTACAAAAAGAATGATAAATTGTACTCATCTATGAGCATACGTGCACATACGCCTGGTTATACAAATGGCCTGAAGTTGTGTCAGGGGAGGTTTAAGTTGGGTATTAGAGAAAGTTTCTTCACCCAGAGGGTGTTCAGGCACTGGAACAGGCTCCCCAGGGAGGCGGTCACAGCAGCAAGCCTGACAGAGTGCCATAAGTGTTTGGATAGTGCTCTCACACATGTGGTGTGACTCTTGGAGCCGTCCTATGAAGGGCTCGGAGTTGGGCTTGATGATCCTTGTGGGTCACTTCCAACTCAGCCTGTTTTATGATTCCGTGAAATAACTTTATTATGGAGTTTTACCTGGTTGGTAAGCAGGTTGAGCAAGTCCAGAGAAGGGCAGTGGAGCTGGTAAAGCATCTGGAGCACAAGTCCTCTGAGGAGCAGCTGAGGGAGCCGGGATTGTTTAACCTGGCRAAAAGGAGGCTTGGGAGGACCCTATTGCTCTAAACACCTGAAAGAAGACTGTAGCCAGGTAGGGTTTAGTCTTTTCTYCCAGGTAACAAGTGACAGAACAAAAGGAAATGGCCTCGAGTTGTACCAGAGGAGATTTAGATTGGATATTAGGAAAAGTTTCCTCGTGGAAAGGGTTGTTGGGCATTGGAACAGGCTGCTCAGGAAGTGGTGAAGTCACTCAAGTGACTCAAAAAATGTGGTCAAGACATTCAAAAAGAGCTCCAAAAACATGTGGGTGTGACACTTGGGGAAATGGTTTAGCAGTGAACATGGCAGTGCTGGCTTAASAGTTGGACTTGGCAATTTTAGAGGTCTTTTCCAAGCTTAACAGTTCCATGTTTTGAAGTTTCCTAGTTTTGAGGACTGGAATCCTGCTTTCTGTGTGTATGGGGTTAGCAACAGTTATTCTGGAAGGAGAGTGCACACATGGACAGGTTTAAACACAGGTATGTGTTTATGATGCCTATTTGAGTTTAATCTATTTTCTGAACTTTGGAAATGTCTCCTAAAAAAAAAGTACAGAGGGAAAGTTAAGTAGAACAGAGTGAGGCAAGGAGAAGGGGGAAACAGTGAACTTAGTAGAATCAATTTCCTGAGTTTACAGTTCTCGTGAGATCATTCTCGGCTCTGTTATAACATCTAGTTGGAGTGTGTGGGAAGAGGGAGAGTTTGGTGATGAGGGAGGAGGAGAGAGTTCTTGGGTTTTTTTAACAACAACAAAAAAAACTTTGACAAGACTTGTGTTACTAGGAGAGTTGACTGTGACTGTAATGTTTCCTTCTTGTCTGTCATTTTAGACTCAATGTCGTGTGTTACTCTTTGAAAATAGGATGTAATAGTGCATGACTACTGTCCCAGTGCGCATCTCACAAAGATGTGCATAGCATTTCTTGAGCCCATCTCAATGAAAAATTTATTTTTTAGCTAAATGAATATTGATATGCTGATTCATGTTTATGCTGTGAGCTCTTTCTGCATTATTGATTTATGTATGGTTGGTATAATATACATCAAATATATCAAGGAAAGCTTGTAAATTTGTTGAACTGTAATTGAACATAGTACGTTCAGACCTGAAGAGTACAGATGGGATCCTACCATAACTTCCTATCTGTGAGTTATAAAAATCCCATTTTAACAATTCCATAGTTCTACATAAGAACTAATTCATTACTGTAAAATACTGTTAYTGTACTCCCAAAATGTCAGTGAAGGAAGTTACCGGTGTTAATTGAGCTTCGAAATCATMAGTAAGCTCGGCATTACAGAGAGAGGAATGCTGCACAGATATTCATTGTTTAACTTTATCGATGGACAGCCATTCTTTGGGAAGTTAACTGGCCTCACAATCTTTTTTTAGTGGATGAAACTCATACACAGCTTTCCTTGGTTTCTGAGAGAACTTCATGATGAAATACAGAGATTTCCATAATGAATTTGAGAAAAACAAATGGGTTAAATGACTCTTCATCCAGGCCTTTACCGCTTTCTTCTCTTGGTATCAATGACTGACTAAAATTTAATTTAAAACAATAGTAGTCAGAAGCTACAATTTTACTTAAAATAGCTAGAAACATTCAGTACTTCAGAAAGAAACTTGAATTTAATGTTTCAAATGCTAGTGAAAAGTGTTGCATTTAGGGATATAAGAAAAGCAGCAAAGGGTCAGTCCAAAATTCAGTTTACACTTATTTCTTACCTGTGGTAGGCTGGAAGCTTTGGGAGAGAAATATATAGAAAAACAGACATGCAGTGGTACATCTCTTATATGGACCTTTTATGCCTTATGGATTTTCTCAACAACAGACTGCATCCAGAAGATTATCCATACAGGAAATTAGTTCCTTTTTTTGGAAAAAAATTATMTGAGCTTTTGAGACATCCTAACGATTTAGGCCTTACAGTACCACACTTGGATTGATTTATTTATTCACTAAGCTATATTACATTTGTTATTATATGTAGGAATAGTTCTCTTTCTTCATGTACCAAGAATGCAAATATACAAACCTGAGAACAGAAGTGATGCTGATTGTTCAAAAGTCCACATCTGTTAACATCCTCTCTGTGTGCATGGGAATACATATTCATACAGTATCAAACTAAAGTCCTGGAGGTTTTCTGCCATTAATCCTTGTACTGAATTTTTTTCATACACCCTGCATTACTGCTAAGAAGAAAACAAGGGGAAAAAATAAGTTGGCCAATTGTTTTAGATCAAAACAGGCTGGAGGCTATGAATTTTGGATAGACAAGATAGCATTGAATTGTATTCCTTTCCTAAATTTAGGTTAAAGCCCTTCAGACCAGAACTCTGATGAACCAGAATTGAAAAACACAATGGCTAATTTGATATGTACAGGTCATACAGTAGATGTAACAGCTGYGTAGTGTATGCTTCACTGACCAGCATATGCTGCTACTTTAAAAGAAAAATAGTAAGCTTAGGACTTGACACTTAAAAAAATTGCAATTCTGCAACATTTTATTACAGAAAGCCTCCTGTATTTAATAAGCTCCGTTTGATCGGTACCRTGTGAAGTGTCTTAACAGATTCAAAACTCTTACTAAATATAGTCTAGCAAAGTTGCATATAATTATCAGAGTCATTGAACTGAAGAGTTATTTACAGCTATGTTGTGTTTCTTCAGCCTTTATTGCTGCACTTCTGATGATAGCAGTCATCTACAGAAATGCCACAGAATATCAAATATACTGTTTAAGTGGTACTGATCATTTAAATGTGTACATTCCTGATTTCCACATAGAATAGGACTAAAAATGTATTCCAAACTATTTTAATAGTGCCTGTTCACCAAAACTGTGGTTTTCATTTTTGTGGACTTTCAGTGTACTTGATTGATTTGGCATCTCTATTTTAATCCGTCCTTTTCAGAAATTTCATGTCTGATTTTAGTGAAGTCTGTAGTAAGCAAATGTCTAATGGGTGTATATRTCAGAATATATGTAGTGTATTTAAACAAAGTGCATCTTGCCCTTAGAGTTTAGTTAAATTCTGTCAAATAACAAATCAAATCAAATGGCAGAATGAAGCTTCAGCATTGTCTTCCTGCATAGTGCAATTGCTAAAATTTCTGTAAGGAAGAAACTTTCAAAGAGGATCAGACTCACTGGGTACCATTTGCTACAGTGCTTCTCAGTGTTTTGTTTCTTGGGAATTCATTAATGTGTGGAACATCACTCCAGACATAGTTGAAAACTAGCAGTGAATATTAAAATCTATTGATAACTGACTACGTGCAATGAATACTCAGAAAACCTACTGCTGTACTATTTGGGCCTGATTTACCCAATATAATCCCAATGCAATCACTGCACTGAAGTCTGATTTATTTTGGCTGGCAATCTGTGTATTCCTGAAAATATCTTAGCCAGTTTGTTAGCACTTAAAAAAGAAACCCAAACATAAAGTGACTAGGGCACTATTTTCTGTTTTCATTTCAAAAACTCTGAAAGGTTATCTTTTTCACTTAGCATTAAGCTCAGGATACTTTCATATTAATCAAATTTAAATCATCAGTGAAAGTAAGATAATTTGGACACTATAAGCATGAACTGGTAACCAGTTGCTTCTTGCGATTATCTGCTCATCCTTGATAGATGGTAACATACTTGTTCAGGTTCATGCTAGTACCAGTTGCTAAAGTAGTAGATATGCCCTGGCAATCTTGCTTCTTCTAAGACCCTATTACCACTAGGAAGAGTAAGATATATAGATGATGCTGTTATTTTTTCCATAGTGCCTTCTGTTTTCAGGAGTTTGTACAGTCAGTAAAAGCTACCCTGTATTTGCTGATTTCTCAGTATCCTTGAAAGTGGTACAACAGTAAAACTGGTTTGCCTTATATTTCAGCCAAATAATGGAAGTTTTTAATAATTATTAGGATCTGAGAATGACCTTCCTTTAAAATGAAATGGGTCTTCTGCAACTGGGAAATGGGTAGGAGCATCAAAAAATGAAATATACCTTCTGTAGGCAAAATGTGCAGATGTGTCATGTGAAGTTGTTATATAACCTGAAGAGTCAGGGAGGGGATGTTTATTCAGCTCAGTGAACAAGTCCTGGAGTGAGGTTCAAAACTTTAGGACACTAAATTAAACATCATCAGTGCCGGAAAGGAACAGGCTACAGCTTTCACATACAGCTATGGTGGTGTCTTCATGCAATTATGAAGAAGAAAAAAAATGTAGGAAAACTCTTCTAGGACTAGAACTCTTTTYCTCTTGTTGTGTCATTAGCTTTGCCATTACATTCTTTTGTGCTGTTGTGAGAGCATACCATGCTGATTTGCAAAGAGCTAAGGATCCCAGCTCCATTTTATTTAGCATGTGAAAGGGTTTGAAAGAGCACAAGCCTATCTCCCCTGTAGGTGTCAATATGTATATATCGCAATAATGCGTCAAAATTGAAATAATGCCTAAAAAATGTGTTAAAAAATAATAAGTTCTGAGCTGCTGAAGATATTATCTTGGAAATAAGTTTCTACTGGCACTCCATGCATCATTTCTTCAATTCCCTTTGTAATCAGTGTAAGGGTTTTGCCTACATGCAAACACAGAGGAAAATTAATCTGAATGAATTTTGAAAGTGTTTAAGTGAAACTCTAAGTATGCACCCTTATGCAGAATCAAAGTAGTTTTGACTCAGTTCAACTGAATTGAATTAATTTAGAAATGAATTCAGCTAAATTGAATTAAGGCCACTTAGTTATGAAGAAAGGCATCAACAGAAATATCGAAGAATAGTTTATTAATTTAGTTTAAATTAAGACTTTTAGTAACTTGTTCTAACTTTTCTTGATCATCACTTGCATATATTCTTAACACAGGTACACTCTCCAGATTTTCTCAGAGATTTTCCTGTAAAGTGTCAGAGGCTCATTCTATAATACTTCTCCAGTGTAGAACGACTTTGTCTTTCTCTGCTTAATCAGTCTTGAAAACGTATCTTTCCTCTCCTTCTTTTTCCGTTTCACCTTGCTGTTTCTCTCTGGTCAAGTGTTTTCTTCTGTTAATCCATGCGGGAGGACTGACTGACCTCTCCTTATCCCAGTAAGAAATTAGTATGTAGTTAATTTTTACTGTGGAACTACATACTGAAAAGTGTTGTGTACTTTTCATCTCATGGCATCGCTATAGCTCGAAAAGCTATGTAACATTTGAAATGGACATTTGCAAAATGCAATGTTCAGAAATTACTCGTGAGGCTTCAGAGCCTGAACATGTGCTCAGGGTGATTCGCTTGACAGTAACACCTTTGAGCTGTCATTATCAACAGTTTCATACTGTTACGTAATAGTAGCTGTCTTAGCAGCTAATTTACAGTCCCTTGCTCCCTTATATCAAAATAAATTTGAGGTAAWGAAATACAATGAAAGGATAAAAGAAATTATTCCAGGGTTGATTTTTTTATGAGCTATAAATGGCAACAAAATGAAAAGGCAGTAAATATAAATTTACTGGAGTTCTCTTACATAACAGAGCCATGCAGGCAATCCAGGCAGAGCACAACCTAAAATTTAATAAAATTTGAGGAATTAATACATATTTTTATCTCCATAGAGTAAACAACCATGTAAGTCTGGAATGAAGCTGAATGAAGGAAAACTTCACAGTGAGGAGCCTCGGGTACATAACATTTTCATAAATCTGCTGACAGAGCATGTCAAGACAGCCAGCTGCTTTTGTCGTCTTATATCTGTTTATATTTTCCYATAGTATTGGCTCCTAAGTACTTATTTTGTAGTACAAGCACATTATAGCCCTTAAGCAGCAAGATAAATGCTTAGAGCTGATTCAGTTAGACTATTTGTTGGAATAAATCCTGCTCTCTCCTGCCTAATCACAGGAAGCTTTGCTGGCTATGTGACTGTTTTGTAAAGACACATAAATCTCATTCTTTCAGACAAGTGTCTGCATTCTCAAACTCATCATATCTAAGTGTATTCAGACAAACTTGTTGGAATTTCTTGTATTCCAACAGGCTGTGGGACTTGTAGAATAGGAAGAATTAGAGCAGTGAATCCATCAGAGGTGTACCTGTTATCCAATCCATGGCAAAGTACAGGAACATTACAGTAGTAAATCCTGCTTCAGTGATTATTGCAGGACAGGCCTTTTTYTCTGATTGACCTCCCAGGGCATTAGATATACACAAATCCATAGTAAAGGAATCCTCTCTGAAGGAGTAACAATTTGTTTTAAGATCAGCTACTCTAGGAATTTCAGGTGCTCTGACATTGTCACAATGCCATCCTCTTTCCTTTTCCAATGCTACATCTTAAAATTTTTTGAAGAATTAGTCTTTGAAAAAAAATATCGATGACTGGGGTTTTTTATATCCTTGCCTAAGAATTCCTTAGAACTTAAGTCAGACCTTCTAAAGCCTTGGCCATGAGGAATTTGCTTATTTGTAGASAAAATCTTGAATAATGACTACAAATTAAGATAATCAAATCTCTTTTCACCTGTTTTTCTTTCACTAATTTTTCAATTTCTTCTATGACATTTTTGTCTCTTTCCTTTACTGTGGTGTTCTTTATGTCCTTTTTTTAGGATTTATTTTTCCATTGATTCTGTTTCCTCTAGAGGAAGACAATACATGARAAATTAATCAGGTAATTTGTTTCTTTTTCCAATAACGTACTAATGCACTGCTTATCACTTCAGCTGATATTTAGCTGTTTTGGGCTATTTTTGATTTTTTTTTCCTTTCTCTTCTTTTGGCAAAAGAAGCTGTCAGGCACATCTTGCCCTTCGGCTGCTTGTGATGCTTCTGCTTAGGCTCTGCTGATAAGGTGATTGCCATTCTGTAGCAGGCAGAAAATCTCACTATAGAGGAGGTCTCGGTAAGGGCTGAATATACAAGGCCACTTTTGCAGTGCAGAAATTTTCAATAAATTTGTGGTTTACTATCATATAAAGGCAGAATGTCACCTATTGAGTGTTGGGCTGCTCCCTTAGGTGGAGAAGAGTTTGAATGATCTGTTATAGGGGCTTTTTTTGATATWTTTGCTAATATAAACTGAAAGTTTGGTAGAATAATTAAATTTTCATTAACTATAAAACTGATGGTTATGATTGCCTAAAGTGAAAATTATTTTGAATGTTAGATTTTCAATTAAAATCTGAAAAAAAAAATCCAGTGGGAATTTTTGACATGATAAATATTAAAGCTTTTACTGAATTGTTTCAATAAGCTTTAATTGTTTGAATAGTCTTCCCATGATTCTCTGAGCAAAATATAATACAAATATACTACTATACAAAATAGTAGGCAGACTGTATATCATGATTGTATATGGTAAATTTAAAAAGATGTCTGTTTGCTGGAGAAAAAGGAGGCAGTTTGGTTTTTTTTTTTCCTTTGGATGTTTACTTAGCACACAATCAAAATAAAAAAGATCTCATTACTGGGAAAGCATTTATGAACATGAAGACTCAGCTGAGCAGAGGCTCTCACCTTGACAAGGCATGGGGGCGACACCAACAAGGAAATGCACGATTGGCTCTGCGTGTCTCTGCAGAGGACTCTTCCTGTCACCTCACCATTTCCCTGAGCTCCCCAAGTCAAACAGCTGAGAACAGGCAGGTCCCTCCCAAAAGCAATGTCAGGCACCTGCCGTAGACTCCAAATGTCACRGCCAACTTCGCTTTTACTGAAGCTCAATGTTTTGGAACTTAGACCYGGTGTTTTCACTCACTGCTCTTTGCAACTGCTCTCCAGTACAGTGTAGCTCAGAAAAACTTTGTTAATGGTGATAACTGACAGACATGACTTCTCTCTGGGAATCTTGATCCAGATATACCTAAAATTTTAAACCCCTATGAATGTTGATGTTGATACGTACATTCCTCGCTTTAGGTAAGATTTCTTACGAATATTCTAGATTATATTTGTCACAGCAATAATAATGGCAGCCTRTGCACCTACTTGATGGAGCTATAAGCAAACCAGTTGGGGAAAGTTTTTCGGACAGATTTATTGGCTAAACATTTCCATGTTTGTCTTTTATTCAAAGAAGGCAACAAAGGTTTCTCAGGTGACAAATATGTTGCACTGTCTCTGATCTCGGTTTTCAAAGAACAGGAATTATGGAAATATCAAACTTAGTATTGACCCTATTTTTTTTGGTAAATACAATGGAAACCTATTTCACATTGCTAGGAACAAATTCTTGTCATGAGTTCCATTACACAGGTAGCCCAATATAAGACATTGACAAAGGTCAGTATAACATCAAAAATGTTACTAAAATGTTGAAAGTGTACAGGGTCAGGTATTCCACTAAATGACCAGTAGCTTTGAAAAATAATCAAATTAGCTCTGAACACTGCAATATCTTTATTAGCATTCTACTCAGAAGTGTATGTATGCTTTTAAAATTGTACATGCACTGCATAATGCCTGTTAAATAGAGAAAAGTGATTTTGTCAAGTGAATTGAAAACAGATTGATGCTGAGATAAAAATTGCTTGAAGGACACAAGGGAAGTATTTTGCCTCAAGAGGATGGGTCCATTTTTACCCCAGTAAACCTGTTTTAAGCTTGGAGTAATGGAGATGCAACTTAGTTTTTTTCACGAGTAGCACACATCATTGTGAAAAAGGGAGGAGGATTTTATTAGCTAAGTTATCAGATAACTTTAAGTCAAAAAATTAACCATTGTTGAACAAGGTTTATGAAAATATAGTTTTAGGTAAAAAGCTGCCTTCTAATGACAAGCGAGAATTCTCACTATTTTCAGGGAAATAGACTGTCATTCTGATTTAAGAAATTTGGGAGAGGCATAGTACAATCTTATAACAAAATAGTTAAGAGTGCAACCTACTAATACTGCTCTAGAAATTTTATATAAAGATTGACTTGTGGCCTCAGTATTATGAGAAATTGTATTCATAATGTGCATGTGTAGCATAATGGGGAAAAAATGGTTGTGGCTGTGTACCAGTAATACACCTTACCAGGAGTTCATGGGAAGGACTTCAAGTAGAAAATATTATTTCCTGATGCTCTGGGAGAATTTGAGAGGTAAGAGGCATATGCAAAGTACATGTCAGTAATAAAACAAAAAAATTAAATACGTGTAATAACATTGTTACATGCAATTGGCAGAGATCAAAATTCTAATGATCAATAAAAAATATTGTAAATTTTACCCTTTACATCTTTCCTTAATTTGCTTTTGGGGAAGCTTCATTCTTTTACTTTTTTTCAATGACMTTCCAAGAGTTCAGCCAAGATAACAATGTGGAGGTAAGAACTCAGACTTCACAGGTCTAGTGAATTCTTCAGTTTGCATTGAAATCTTTGCAGTAAACTTGGAAGACCAGTCAATATCACACTTGTGTTATGTACAATATTAACCAAGCAGCCTTCAATTCATGTATTTAGCATTCACCTGTTTGCCTTTGCATCACTGATGTTTTTGTTGTGAAAGCACTAATTATTTTCCTTCAAATTAAAGAAATTCAATGAATGATCATTAGACAAACTCCTTGGAGACCATCACTGTAACAGCTAGATGGATAATTAGAAAACAAGTAGATTAGATAATTGGAAAAAAGTGATACATAGTACACATTGAACCAGAAGTTTTTTATGTTGTTGATTTGCCATAGAATCTTTTTACTTGGCAAAGTTTTTCTGTTATTTAAACATGTGCAATACAAACCCTGTAAAATTAGCTCAGGAACTGCTCCATGAACTTTTATAAATACCTAGATTGAAATAACTACTAYCACTGACATAAGTTTAGAGAACCTGGATAAAAATTTACTCATTATATTTCCATTTTTAATAACATGTTTCAGTCCTAAATATAAAAATTAATCAAACAGGTGTGATTGTAATAAAATAGGATAAAAGATGTGCTCATTCACAGCGCATAATTTACTAGAAAATAATAGTAAATATCACTCCAGAGTCACTAACAAGAGGTAACAGAGCTCAAAGATTCACATATTGCTCACCTGTTGAAAAGTATCTATTCAGTCATTCTGCCAGTCATGTCTCCCAGATTTGCAAATTTAAACAATAGTTCTTTTTTATTATTAGTTTAGAATTAATTAGTCCTTCTGTAGGATCTTTGATTATTTGCAACACTTCAGTCTGTGGTAAACTATATTAATCAGCACTTGCATATTTTTTCACTTTTCTTTGAAGCAGTTTAGTTCATATCAGACTAATAACTTCCAATTGTTAAGTAGTCATGCAAGTGAGCCAAAGAGAAATATTAAAACTTTTATTTTCCTGATTACTGACAATGTGGTAATATGTGGGGGGAAATGACTCATATTACCAGCATTATAGACCACAAGTCCTTTTCTTGAAAGGACTGTGATTAAGAAAGGTGTGCCCAGCTCTGCATTGTTGGTGTCAGCATGAGGAGCAAGCAGTAACTCAATGCAGGTGCTTTCGGCTTTTCCTGCTTCTGCAGGTTGTAAAAAATACAGGTTTGCTCTGTAATTGTTCTTGTTAGATGTAGTCTGAGCTTTTCTTCTTTTGCTGAAATGTTCACTAGACTAAATTTAGATGGGGAGGCTGAAATAAATAATTTTCTTGGTGTGACTGATGTATTCCATGTTGACCTTACGAGGATCAAAGAGGTTTAGTATGAGTAAGGYCAAGTGATGGACAAAGTCATATGAAGTAAAATACAACCTCTCTGAAAGCCTCAATATTACTAACTCTTATCAGAGAAATAAATTGGTGCATTAGATACCTACAGTTATATAAGAAGTGAAGTGTTTATCTCTGCTGTTTCTGTAGAAATAGCTGCCTTTCCATATTAAGAATCGACGGACTTGGGTGTAAGCAGGTCTGTTACTGTGAAATCATACATTTCTGTGCATGGCCTAGACCTGTCTGATCTCAGATGACTGTTTTCAAGCCTACTTACAGAAAATTATTCTACAATAACAGAAAACAGGAGTTGAAACTTTCAAATATCCTGGCAGTAGTTAGCCTATAAATGATGCATCAAAAGTGTTAGTTTTGAAAGGGGTGAGTAATTGAGATGCAAATAAAATTGAAGTCTGTTCCCAGAAAAAAAGCATTAGTATTTGTCTTAAGTTTTATATACATAATTTCATTACTGTCATAGTTGGCATAGGTTTGATGTCAAATATTTACATAATACTAATAAAAATATGCCCTACCTTCTTTCACATGGTGAGTAGCTAGCAACTCAAAGCAGGAAATTTTGCTGCTATTCTTTCTTCCACATGTGTAGATTAATTCCATGACTTTTTCAAAAGCTTGAAATAAATTTAATGCTTCACCATTTACCACAATATAATGATTTATACATTTGCCATAATGTATAAAGAACTTTTAAGAAAGATACTGGGATAAGAGAAGAGGGAACCAGCAATTCCTTATGTGTCTGAATTAAGTTTTGACCTAAAGAGAGACCCCTAAAAATTGATACAGAAATTCAGGTTTCATATCCTTTTCATCTTTGGGGTTTTTTTCTGTCAAGAGTGGCAGTTTCCACTCTAATTGTTTCCAATCTAATTGTGATATTGTATTATGTTTGTGTGAACAGTAAGAACTAAACAAAAACATGTAACTAATTTTATGTGGAACATTGATTGAAAGGATGGGTAWATAAGATGTTCGACTACTACTTTTGAAGCTGGATTCGGTCTGGTAGTATAAGCATGAAAATTCCGGAATAATTACATTTCTAGCACACAAATACAGAAAGAAATTATTTTCTCTTGTGAAAACCACAARGGGTAAAGGGTTTGGGGTAATTAATTCCTATGCTTGCCCTTCACTGTAGCTTCAGAACTTAACAAAAAATATGCTGCAATTAATTTAGATCTTCAGTCTTTCCGTCTTTTTACTTGGCTCTATTATAATTTTGACGTATTTATCAAACAAGGTAAAGTCACAAATCCAACCAAAGAGGGAGGAAATCTTCTTTCTCCTTTGGCAAATTGCATCCCTGCCCACGGCAGGGGGGGTGGAACTTGATGATCTTTAAGATGCAAGTTGCTTCTAATCAAGACTAAATGAGAGAGACTCAAACAGAATATTACTCTTCCCCTTTTCCCTTCCCTCCTCGGTCTATGGTGCTAAGGCAAAGATGAAGGGATTTGGGTTTTTTTAATTCTTGCGTCATAAATTTGAAAGAATTTTAAGAATGATCATAGGTCATAGAAATACAAGAAATGTAAGATTCCTTCTAACCCTAACCATTCTATTATTCTAAATGTAAGTATTGATGTCTCTTAGGAAATAACTAATTTCAGTGATCTGAAATTGAGCATAGAGATACCCAATCTGAACCTTCTGGAATGTAAGTGCTGAAAAATCTCTCAGAAAAACAGTCTTCAGGAATACTCTTTATTTTCGGCTTTCTCTAGAAAAATTATCTTCTCAAGTTTTTCTTCAGAAATCAGACCCTTCAAAACACTTCAGAATATCTTTAGTTTCTGACTGTTGRCTCTTGTTTCCCAATTTATCTGTCTGTAGTGAATTCCCTAAAGGCTTAGACCATCTGGTCCTTCAGTTTATTTAACTGTTTCTCAGTTTTTGTAAGCTTTGAATTAAAACTGTCAGGCTCAAGGTTTATAACCATAATGATTTCTCAGACATCATTAATTTTAATGTTTCCAGGATCTGTTCCATTTTTGCTCTTACACTTAKCTCCCATGGGAGTAAGAGCTTCCTTTCTTGTAGAATGTGCTTTAAAAGGGGATTAAAATGAAATAAGTAGGAGGAATCACTGTCTTGCAGTCCAAATCTTTATTGGAGTTACTTCAAATTTTCATGCATGAAATAGGTRCTTATGCATTTGCTTGCTTTCATGTAACCTTTCATTAAATATAGAAATAATTCCATTTTGCCAGTGGACAAACCTCCTCTAATGTGGGTGGTGATTATATATAGTAAATGAAGACATAATAACACATTAATTATTAACACATTAAGTAAGGGTTAACCAGCTAGTCTCAAAATACTTCTGGGAGGCTAATAAGTATTATTTATCCTTGGGGGTTTTTTAGCTGRCAAGATGTACAGACACTGATTTATAAATACTGATGTTATCTTCCACAACTCTTCTATAGGAGTTGGGTATTTTGTATATGTTCAGTTAAATTTACACATCTTTTACTCTACTGAGAGAACTGGTTACCATTTACTATCCCASTGAAAGAGAGTGAAATCTTAAATATACTTTTATGGATCTTTTGTGGTATATATTATATGTCAGTCTACTGAGTTTTTTAAAATATCTTAGTAGTTCACTAAAAAGTAATACGTTGGGGATCATTATCACTGCATAAAACCAGAAGTTCAGTATTAATATAGACATGAAAGATAAAAATATATATTATATTGATCATGACTTTTATTGTGGTTTTTTTAAATGCCCAGAGCAAGAACTTTAATAGTACAGTAGATAAATCACAGAAGTGTCTAGGGATTGCTGCCGTGCTTGCATTCTTGTTTTAAATTACAGGAACCTTAAATATTATCCTCTTAAAAAGCARGATTGTACCACAAGATAAAGTAATTAAGAGAAAGGCTACCACATAATGTGAATCTTGGGTCACGTCATCTACTCTTAAAGTCTGTATTTTTCCATTGCTACTGTCACAGCTGCTTTGATTTCCTTTGCGGTGACCTGAATCACATTTATTCACAGAATGATCAAGATTCCAAATGAAGAAGGGTTTACGAGACCTTAATAAGGGATCCTTCTGTAAGAATATTTGTACTTTTCCACGATAGACTTGCAGTTCTTTTTGGTGGCTCTCCCATCTCAGGAGTCCCAGAGGTCTTGAAGAAAGGTGTAATGTTTCTGTTAAAACTTAGAAACTCATCTAAACTAGGACAAGAGTATTTTACTTTTAAAAATAGTTATCTGCTGATATCAGTTCAACTGAATTTCACACTTTAATATTAATGATTTTAGAAGTGGTTTGCCTGGAGGAGGGCATCAGACTTACAATTGTAAATATATTATTTTGTATATAAAGGAGGAGAGGGTTTTTTTACTTGTTGTAAGACAATCCCTTTTTTTTTTTTTCTCCTTTTACACTCAGAATCTGAGGTACTGCTAGGCTTTTAGCAGCCCATATTATGTAGTAATTGGTGCTGTCATATTAGCTAGTCTCACTGCTTAGGAAATCGAGGAGGTATTCTCATTCTTTAGTTTAAGACTGTCTTCTGTACATAAAATTGTACTTAAAGACAGTTAAAGAAGACAAAGTTGATATACCTGTGATAAAATGTTTCATTTCCTGGAGCTGGATCCCCTTATATTTTKCTTACTACTACAATTAATCTAAAAGTCTAAGATATTCTTGGGAATACTGGCTAATTTTTCCTTCCTTAGAACTCTCAATAATTTTCAAGAAATACATTCTTTTTCAAATCATATATTGCTTTGCACTATCATAACCATTGCTTTGTAGTTCCATGTGAAGCCTTTTGTATGACCTTCCTACAAGCACCTGTTGTGCTTGTTGTGCACTTGTTGTGCTGTCTAAGCATAATTAATGGCACTCTCCTAGTGGTGAGTGTTGAATGCTAATTTGTCATAGAAGGCTTGATACAAGGGTATTGCCCTTCTTGTGCTTTAGCTGAGTGCCACTATAGCAGTACATTTATGTTTAGAAGATATAATTCTTAATATTTCGTCTTTAACGTCAGCTAAATAACAYCCCTAATGGGTAAGACAGCATGAAGTCCTGCCTTGTCAATTAGAAATTACCAAATTAGTAATATTTAACATGAATACTGTTGTGCAGGCATCAAGAAAATATATGAAAATAGGGTCACTTGTCCCACTGGTTTTTAAATTAAAACTTTTTATGTGAAGAGAATTTCCAGTGTAAGATATAGATTCATTGTAGAGGTTTAGAGTCACAACTCTAACTCTTATATATTGGTATTAATCAGTTTATACCAGTGGAGGTTCCATCTGTAAAGACTAAAACTGCCATCTCTGTGTTTACACTGAATATTAAGTTGAGGTTTATTCTGAATTTGTTTTCTAATTCAAATGGTTTCCATTTCAATTTCAAAAAGCTTTAACTGTAACTTTTATATAAATAAATATAAATATTAAATATATATATAATATATMTTTATAATAAAAATATGTATTATACATATACACACGCATATATATGTTATACATATATATACACAATATGGTGTAGTCCAGCTTTAAAACTCTGGCAGGTGTATAAACCAGAGGTTAGTGTTGTGGTCCAGCTCACCTCTGTCATGTATTTCAAGCAGAGCTGAGACTGCTTGTAATTACCTCAGTAAGTTGGCTTAGCTCTTTCCTGTGCTTTGAAGAAACAAAAAAAGGTACAGGAATTTTCCCAATTGTCCCCAGACAGGAAGAAAAAAGAATTCCCAGCTTTTCCAAATTCCAGCATCTGTAGCCTTTCAGATGGTGCGACCCCAGACCAGGAAGATGGAGGAGGATTGCATGACAATGGACTAAGTTATGACCGGCCACCTTCCGATGGGGTCATTGTTTGGATGCCCCTTTAGTTAGAAATTTTCCTTGTTTTTCTACCTTGAATATTTACCCTTGGACAAAACCTAGGTCTCAGGTTTACTACTATTCTTCTGCCACTTCACACATTGTCAAATGATTGTTCAGGTACTAAAGTAAAAATCTCAGTAGAGTTTTAAATTGAGGGTTAGAACATAGCTGTAAATTAACAGGAATGTGATTATCTACAGCTATGCAGAGACAGTAAAAATTAACACTGATTGCTAAGAATGACTGGATGGATACTGCTCTGTTTACAGTTATTAACCAGATGCTGCTTGGAGGATATTTCTCTGGTTTTCTCATTTACAGGTGATAAATTATCTCTAGAATGTAAAATAAGCTTTGCCTTTTCGATATTAGGATATATTTATTTCAATGGCACTGAATGCCACTGAAGGATATTTTACCACAAGAGGAGTAGATTTGCTTATGTCTATCAGAAAAAAGGCGGCCAAATGCAAATCTACAAATCTTAGGCTGCTGGAATGTTTATATAACAAAATGCATTATAGCAAAGAAGATTGACAGAGTTAACTTGATTCGCCTGTGTTGAGCCTTATTAAGCACTCTGTCTCAATATTACAGACTTAATTAGCTGGAATCATTGTTACATCACCTTCAATGGGGAGGATAATTGATGTGAGTTGAGGCAAGTCTAATAGGCTTGACCTTCAGTCAGATATTTGAGTGGTTAAGAACTTAAATGTGTACTATACTTACCTGAAGGTTCAGACTGATCAAGTCTTCAAAAGAAAGACCTGCAAAAGTCGATGCTGAGAAAGTCAAGTGCAGGCATACACACACTTTAAATGTAGCTGGAAGTTGAACTTTCTCCTGGACTTTAAGCAGCTATGTAAAAATACTGCTGACTGGAGCATGTGTTCTTATGTCTAGGGAAGGAAATAGCAATCAAAGCAGTAACAGGTTGTCAGTAAGAACAAAAGCAAAAAAGTAAGGTGGTTTCTTGTTTTCATGTCACAGTCTAAATACACCGACATTAATTTCCTTCCAAAAACTTAAATCTACCTGCTATCTTCTTTGCAATTTTTGCATATGGTATACATATCCACATTTCCCTCAGAAATTATTTAATAGATACAGTGTTTATATCTACATCCTTCCCCAAATGCAGTCCAGAGCACCATAATGATGCCTGTCAACGGCAAATATGCCTGAGTGTCACAGCCGTGGTCTGGGTGTGTTTTTATTCACTGGACAGGGCTACAGTGGAAACAGAACAGCCTGAAGTGAAAAAAGCATCGACTCTTTCACAACTGGATATCCTCCTGTTGCCCTGAATGTCTTGAGAACCATAACCTCTGCCTATACCATGGGAGGAGATAGATCTTTTAAGTGTCCTCTTCTCATTTCTTCATGTAGGTTATAGCCCATGAATTTCCAAGGCCTCCGTAAAGATACAGAGTTTGGACTCTGTAAATCTCATCCTTAACTAAGTGCTGCTGAACCTAGGACACATCAGTAAAGGATGAAGAACATACAGACTAGAGACTAAGTGATTTGTTATGTCACCTTTGGCAGTGGCTGAAAGCAAGGACTTTGGAAAGGATGTCTGAACTGGGCTAGCCTGAAGAGAAAATGTCCCAGAACACTCCTACACCAGTTTACAGCTCTGGGTTTTCTTGTGAGGTCTCTACTAGGGAAATATCTTATAATGAATTGTTATTAGGGGCTTTCTCCTTAGAGAAAAAGGCAGAATTGTGACTTAAACAAAATTTTAAACCTCAGGTGAAGTGTGAATTTGATCTGTGACTGTCAGGCATACCATTATTCTTTTTTGTACTAATAACAGCTCGACTAGGAAATACAGTAGAACACTGGACTTCTGTGAAATTCAGATGCCAAATGAGTTTTAGTACATGACAGCTGAGAAACTTTCTCTGAATAGAAAATTAGGAGATTTCTGAAAGTCTTGCTGTTGCTAATGAAAATTACAGCTCTTTCAGTATTGCATAGTGCATATTCTGCCAAAATAGTATACTTAAGATCTGGTATTCAGCATCTTTTGTGATCTGATGCACTTGACTGAACGGCATGATGTGCACTGCCTTGCCTGTAAATAGTCATGACAGAACTATGTCAAAGGAGCTGCCTCGTAGGTACTTGTTTTTCCTTGTTTTAGGAATTAAAGAAAGTTTCTAGTGATCCTGTGTGAAGAATTAATAATATCAGTAAAATATTAAATTATAAATAATTGTGAAAATCTTGTAGGCTTCTAGAAATGACTACTTAACATGAGCAGATAAAAACAATCTCTCAAATACCGCAAAATAGCTGCACTGACTTTGAAGTTACTATGCTTACTCTCTAATACAATATATGGGAAAGGTTCAGTGGTACACTGTTTCCTGAGTTCTGTAGAAATTGTCTTGCTTTTGTATAACTCTCCCTGAGAAGTTCGACTGAACACCTTTTAAAATGTATATATGCATATGTATATATGTGTATGTATAAGCCCCAGGTATATACACACTTAAATATCTATGTAAGTGTAAGTATGATGACAAAAGTATAAAAGTTTATGCTTAGTCTTGACTGTAGCTGAATATCTTCCTGAATAGCTTCATGGTTTAAGCAACATTGCTGTCACGGTCTGGCTGTAGGTAAGAGTTGTTGCTTGCTCTACTGATATTTCATTATGATTTGCTGGCAGCTGAGGTCTTACTCTTTTGGATAATCTGACTATGGAATTTTATTTGGGTAGCATTTTAGAGATAATTTAAGAGCCCACTACAGCTTTCCTTCAGGAGATCAGAAAATGGAAAACATAGGCTAGCTTATTTACATTACTAGTTGTTAATTCAGGAATTAATTTTAATGCAATGTAGAAGCATCAAGTGTACAATCCTATGTGATCCTTCAGGTTCAAATACCAGTGATTGTTCAGCTGTTCTTGTTCCTGGGACATTAGAATAGTTTCACTGCTGATGTAGACCAAATTAGAAACTTCCATTGGTCATATACCATATCTATGATTAGGTTTTTCTTAACACCTTTTTATAGACCTCTTAAAATTAGTCCACAGATTCTCAGGGTTCTATAGTCCATGTGTTGAAATCTGTTGACTAAATAGTGTTGACATAATTCATCAGTTAGCCAGGTAATGAAACTTAGATTATTGGCTTTTTGCCTGTGAAGAAGGCTCAGAGGGAAGAGGCAAAGTGAGCTCTCATATTTTATTTCTCTTGACTGGCAGCACTAATATCTCTTTTATAAAGGCGAAGGGCTTTTAGTTCTTGAGCTTGCCTTTTAGAAGAGTTTTGTGTTTTTGATAAAATACATGGTTGCTTCAACATTTTGTAAAACACGATTGCTATTCTATAAAAATGGGCGAAGTTCTTCTTCATACCCTTTGACAAATTCATTTTACAAACAACTATAAAATTCTGTGTTTCACTCTAACAGGCCATAAGTTATGTATATGGAGTTAGAATACCCTGACAGTGGTCTTTTGTATCCAGGAAGAGTAAGAGTCCCAGTAAACAATATATAAAACTCTTACCCAGAAATTGTTACTAGAAATTGTGCTTCATGTAGCACTGGAACCTTAATCTTCTCTAATGGTCATCTGCTGAATCTTCTAAATTGTATCTGAAAGGGAAAAAAAAAAAATCACAATTGCTTCATTCTATATCATTATTTATTTAATGAAAAGTACTTAAGCTATTTGAGTAAAATGTAGATTTTGATACTGGAAAACTGTAATTATTGACAATGTTGTCTTCCACTCTGTGATACTGACAAATCCTAAACCTCAAGTGTCCCACACAGAGGAGACTGCTAACTAAAGACATCCATTTGTTGTAAATAAAAATTCCCCTGATAATATTGGTGTTTATCTCATTTGCTTGAGAAAACAGCATAATCATTTCACAGAAGAAGGGAAAAATAAAAACACTGCAGTGACCTCTGTGTTGATTTTCTGTGCAGGCAGGTATTTACTTCATTGTGTTTTACTATGACAGATAAATTTTAATTTCCATCTGTTTCATTCTAAAGAGAAATGCCAAAGAATTAATGACTTGAGATTATTCATTGTATCTTAATGTTACATTTTACTTTCACATAATTCATGCAGTAAATAGAAATACTGTATTTAGAAATACCTAATATTTCAGGGAAGCTTCCCATGTTTGCTCATAGGATGAGCCAACAAGCCACATTTTAATGAACGGATTGGGGAGATGGACTATTTTTATCTTCTCTCACTTGGTGTGAAATCATTCCCTTCCATCTGAGGCCACTAAACCGGTCAGAATGTTTTTGTCTGCATGGCGTGGGTGGGAGGGAACATTTACAAAGAATGAAGAGAAACATTTCTGGATGTTAGCTTGTTTTTCCTCAGCCTGAGTGCATCCCTCTTCAGAAAGATTTGTTGGAAAGGTTGAAAAGTTCAGATTCCCCTAATGCAACATTTGTATTTATGCCACATTTTTGTTCCATTTAGTCTTTCCCACAGAATCAAATATTGCTTATGGAATTAAGGTTATGCCACCACTGTACTGTTGATTTTGTGGTGGTTTTTTTAATTGTGTTGCTAAATCCACCTCTTTTTTTCTACTCCAAGAACTCTCATTTGGAGAGGATTTCATTTAGCATATTGCATCTTCGTTTTCCTGCCCTGCAATGGAAAATACCCAGGCTTCATTTTTCATGTAAGCCTCAGAATGTTTTCATGGTCTTTAGGGCAAGTGCAAGGAGAAGAGAGAAAGCTGATGAACTCAGAAATTTTGGCATGTTTATACATGGATTTAAGTTAATACATATAATCTTTTCTAACTCYGTTGCTTTGAAAGCTTTTTGACATCTGTTGGCACTGCTGGTGAATTTCCAGCTATGAGATCCATATGGTATGATGGGAACATTGGTTGAGTTCAAGATTTGTTAAAATGTACCCAACTGCCCRGTTCTGTTGATGTTGCAGACTTTCTTCCCAATTAGTCTTTGCTTACTTGTTATCTCAAGTTAAGGAACTTATTTCTGTATTCCGTTGCCTTTTTTGGTAATATGTGAATTTCAGTCTGTCCAGTGGAACTCTCCTTAATCCCACAGACTTGTTTGTTAACTGACACAGAGACACTATGTTTTAGCAAGGTCTAGGTCTTGTGCTGCATTTTTCACAGGGATCTGTACCTTCAGAAGAATTTTTTGCTGCTTCTCTGTACAAATTATTAAACACAGATATACAAACACAATTTTCACTTAAATATGTAAATAAACATTGAATAAAATTAGCACCCAAAGTAAATATCATGTCACAAGGAGCCAGATTAAAAAATATGGAGTTTTCTCCAGCTGAAAAAAGTGTTTTTGTGTAATCTCAAACCAGTAAGGCAAGGAGATGCCTTTGAACAACTCAGAATGCTTACAAGATGATTCTTATCAGAAATGTAATCAAATCCACYTTTCTAATCAAAGACCCAAGCAGCACTTTGTACAGGTTATGAACTGGAAATGCAGCTAGTGCACAGCTAACCTTGTGAAGATTTTCAAGAATTGACAAAGATACTTTTTTAATATACCACATGTTAAATAATGCTGCTTCCTTGAATTAAAAAAAATATATATTATCCTCTTAAAAGCTAGTATTTTAGCTTTTGATAAATATGGAAGTTGCAATAAAGGAATTATAAAGCTTCTGAAATAAAGTGTGTTTACTAGCTGTGCAGAAATGGTTGATTGGGGTGTTATTACCTTGTAGCAAGAATGTTCCTCTCTGTGTCACCTCTTTCTTGAGTGATGTGTACTCAGAAAGTGAGGCCTAGACTAATTTGTGTTACGTCCATTGAAAGATGGACCTGTAAGATTATAAAATGTAACCAGGAAATACGTAAAGTTGATGTGAATAAAAGGTCTTCATTAGAATTGTCTGTATTGAAAGTAGTCCTTTTTTTTTTTTTTTCAAAGTAACTACGTTATATAAACCATTTTCCCATGTGCAGGCTATACAACGTTATATGGAACCTGCCTCTTAAAACATTTACATGTTCTTTTGAGCTGTAACTGATATATTAAAATATTGAAACAAAATCTGTATTATATATAATCTTTGCTTCTAATTGTGTTCGTTTTTCTGTTCCACTGCAGACTTGTGCACAAGCTGCCACAAATTTGTAAACGCCTACACTACAACTGGGATAAATTGAATTTACTTTTTGAGTGGATGAAAGATTTTATGGTCAGAGTACAGATAGTTTCACTGGTAAGAACTGTAAGACAAAGAGCTTGTCATGGTAGTTAGCACATTGCTTATTCATGCAGTAGAGGGATAGCTATAGAATGGTAAGTTTATTTCTGGTCAAAATTGGAGATTATTCTGGTAAACTTTTGAAAATTTTGTTAAACACTTTTAATGAAGACCTGTGAGAGCTTTTGATGAAGATGCTGAGATCTCTTGAGGTCATCAGATTATCTAGTAAACCTAAATACAGTTAAAGACTTTTTCATGTTTGTCTGATACAGGCCCTCTGCAATTTCTTAAACAAAGACCTTCAACTATTTCAACTATTTTTTAAAAAGTTCTGTTTGTTTAAACTCCAGACATATGCTTTATTCAAAATTTTACAGTTTTCTGTTGAATTAACTGCTTTCACACATCTCACTTTCATGTTTGAATGTTTTCTTTTAAATTCTAGTAGTGCATATTTCCTTTCCTGAAATTTCTCACTTGTTGTTTCAGAACTTATCAAAATAATTTTATATATTTTTAGAATAAGCTATTCTTAAATTATTTAGAGTATCAATGTCTTTTATGTCTTTATCTTAATCATTGATGACAGTATGTAATGATGACTGACCCAAACAAGCCTTCTGGAATCCATGCAGAAATCTTCTCTGCTGTAGTTTTGTGTCAAAATCTGCCTTTTGCATTCCTTATTTTGAGCCCAAGTGAGCTCATCTTTTAGCACTTTCAGCAGAATTGTATTTCCCTTATGTGCTTAGGTTAAGATACATTGCAAATATTTCTTCATTCTTATCCACTAGTCTAATTACTCTGACCAAAAAAAATTAAGTTAGGATGGTTTAATATGATTTCTTCTTGGCAAATCTGTGTTGTCTGTTTATTATCATCTCATCCCCAGGTGCTTGGAAATTGATTTTTGAATAATTTTTTTAGTAAATTTTCAGATATCCCAGTTTAGTCAACTATTCTGTGAATCCCAAGACACATATAAAAAGGAGGRGGAAAAAAGTGTAAGTACTGGTTTTGCTGCCTTAATTCTAACCGTCCCCCTTTTCCACATGTCAGGCCTAACAGCTAAAACCTTGTTTCAGTTGATGACAGCTCTGTTAGATTGTTTAAGTCCTGCTGAAATGGAAATCTAAATACGGTTTTATTCTTTCCCTTTCCCCCCTTTTTTTGTCTGCTCTGATGTCCATTTTATTAAAATTATTCCCAGTGCTTGGTCACAATTAGTTGCTTTCTAAAGACAAAAGAAAAATTTCCCAAACTGTTTCAGACTTCTCTGTTATCAGTGATTGCACTTTTTTGTGTAAAGGAAAGACCCTTTAGTGCTTCTTCTGCTTGCAATTTTTAATATTTTCTTGGTTGATTTAATATACCTTACTTGTCATTTCTCATTACCTCCCTAAGAAATTGATGCTATTTCTTTATAGATTATATTGTTTGCACTCTTGGTACTATTCTTTTTTTAAGTGTCAATCATTCAAGAGATCTCAGTTTAGACTCTTAAGTCCCTTCATGTACTTCTTTTCTATCTTGCTGTTTGAAATAAGTTATTTTTCTGCCTTCAGAATTAGATTTCAGTTTTGGGTTGTTTTAAGGAACAAAACGAAACTTTGAATGTTTGCCCAAGAGATCCTATCTTTTGTTTCGTCAGTTTGTTGAAGTCTGGTTTTAGAATGTCATTGTTCTTAATGTGCTGTAGCAATTCCTTCCTTTTGTACTATTTGAGAACTCTGATTGTTTAAAGGCAACTTAAACTCTTGACTCCCTTGAGTCTCCCTATACTGTTGACCAAGTTCTCTATATGACTAGGAATTGAAGCAGCAGTCCTTACCAGTACTTACCTACTTGTTTAGCTGTCTGAGGATGTTTCCAGAAGAACTTGTTAGACAATTCATATCCTCCATTACTTTCATAAGAGCATTTGGTTTGCAATCATCCCCACTTACTATCATTTGATTCCTTCTGTTAATTCCTCTGGAAAAGAGTCGTTCACCTTCTGACTGCATTTGATATATCGCTAATCCCTGTCCTGAGATTGGTACAGCCATTCTTTCATTTTATCCTTATCCAAGGGTAATGGTCTCTGTTAGGTCTTACACTCACCTGTTCTAGAAGAGCAGAGGAAATATATTAATCATAGCTGCATCTCTGCCTCCATTTTTCACTTGTATGTCCTTTCTTAAGTAGTGTTTTATAGCTTGAGAAGGCAACACTTTATCACACTACTATACGTAATGGTAAAATGATGCTACATTTTATTTGCTAAAAGAATAAAATCTGAGCCCATAAACTAAATCTAGTGACTTTAGTGAATTGTGCTAAATGACTAGGAAGTATGTCATGATCAAAGTATTGAGTACAACATTTGTGACAGGAGGAAGAAAAAGAAGAGAAGCCTGAATGAGAGAAAAAGAACATTATTTTCTAAGGGCATGTCCAGTACTGATAAAAGGGTGGCAACTGGAAACGTACCAAGCTACTGCTTAGAAATTATAAGATCAGCTACAAAAAGTGTAACAAGTCTGAGTATAGGGTGTGAAACTATTGGAAACTCTCAGCACGAATAATTGAAAAATAGAATTGAAATCCGGAAGAGAATTGCATTGTTTACTAAAATTTTGAATAGGATTGGGTATGAAACGCTTGTGCAGATTAGCAATAAGATTAGCTAATTATTCCATTTATTGAGAGCACATCTCAAATACATGTCCGGAATATAATAAAAGAAGCATGTAGACTTTAAAAACTATTTTTACCTATACAGAAAAATAAAGGGAAAACGAAGATTATATAGACTGAAGATAGTGCTTAAAAGGCAAATGTCCACTGTTCTGTGCAATGCATGTGACAGTACATACAGAATATTTTCCTAAGGAAAATGCCATTGTTTAGCATACAAGGAATTCTGCGTTTCTTGTTCACAAGAAATTTCTTGTTCTAAGCGCTCCCTCTCCCTGCCCTGTAACAGCGAGGAGGAGTTAATGAGTTCAGGGGGAGGGAAGATGACCATTAAGCCTTTGATCACAGGAATCCACTGTCCAAGGTTCCTGTTTAGGGTAATGTATAACAGCTCTGGCAGCTGCTGCTGCTGGACCACAGTAATGACTGCAGAATGGCTGCTCGGAAGCCTAGGGGAGGAATTTGCTCTCTCCTTTTACTCTGCAGCATGTAGAGCTAATTTACTTGCAGTGCAAGGCTATCTAGAGTTTGCTTCTAAATACTTACTTGAAAATGAAATTTCTCAACAGAAAATTGACTCAAAACTTTCACGTAGTCATGTACATATCATACGTTTGTTCTAGCCATTCAAAATTATTTATTTGGTCATATCAGTAGTTGTTTCTTTCCCCAAATATTCTTTGGAGTGTAAACATCTGTTTTATAAGGTCATAAAGGGACTTTTTTATAGTTTATATATGGTTTTATTTAATCTCTCTGAAGCCAATATGTAAGGTTTTACTGTGGTGTAGAGACTGACTTTTTACTGCGTTCATTACTTTTTTCTGAAGTGCTTCCTAAGAATTACAGGTCTCTCTAGCAATGAGAGTTTGGGGGCTTGTTACATAATAACAGGTATGCTACTTCATATTGTTACTTAGCCTGTGAAAATCTCACAAGACAAAATGTATTATTCAAGAATGACAACATATGTGCTGCATCACATAATAAATATCTATTGCATCTCATCAGATGAGAAACTATCTAGATTTTTGTGTTGCTGTTCTTTGTTTGGATAGTAAATATAAAGCACACACTTCAATTTTATAGGGGACTTGAATGTCCTTAGTGCCACCATTCTACACTTCCTTGGGTTCTTATCTACAGGGACATATTAAAAATAATTTTCAGTTCTGGGGAATGTGACGTTGTTTTGTTTGCATTAGAAGCCATCCTGAATTTCCGTTACAAATCCATACCACCCAGTGACTTCGGTAGGAGTCTTCATACTTGCTTCTACATTCAAAAAGCTAATTTTTCAGTAAAAACATAGACTTCCACACCAGAGTTTCAGGTAAATTTTGCCTTTCTTTAGATATTTTATAGTCTTTTGAGGAAAAATGTCATATGATATAAATAATTATGAAAATGTAGGTCAGAATTCACAAAATATCTGTGTATTAAAATTATCTAGTAAATATCTATATCTTTTTTGCATCTCATATGACTTTTTTCAATTCTACAGCTGTCATTTAATAGCATTTTAACATTCTTGTTTAAGCAACATTTTAACAAATAACACTGAACTTTGGGTAGACATTGGTGAACAGCAAAGAGATAAGAGGAATATGTTCTCAAACTTCTGGAACTGAGTGAAGGCCTATATACACTATATACATAATCATGTATTTTTCTTCAGATCTGAGTGCATATTTGATAGTTACTGCATATTCATTCCAGATTTCCAGAGTATGGGAACTGAAGGTGGTCTTTGATCTACATTCATTTAAAAGATCAATGACAGAAATACCACCGAATCCTGTGATTCTACTACGGCAACTTAATCAAGAGAGTGGGAGTTTACAGCCTTTCAAGTAGAAACAGCCTTCAGGCCCATTCCAGTGCTATTCTGTGAAAAAGGTGTAAGTTTAGTACTTGAATAGTAGTGCTATTTCCTAACAGTGGTTGCATTTGCCTTTTAAATTTTCCATTGTCTAGTCAGCCATCTCCCTAAAGAGGCCTGTAGAAGAACTTTGAGTGTGCTCCACACTCTAGCAGGATTAGGATCATTAGACTGTGTGAGAGACCATGACTGCCCCAGCTTGATACTGCAGGCTGTCTGCCCCCTCGGAGCTGCTCACCACTAGTGAGGACACAGCTGGAGTGCTGTTCCCACCTCTGGCTCTCCAGTACAAAAACAGCGTGGACATAGCAAGTCAGCAAAGGGCCACGAAGGTGCATAAGAGACTGGATGTAGAAAAGATATGGAGTAGTAGTGGAGCAGTACTAGTGGTACCTGTAGAGACCTTTGTGGCTAGGAGGTTTTTGGTACCTCAGCTGTTTAGTTTAAGACAAGGCACAAGATAAACACGAATGTCATCTTTTGCATAAGGCTTCAGACTGGGACTCAAGTGAGCTGGGTTGTGTTTTTGCCTGCACACCACTTTCTACATGATGATTCTTAAATCATCTGAGTTCTTTGAGACTCAGTTCTACAACCTGCGCAATTAAGTGATAATTACTATCTTGTATGTTTATGTAAAATGCTAATGAAGCCCTTTCAAATATTTGAATAAAATATAGGGGTTAAAAGTGTTCATTTATTAACAATAGATTTTTGTTTTGCTGAAGTTTACTACAATGTTCAGTTCTTGCATTTGATTGTAAATTAATTCTTCAAGAAGCTGAACAAATCCATGAATTCATGACAGCTAAATATTTCTATAAATCAATTTACATGGTCATGCTTGCTAATCTGGCAAAACTTTGTAAAACTATGTAAATAATTTAAATTCAGAATATATAACGCAAACTCTCATTGTTGCTGTAAGAACAACTACAGCCATTCAAATATTGCATGAAGTTATGTTCTCTGACAAGTGCAAGATTTCAGGGGAAACCTGAAATTAGGCATGTAGAAGTTTTGTAACAGAAATTTTGCATTCCTATTTGATCACTTTTTTGTTAGGTGAGGAAATGCGTTCTGTCTATATCTGTGCTGGTCTTTTTTCCAGAGTATAGGAACGGCATTAAATTAAGTTCATCCTGGGCTAAATTTCACTGATTTTTTTTTTTTCTTTGGCATAAATGCTGTTGCTAGTGGTTATCTTTAGATAACAATATATAGGGGTGTGAATTACTTTGCATAGCTTTAGTTAAATACAATATTGCAAGTTGCAAATTCTTTCCAGTCAAAAGTGTGAATTGAAAGAATATAAGCCTCACTGAGCAGAATGCTATTATTATTATTATTATTTTATAGTCACTCCAGAATTTTCTCTGCACATTTGTGCATTAGTATTTATACATCCTGCTCAGTCTGAATCCCACAAGGAGCTTGTGGCCGTCCTTGACCTTTAGGATTATTTTTTGCCTTTTCTAAACCCATGTTTGTGTGTTTTGAATATCAAGACATATTTTGGGAATATTTCTGCTTGAAGTATCAACATTTCTGGTATTAAGTATAGATTTCCCTATCCTGTGTATTGTAAAAGCAGTGTTATTCTAACTGTATCTGCTCTGACTGCCAATGCCAGAATCACTGTCTGTGACATTACTCTCAAATGTAAGCAAGAAAACAGTTGGAATATTGTGAGGCARGTAGGCACAATTGCCTGGCTAAATGCCCAGGAGCTTGTCTGAGTCTCCCTATAATGCTTGCCTCAAAAATGCTGTAATGAGTAAATGGTGTAGACAAACTGTGAATTCATTCTGAAATCCAGCCCCTCATGACTACTTTTGCACAGTACTGTAGATCTGGCATCCTGAAATCCCATTTAAGCTACACTTACCTTGTGTAAGTGTGATATCTTGTAAATGGGTCTTAAATTGTAATTTAAGGTCCCCTGGAAATCAAATGCATGAACCCTTCTTCTCATATTAAAGTCTATAGTTCACATGAAAGCACTATATCATGTCCTTGGAAAAAGAAATTGTGTTGTTAATTTTCATTATTTATGTATAAAGTTGGGGGGGTTTCTAATTAACTAACTCAGTTTACTCTGAGTCTTCTATGTGAATTCAATTTCTTTTGTCAGCATTCTAATTTCATAATAGTAGTTCCACCTTTGAGCAATAGAACTGAGGGGCTTTTAAGTGTTGTTAGGAGATTGAAGAAAAATTATTAATTTCCTGCCCCCAGGAAAGGTTGGAGGCTTTGTTCCCTTGTAGCTGTGAGAGTCACATGATATAACACAATGATGTAAATTCTGAAGTTTGGCTTCTGTCTTTCCCCTCTATAGTTCTGGAATTGTTTGGGAGATTTCGTCATGAAATACTTCATGTATGTCTTTAACGGCTAGTCCATGAGAGGACTAAAGATAAGCAGCAGGATTAAAACTGCTACTATAAAGATCCATTTATAGATTGGCTTTCTGGCTCTTCACAAATGTATCATCTCTGTTGACTCCACATTTGAACTGTGCATTTTTTCTCGCTTGAGTGGCCATTTCATCAGTGCTTTTTCTTCATCCTGTCCTGAATCTTTATCATCTTCATACTATTTGTAGCTGCTCCAACCACTGTTTAGTTTGGGTGATCCTTAACAAAGGAAGAAAATACGACTCTTATGACAGAGAATGTTTGAAATGCCAAAATATCCAGTAAGTAAAACTTCCAAAATTTAACTGGCTTTGTTTTCCGCTAGTAAAGAGAGCATGGCAAAATTCACAGCTTGAAGTTGATGGTTTGATCTCTGAATTTCCCTGTGTCAATAGGCAAAGGTCAGCAGTGCTGGCCAAGCAAATCACTTAGTTTGACCTGTCATTTCTGTTCTCCAACATTTTTAAAGAGCATAATTCTGAAATTGTGACATTGTCTGTAGTATATGAATACAGCTGCTTCTAATAAGATTCGTTACTAGAGATGTTTTTGTTGCTTCTGTGGGAATAATTATGTGCACCAACCTAAATTCAGTATAATACGTAAACAAACTGGCAAAACCATATTCTTTTCCATGAAGCACATGAGCTGACAGAATATCTGACTAGGCATATTCTGACTGTGCTGTTGTCCTCCCATCTTGAGGACTCATCTGCAAAAAAATAGATTGTGGTTTTATGAAACAAAAAGGAATTCCTGTATCCATCTATCTTTACCTTCAGCTATGTCTTTTTACCTTTTACTGAATTTTAGTAGGTTACTGTGTTTCACTGCATTGTTGAGAAGGGTGTGTTAAATCAACATTAAACTGAAGTAACTTTCTTTCACACAGATCATGTATTTCCCAAATCTTTATCATATTTGAGTCTAAGCTAGTTTGCAGTTCTGAGCTAAAACCCAGTTCAAAGCATTGGTTAAGTCTTTTATATATATCTATCTATATCTATTTCTACCGTGCTCCTTCTATGTCTTTCCTTTATTCTTTATGTAATTGCATGGTGGTTTAAATTGGTTATATAATTGATTTGTATTTTGCTATTAGTAACATGGTTCTGTTCTTCAATCATAGACCTATTTTTAAGGAGTTTGGATATTTTTGTATATCCAATACCATGTGATGCCAATCATAAAAGATGTTATTCTCCATCAAGCCCAACAAAGTAATGACTTGACCAAACAGAAACTAATAGAATACTTCTCATCTTATGCTTAAAGTCTGGAACAAAAAAACCAAAACCAAATCAACAAGTAGGGCTTATTTTCCTTTTAGTCTTTATTTGTATTTATTAGTATATTACTTCTACTCTAGATCCCTTTCATTATAAAGATTTTTTTATATATAAAAATATATTAAATATATATTTTATATATATTAAAAATATATTGAATATATTTTAAAATATATATAAAATATATATAAAAAATATTTATAAGGAAAAGGATCTAAAGTAGAAGTATATATATACTTCTATATATATGTATACACACACAAACCCCCCCCCACATATCTATCTATGTAATTATTATTATTAATATCAAAATTATCCAAATAGCAGATGAAAAATATCTGCTGTCAGTTTGCATAAATTACAGCTCATCCCTTGACAAAAATAGTGTATGAAATGCTACTGGAGTATGTTGAAAGGCACAGCAGTTTATAAACTATGCTTTTTCACAAAATCATTCTTCATGAAGAGAAAGAAATGTCTGTATGTACGACTATGTTTTTATCTGCCAGTCACATATCAAATAAAAAGGTTGTTTTAGCACTAATGCCTCTGTATGCAGCTGGCTGTTACTAGTAGCTAAGAAACCAAGATCAGAAATTTCAATTATGGGTGCTGTGCAGAGTGGAAAATTACTTTTAAAAACATCTATGTTTACTGAATTTGTTTATCACAGCTAGCGTTTGCTGAATGATGGCTGAATATTGGTAATTATGTTTGTAATGAAACATTCTTTAATTTGATTATAAATTTATTCTATAAATTTTAAGTATTTATTCCTCAAAATGACATCTGAAGTACAAACAGGGAAGTAACAATTATATTCATGGTTTAAATATACTGTAAGCAAATAAGATAATCTCTTCCTTGATGGAAGTGTGCTAGTGATGTTTTGAGGCACTTGTAATGCAACTCATTTATTCAACAAACACCACCGTTATTATCAGGTCTATGCACTGAAGTCCATTTTAAGTACCTACATTTTGACTGTTCAGGAATGAAAACAATTAGTTTTGATGTGCTTCAAGACAGGTTTGGGTACTGGTGATTTAACTATCTACAAAATCCTGTTGTTCTTAAATTCCGCCTGGTCAATAGCTTGCACACAGTGGATGTTGGAGCAGTAGGTCTTTGCTTAACAAATGCTGATGGAAGTCAGTGTCACGTTTTTGGCACAAATAACCTAGAATAATTTTTATTACATGAATTATTGGTCTTTTAAGGATATACATATATTTTGTGTGAATCTTTTCCAAGTATGAAAGCCTATCTTTGTTTAAGCTTGGAAAAGTTTGATATTGCTATTTATCCTGCATGACTTTTAAGGCCCCTAGCATTCTTTCACCTGCAAAATAGCTAACTATGTTGAACACCAGAGCTGTGCAGACTGTGTGGTGGGGAGATTCAATCAGCAATCAGATTCTCTATCTTAAGAGGGGAATAGGCAGAGGATAACTGGTCAGGCATATAGCAGACTATCTAATTAAAATAAGATTTAGGTTCCATAACTGTTGTCTCTTAGACCATTAAGGACCCTACTTTAGTTATGCTGCTTCATGAAGAACACAGTGTGCATAGACTGATAAAACATTCAAGTACCAGTTCAAATACATAACATAATAGAAACTATAAAAAAAAATTTTAAAAATCATGTAAAAAGCAGCAAAAGTAATAGAAGCAAAAATGTTTGATTGCATCCAGTTTTCATATTATAATTCCCAAAAAAGCAACTTTTTAAAAAAATATCACATAGAGAAACATGTAAAACACATAGATGATTCTTCCTGACCCAGATGTAGTAAATTTAGTACCCTTAGAAAGCACCAGTTCCCGGCACAACTTACTGCTTATTTCATACTGCCTATTGGATAAATTCAAATCATAGCATAAATATAGGTCTAAATCTGCGTCTGCAAAGCTTTGAACCCAGTGTGTGCCCACTAATTTGGCACCATGTAAATGTGATGGGCAAACTTATGCAAAGTCAAACTATATCTCATGTGGGCCTTAAATAGAATTTGGTTAAATAGAGCTTTGTATTTTTAATCACTAGAAAACTGGGTGGGTGTCGATTTAGATGTTCTCAAAACAAGGTATACAGCTGCAGCTCAGAGTTTTGGTTTTGTCCAAAATTTTCCAGTTGAAATTCAAGCAATTGAACTTCTCCAAATACCCATTCTATGCTTCAGTATAATTAAGAACTATTGGATACCAAGTACTCATCAGAAGTGTAATAGAAAATATATCACTTAGTGATGCTTTGAGTCAGCTTTACAATTTGAAAAACGTAATTTACAAAAATGCCATATTTATTTAATGGGTCTAATTACTAGATTTGATGGAAGATTTGAACATGATTTTTCATACTGTTATTGTTTTCCTTGTCTTGAATGCTGTGTGTTTCATAAAATGCATTTTAATACCTCATAAATTCCTAGAAAAGAAACACTTAAGCTGTTAATTTGAAAAGAAAATTTTCAATTGTACTAGGAGGATAAATTTCCCCAATGCACAATCTACTTATTTATAGCTTCTAAAAAAACCTGGTTTTTCATGTGCACGTCAGACCTAAAATCCATATGTGGTCTGTAATGAATAGTGCAAGAGATTAAAACGCTCTTGAGGTGTGTATAGCTCAAGTTTGCCATCAGACATTCAATAAAAACAGAGGCATTCAGACATTTTCAGAAAAAAAAACATTTGTATTTTATGTACAAAGGAATTATTTCCCAATAACTTCATATCAACTCATCATTGTACACAAGAAAGACATATTTCTCACTGAGAACTAAAATTTGAAACATGAAGTATGTGTTTCGAAGTCTAATTAGAAGAAAGTTATGCTATAGTATTCTTAAACTGGAGAAATGGGAGAAGAATGGATGAAATAGTAGTCTCAGTGAAGTCAAATTCAAGTGCGCTTCAGTGTAGTCAGGATTTCTTCTTCTATGTTTCTTTTAGTAAAATGTATCATTATATAAATTCACTAGATCTTAAATGCACCACACAAGTACAGGAAAGAGTAATAGTTGTAATGTTTGGTGTGCCAAAGTAGCATTATCCCAAAGCTCCAGACCTACACAATTGTTTGATGTAGCTAAACAGAAAAGGAATATGTAGTTAACATTTAAAGTAAAATCTAGGCATGCTAAATTTTGGTTTTGAGATGTAAGATGATTGTGCACATGATAATCACCATCTTTGCTGGCGGCTATAAAAACATTATGCAGTGTATCAGTTATAGAACCCAACACTGAGTGCAGCAGACAGATAGAGGAGATATGGAGACAAGACCAAAATTAATACAGCAAAAGAATGTAATTAAATATACTTTGTCTATTCTCAGCTCTTATTATCTCTATGAACTTGCCTAGTCCCACTTTTGTCTGCTGGGTGTCCTTTTTCTGGTTCAGTTGTTTTAACTCATCCCAATCTATTTCTCATAAAAATAAGGACCAGTTAATATAGTCATGTATACAGCACTTTGAATCTGTACCAATGATAAAGGTTTTTTTCTGAACTAAGCCCTTACCAGTTATGATGTACTTTAAAGTATGAGTTTGTATATTTAAATCAAACCTGATTTTTTTAACAGCACAGATTTTTGTTGTAGTTTGGACTGATTGGACACTACTGTACGAGTCTGGTGATACACAAAGAGAAGCAGAATCCAGTTTGCTCTCTCTCTTGCTGTGTTATATCTGGGCTCAAGAAAATAAAAAATCAGAAATAATGGTACCAAACAAAGAAATTGCATCATGAGTAATCATGATTAAGATTCAAGCTATCAATTTATCAAGGCCATTTTAGGATAGTCAATTTTGGTTTGGGGTTTTTTGAGTAGAGTTGAACTTCAAATACTCATAATTTAAGGCTGAACTTAGCTGACCAGTTACTAAAACTGTACTAATTTTGTAAAATTAATCTGTGAAAAATTATGCCATAGCAGTTTACTTCTAATTCTTGAAACACATAGTATAGTGAAAGGAGCTTCAAGGACTTTCTGCACTGTAAGGCCAAAACAATTACAGGTTTAATCACATCTCTGGTGGTTAAGGCTGGTAAAATCTCTCAGGCAATATGTGTGAACCATTTTATAGTTCCATTTTGGTTATGTAGGCACTAGTTCAAATAATTATATTACTGGACTGCCTTGTAACATTTGGATAGCTCATTTCTGCACTATCCATTACTGATGATGTAGACCACACTGTTTCCATAGAGATGATCTCTCTCTTTTATCTCTTGTCGTATAGTTCTCCATGCAACACATTAAATACTCTAACACAGCAGAGGGGAAAATTTTTCTCTGACATCTACCCCATTATTTTTAACTTCATTATTGTTTATTCCTATGACAACGATGATCCTTTTGATCCATATTTTCAGAAAATCAGAGTATTTTGAGACAACATTCAAGTATAGAAGCAGTTTTCCCTTTTAACTGGTCTGCTGTTAAAGAGCTGGGGAACTGTAGTTGTCAGGATCATAGGTTTTAAGAAACTGCTTTAAAATCGTGGGTTCGAACTTTCAACTTAAATTCAGAGCGTGGGGGTTTCTTGATGAATTTCAGTTGTTGGACTTGCGGGAGCTAAAGGATGGTGGGATTAGAGGTTTATGAAAGGGTCTGAACCTCTGTAACACTGGACATTCATTGGTGTGATCTGCAATGAATTGATGTAACGCCAGTACAGAGGTTTGCAGAGTTAATGTGTGTATCAAACACGACAGAATGTAATTACATGAAAATGACCCTTTCAGATCTGTGGAAAAACAATTTCAAAGGCAAGCTATATTATATTAGAGACATTTTGTACCCCAGTGCAGTACTGAAGGGAAGCCAGCACTCTTGATTTGTTTCAACTTCTCATGATGCGGCTCTGACACCTGGTTACTATTTGGTAAACACAAACAGCTGCACAAAACTGGGCCTTTTTGGATGTCTGCCTTACCTTGCCATGTTTATGGGGTTATTTACTGCTGAACAGAGAAAAGAAAATCAATTGGTCATGTACCATGTGAGCAAAAGGACACATGCAGGAGGTTCTCCTGGACTGAAATAAATATAATAAATCTATTCTCTGGCCTGTTACGCTCTGTGTAGACATCCTCTCCATCACTGTTTTGTTGAAGTGAAGAAATTTGGTTTTCGACACCAAATGATTCTATTTTAGACAAACTCTGGCCTACACTCAGTGCTTCTGCCTCTTTCAATACCAGTGTTAAGTTTTTCGTTGATTAGCCAAGAAAGACCCTCAGTGTTTAGGATAAGCAATACTGCTTGCTGCTGAAAATTACAAGTGAAATCCAGAGTCTGGATTTGAAATTATGCAATATTTTTACAAACTCCTGTGTGTTCTCTGAGAAGCAGAAAAAAGACTGCAGCAAGTTAGCATAGCAGTGTAGAGCTGAGTGGCTGATGATCTGCTGCATTCTTTCTTGAGCTGTTGAAATTCTTTAGGTGCCATTTATCAGTATTTCCTGCATGAAGAGCACGTGTTCTCTCTTTCTTTAGAGCAATGGGCAGATATTGACTTGCACTCATTCTGTTCATTTCGTTAGATAGGTTTGTTTCTACAAGGTATGTACAGCAAGTGATAATTAATGTTCACGGTGTGAAATTGAGAATTCTCCTCCACACCCAAGAAAAAGGATGTGTGCTATACATCAAACTACAGAATTAGAGGGTTTTTTTTATCGGACTCTGCCAGGGCAAATCCAACTATATTGTTTGACAAAAGCTTAAGATACATTTTCAGCAGGGTATCAAGTTACTGCAGAATGTCTATTGCACATGCCTTACATGTACAGGATCTTTCAAATTCTGGTATCTTTTCTTAAAATCATAAATGAAAAAAGGATATGGAGGCCTAAGCAGGGAAAAAAAATCAAACACTTTTTAAAACCCCTTGTACCCTTATACCATTCTGTTCTAAACCATCTGTGAAATTCTCAAATATAATAAATTCAAAAGTTTTGCTTTAGATATTCAAATCGGTACATACAACAATTTTTGCCTGCAGACTCAATTTTACTGTCCACTTCTCACCTTACATAATTATGGACTTCTCTCAGGAACTCTCAGTTCATTATGTACTCACCTGTCTAAAACACAATCTTTGAATTGGCTTAATTGCTTCAGTCAGCCACATCTTAAAAATATCCTATTCGATTATCTCCATAACAGAAAATCTTATTTTCACTCTATGACTGGAAATGCCAGTCGAAATTATATCAATTCCTTTATGTATATCTGAGAAGAGCTTAACTGCTCAGAAGAAAATAGTAGTTTTTATTTTGTTAGTTCATTGATGCAATCCACTAACTAGTCAGACATCACGATGTCTTTCAAAATGTTCATTTTTAAATTACTGCCTTTCCCTTGCTTCAGAGAAAAATATGTTTCGGGATTAGATTAAAATGTGACCAAATAAATACATACTTTAAAACATTTAAAAGGTTGGTGTTTCTAAGGACTATGGGACTGATGGTAAAATTGAGTTGCTCTGTCTACATTAAGCAATTAATCAGCAATGGGAACAGCAATATATTTTTCTTGGAATATTTATATTCAAGGAGGAAATGCCAGCTTCTCTAGATAAAAGAGTGTAATCCAAATCTCTGCTTGCCAAAACTGCTGTAAAAATAATGGTGGAAATAGAGTGAAGACAAAACCTCAAGTCATCCCAAGTCTCTCCAGCTTTTGGGTTAAAACGGGTTGCTGGAGCGCATTTAGGTCTCAGAAACAAATCCTAGAACTTTCCTACAAGGTGGAAAAATACTGGCAGGCCAGGCATTAGCTTTCCTGTCCTGATCAACCAAACAAACTAATGGTATTTCCTTCTTATTGAGCTGTGTATTCTTGGGAAAGGAGAGACCTTTTCTTGCTTTTTCCAGACCTGAGTCAGGAGTTACAGACTGAAGCTGCTTTTTGTGTTTTGCTCTGCCTTTTAACCTGGCCTTTTCAAATGCTGTCCTGCAGATATCTTAAAGCCAGACCATGATGTTACTGCTGGAGAGTGGCGAATTTGCTTTCCCTTCCCCCATGTGAGTTCTTCCACCTATGGCTACACATAGCAGTTACAGCACATTTCAGGACCCCACAAATGGGGGCAGTTTTCTTAAACAAGCTGGTATTGTATTAGTCACCTGAATATGTAAGGTACAAGATTTTGTGCCAGTATGCCATTATTCTAATAAAATCATTTGCCCTGTCATGTCAGATCAGCTGTCCCTTTACCATCTGGGGGGCCACAGGTTGCTTGTTTCCTGTTTCTCCCTGTTTCTTTCTCCTGTCTTTTTCAATAGGTTTTAATTGCCTGATTGAGATCTGTTTCATGAGATTTTCTGATAGAGATTAATGTCTAGAGATGAAGATTTTCATCTCAGTTTAGGTTTGTGGACTCCCTTTGATTTGAAAAAGCCATTCAATTCTGGTTCGGGTTGTTGTCCTTTAATGAGAGAACAGGTGAGGTCACCTGTTAGAAGCTGCAATTGTGAGACCATAGTCTAGTTTGTTATATGTGGAGGTTGACATTATTATGGCTATTGCAGGGCTATCCACAGTTTTAGAAAGAGGAAGTAAAAGAGGGTTAGAGTGTAGGGAAGAGGAAGAGCTCCATTGTAGTTGTTTTTGAGGCTTAGGAGTAGACAGATAACAATCACTCTTAAGTGGAAGAGAACCAGGAGGGGCCTGAATCATAGAAGGGAAGAAGAAATTTGTAAAAAGTGAGAACTATTTAATCCCAGTTTAATAAACTGTGCAATGCAATAGGTACAAATCTGTGGAGCATATCTGAGAATCCAACAGCAATACTGTGTATTTGAAGTTGTTTGTTTCAGATTAACTCTAGTCTGCTCCCATGTAACTCATCAGTTACGTTTTGTGACTGTTTCATCCAAACAATCCACATTGTACACCGTAAGAGTGCTTTGTGGAAGCATGGCAGTAGAGATCTCAACAAAAAATTGGCATTCGGAT
Source organism: Amblyornis subalaris (assembly GCA_018881555.1). NCBI lineage: Eukaryota > Metazoa > Chordata > Aves > Passeriformes > Ptilonorhynchidae > Amblyornis > Amblyornis subalaris. The sequence continues at coordinate 4,290,132 of JACAXG010000003.1, forward strand.
ATGAATGTGATAGGATGAAAATAATATCAGAACATCAGACCAGGTTTTCAAATCTAAACTAAAATATGAATACAGGCACACCCATAAGTCTACCATGTTCAAGAAGCATGTGTCTGACAATCTTATTAAAAATTTTTGGTGAGACCTATTTTAGGGGAATGCAGTGATGAGAGTGAATGTTTTTTCCTAATTTTTAAATTGCTTTTCCATGAGTTTATAATCATAGAAACATAATTTTTTTTAACTGTGCTGTAAATACTTTTTTGAAATGTAACAAGAAAATATCCATTAATGTTAGCAATGCTACTTGAACCCTRTTAAGGCATCTCTGACACAAGGGTGTAGACTCAGCTTCAGGGCAAAGTGATTCACATCTGCCTATATTATCATCTTCATTTACTTTTAATTTGTGTTTTATTTTATGATATTACATTGCAGTTTAATCTAGGAGCTAATGGATTATTACAGATCTGTTAAGTTCCAGTAACAATCTTTTTGTTTTCCCATTGTCATTTACCTTTGACTGTGCAGCCTTTTTGCTGGAGAAAAAAAAAATTGTTCCCATCTGAGTTTGTGGATTTGGAGCCCTAGGTTATATTTTATTCCTTGTCTTGCCTTCTACCTCTTTTCTCCCTTGAATTCTTCTGTTTTAACATTTAAACATTATGCACTCCCATTGTTGAAGATCGAAGTGCTATATAGAAAATCCATTTCTTTTTCTTTCTTGCATGTAGTGTTCCTGTCAGTTCAGTTTAGTGTAACCTTAAAGAAGGGTTTGATTTCAGTATGTGCTTGATTTCACATTGCCTGTCACTGATAACAAATGTGTCCACAGTGATCCAGAGCTGAATGAATTTCTGTGCTACTTCCTTCCTTGATATTATTCTATGATTATAGTTATTTTTCTGTCTTTGTCCTCTGATCAGCATTCTCCCATAAATGAAATTATTTAAAACTGAAAGCATTATGTTAAAACTAAAACTTTTGTTATGTGTTTTCCTCAGGTTTAGTATTCAAAAATCCTCACAGATTAAAAATATTTATAATAGCATCATATTCCTTATAGCCTCTGAATGTTTTAATTTTTTAAATGCATCACACTTATTTGACCAGTTTTCTTTTCTGATGTGTTTTAAGGTCTGTGATGCAACAAGTGCTATACCATGTACCAAATGGGAAATCTGCAGTAATATTTAGTTGTGGCACTTCCTTCCAGAAAAATGAGTGAGTGTAGAATGTATCACTAATGTGTATGGAGTTCAGTATGCAATATTTGCAGTATCTTTAGTTAGTACAGACTATTTTTTCTGCCTTTGATTTTTTTTTATAGTTGCTTACATAAAAAGTACTGTTACTAATTTGTTATCTTTAGTTTGACTATATGTTACATTTTTAATAGCTTAGCCATCTTTTTTTTCAGCATTTGCATTCCTCTCTCCCCCCACTCTCTGTACAAATGCATAATTGATATGTGCATTTTATGTTGTTGTGGAGGTTCTTGCTTTCCCTCAGAACTATACATCATATTGTTCTGCAAGCAGATCTGTTCATCATTGCCATTATGTGTTTATGCAATGGCAATCATGAAAATATAGAATAATTTAGGTTGAATAAGACCTCGAAAATCATTGAGTCTAGCCATTAACCTGGCACTGCCAATTCCAGTACTAAACCATATCTCTAATTGCCACATCTACATGTCTTTTAAATACCTCCAGGGATGGTGACACAACCACTTCCCTGGGCAGCCTGTTCCAATGCTTTACAACCCTTTCAGTGAAGACATTTTTTCTGATATCCAATATAAACCTCCCCTGGTGCAGCTTGATGTCATTTTGTCTCATCCTGTTGCTTACTGCTTGGGAGAAGAGACCAACCTTCTTCAACCAAGCTCCTTTCAGGTAGCTGTACAAAGCACTAAGGTCTCCCCAGAGCCTACTTTTCTCCAGGCTAAATAATCACAGTCAAATGTGACCATGTACTCAAAGAATGCTTGGTGATCAAAAGGATCTGAAGTACCCAGGTAGCTGCTTCATGCTGATCACCAGGCATGCAACTGTATGATGTTTCACCAGGCATTGCAAATATGATGTTCTCCTGTTTCCTCATATTGCTTGGCTGTTTCAAAAGCAACTGAGGCTTCTCTTTCCATGTAAATTGATTACTGAAAACAAAAGCAAAACCAGCCAACCAACTGAACAAAACCCATCAAATCTGGTAGTTTATTAGAAAAGGAATTTATTTTAGAATTTCCCAGCCCAGAAATTATATTTCAAGTTTCAGATTATTTTCCCAATGGAGAATTGCTGGCTGATACTTTTGGATGAACATGGATTAAGCTTTCTTTTCTAGTAAGAATCTGTATAGTGAGCATACACTGATGATGTTAGTGGTACTACCCAAGGTAATCAACAGCATCATTCAAATGTAAATTTTAGAAAATGATTAAATAAATATTCAAATGCATTTTCCTCACAAGCTCTTTTATAGATGTTACACTGTCTCTTCTCCATATGCTTCCTGCATGTTCAGTAGGTTAAGAATTTCAGTGGTCATCAACTTTGTATTGAGCAGAAGATTACTCTTCACCTTTAATTTCTAAGAAAAGTCACTGCAGCTCTCTGAAAATCTCCCAAGTCATACTTGGAATTAATGTATTGAGCTAAGTAATATTATGAAGCTGAAAATATTTATTTGTTCTTAAACCAGATTTTTACCCTAGGGTAATGCTGAATTTGTTGACTTAAATCATTGTTAGAAGTGGTCTGCACAAATTCAAACTGATGCTGTATGTGGGAGACAGCTGGTTGTCATGGTAACTGTAGTGCAGTTTTTAATTCCACTTGGTGAGTAATGCTAACACAATGTTGCTGAATAGACCAGGGCTTAGCAAGTACAAGTATCTTGAATTCTCCATGTCGGTGTTACAGAGTAAGAAAATGCTTTGTTCAGATGTACGCACTGCATCGTTTTTGGCTTATTGCTTTTGAATAGAGACATTAAAAAAGTATATGTCTAAAAAGCTAGAGGATATCAAAACTATACAGAGAATCTGTTTTTGGTGTGGCCCTCAAGGAGCCCCAACAAGGTGATAAAATTAAGAGACAGACAGTAAGATATCTGTAACTAGTGAATACGGTTTTGTTTTCTTTCAACTATTTGTCACTGCATTTTTAATGTAGGTCTATCGCAGAAATGCAGGAGTATAAAAATTTAGAATGGCAGAAGAGCACAAAGTGGCCAATCAATTTTTATTTTTGTGTTTATGTGTGGAAGAAAATAGGACATTAACTGAAGTTATTTCATTTTGTTAAAGTTGAGACATTCACTTGATGCTGGGCTTAAGACCTTTGCTTTTAAGGTAATGTGTCCTGAGTTAAAGAAACAAAAGACAAAAACTTTAGGTGTAGTTGGGGAAATAGGATCAAAATCCATTCATTAGTTTGTTAATTATTCTTTTCTAGACCCTCATACATACTATAAAAATACTTCTTTATGTTAGCTAATAGTCAGAGAAGAATGAGAATACAGTTTTTAGTAGAGTCTGTGCCCTTGGCCCGTATCATTGTGGTTATATAGAGCTTCCAGGACTCAGAATTCCTGATGAAAAAAGTCTTTCTCATTGCTGAGATAGACAATTTGGGGCTCTGCCAGCTTTTCAAAAATACACTCTCTTTCAGCTAATAATGTTAGTTATTAATTTTGTACACGATGTTAGTCCTTCACTTGGCATGAGAGACTCAGCTTTTTTCTGTATTGATTTTTTCCCCGTTTTCCTACTTGAGCACATTTCTTTCAGATCCTTGCTCCTAAATAATTAATTCATACTCTGGGGTACTCATGTCAGCATCTGGTATAGCAGTAGTAAAAGTCCAGAAATGCATGTGTAGGATTCACCAAAGTACTCCCATCCGATTTAATGCAGAAAGTAAAACTGGGAAGTTCAGAAGGAAAAAGTAGTGAAATGGTGAACATATTAAGTTTTTATGTTAGAAAATGAACATTGCTACCGTCCAGAATAAAGGCATATCAGTTTAATGGGAGACTGGAAGTGATTCAGCAAGAATGATAGCACACTTTAAAAAAAAAAATCCATCAAATGTGGCAGTGGAAGTCCTTGAGAATCTCTGAATTATACACACTGTTGATGTGCCTGACTGGTAAAATAAAGCCCTTTAAAATAAAGGCCTCTGGTACAAATTTTTGAACACATTAAATATACTGATGCCAGAAGAATTGACCTTTATGGAAAAAGATTAGAAGACCAGTAGAGCAAGAGGGAAAGACCGAGAATGTTCAAACCGTTGTGAATACTTGCAATATAACAATGTAAAACAATTCATTTTTCTACTGATTAAATTGCAAATTTACTGCTTATATAACTAATTTACAAGATTTTAAAAGTGGACACTTCATGGCATATAGACTGCTATTTTTAATGAACATGTTGCTGTTGCTTTTTCAGTATGCAGGCCCTGCAGCACTAATACTTGAAAATTTCTATTAATTCAAAAGCCATGAGCAAGGCAAAAAGGCTATGTTTTCCCATTCACTCAGTAGTACACTGTAGTACACTGAAAACTGAAAGCAGCTTTATATTTGGAGGAATTAAGATAATTATTATTCCCTTTTGTTTGATCTAAGAAATGGGGAGAGAAGACTGAGGTAAGTTCTTAGTTCTCAGTCTTCATTTATTACTATACAAGTCTTATCCCATGTAACTTTAGCTAGGTTAGCACCTATCTGAGTATTTAAAGGAATCTATGATATCAGAAGTCTCTTACATTATATTAGGAATCCTCATTCTCAACAGTCACTGAATGAGAATGAGGAAATGCTCCTCCTGGGCTAAGTTCAGACCTCACCTGGATTCAGTCACCATACAAGAAGTATCAAGTGACCTTTGGTGTTTCGACTCCAAGGGACTCACTTGAGTGAGAATGATAGAGTGCATACTGCCCTAGAAATATAACACCATCCTCACCCAATTTAAGCTAGGAGTTTTCAAGTGATGAGAGATGACAAGGACTGATAATGTGTGCAATATTTTAAAATCTTAATCAGGGGAACATCATCACTATTTCACAACAGCTGAGCTACAGAACTTGATTTGACTAGAGGATTAAGACTTTAATTCCGTCAGCTTTTAGAAATAAAATTACATAGGATATGTCAAGTGATTATTTTTGTGGTAACAAACAAAAAAATTGTGCTCATGCCTGTGTGGTTTCTTAGCATCGGTAAAATATTAATAAATAAGATCAACTTACAGGACTGTATGAAGTGATCAATGGGTTGGTGGAAGGTTCACTCAGACTTCACTTCCATTGGGGTTGTTTTTGGACTTTACTGTGGATAATGTTAGCAAATATTTTTGATTTTCACATAATTCTGTGACAAAACTCTTAGTAAAACTTAGTAGAATCAATTAAGGTAGATAGTCCCTAACCTCTTATTAGAACAGAAGTGCGTCGAGATAAACTGGTAATCTGTGATGAGAATGATGAGAGTGCAAATGATTCAGCTGGAGGTAAAGATGTTCTCTCTGGCTTTGAATGGTTTCTGGCTGAACTAAAGGAACGACACCACAGATTTTCACATGAACTATACATGCAATGTACCTATGGATGTGTCCTGCAATGTTTTATTTTCAGAGTTTCCTCATGATGCTAGTTTAGATTTTTGGTGAAAATGTGCAAATATATTATTTGCAAGAAAAACAACTTGTATTCTTTCTTTTAAAAAGGAATGGAGGAACATACTATTCCACAGACAACACCCATTTTCTGCATATAACCCAAAAATAGAATGGCTTGGAAAAGGGTCCTATTCGTAATGAGTTGCCAACTTACTTTTCAGATGGACTTTGTATCTCCATTCCTTTTCTGTCCAGTTGTCAAGAAAATGAGACAGAAACAAAGGCTGACATCACCACTGTGGCACAAATTTGGACCCACTAGTGTTGATGATTAGCTAATGCAAATGTAGTCTTGGATAAATTCCTTTAATATCTATGGTCTCTTTCTTCACACACAAACATATGTAGCAAATCTATGGTTTTGCTCTAGCTAGGTGTTCAGCATGCATGGTATTTGGCCAGAACTGAACTTTAAAGGTGATATTTTGACTAAGATTTCATTGTCATACTGAGCTCAATATCTTGTCTTTTGTGTCCACACTGGGTGCGCCTGAATCCCGAAGGTGTGTGTGACTCAGAGCAGAGTACATGGTTTGGCATGGGAGCTTTGGGGAGTAGCAGCTACTAATAACTTCAGGCACTGGCAATAGTGGAGTGTGTCTTCTTCTTCATACTCAACATCTCAGTTATAGGAATTCTCTGGAAATGTCACTTGCCATGATTGATACACATCCACTTCAGCACCGTGCAACTCAAGGGCCGTGAGTACTTTCATCCAGAAGCAGACACATCTGTGACACAGAACCTCTCACTTGCTGATGTGACTGTACTCACTTCATTTGCTTTTTTTTTTACATTTCTTTTTATGATACCTGCTTTCTGACTATATTAATAAATTGACTAAGTGGCTGAAACTCAGGAAGCAAATTATTGTTTTGGCAAGTTGGAGACTAAAATATAGGAGTTTTTCAAAATGGAAAATTAGTTTTGGAACAGGAGGGAAGAAATACTATTGACTCCTCTTGAGGAGGCATATTTTCCTGATTGTTATGAGGATAGTGAACTTGTATCCTGTAACAGAGTGAAGGGAGGTGTGACTGTGCATACAGGAACTAAAGAAAAGGCAATCTTACTGCTTTTTCACATATTTACCTGTCTCTAAATAAGAAAGCAAAGGAATGAAGTGATCTTGCATCTGCTTCTAGAAATGTGTGCCTTGCCCAAGTTACAGCTTGCGAGAGTAGTGTTGGGTCTGAACTGTTTAACGACTACAGGCAATAGGGATCATTCCTGATGATAATATCCAAATGATTCAAAATCTTTGGAATATTGAGTCATTTCATGGTGTGGAACTTTTAAATTGGCTTCCTAAAAGATCCAAAATGCTAAAATTATTTTCAGCAGTTTCAGCTTTCCTCCAATATCAGAGAGGGGCAATGTTTCAGTAGTCATCAAGCAGCAACGTCAGCATTTCATTGCAGTCATCTTTATGAAAAGGCAGCATCAGAAAAACACTTAGACTTCTGTTCATTATAGGCAATGTAGAGGCTCACTTTGCCTCAGGAAAATTGTAGCCAAATAGTTTATTAAGAATTTCTGAATTAATCTTTTTCACTACATTCCCACTTATTAAATGAACTTTATATTTATCTAACTTAGCTAAGTGTGAATACCACATCAGTGAAATTAGAAGTCCTATCATCTTGCATGATTAAATAATTGTAATATTCAGTCATTCTGAATTACTCTATTACCTAATGGTTGCATCACTCTCTACTTGTAAATGGATATATACAAATTATCTAAGTCTTTAGAAAAATCATAAAATCTGTAATGGTATGTACTGCACTCTATTAAAACGCATATGAATTTTGTTTAGTAAGAATGACTTTTCTCATGCATATAAGCCACCTAATAGCCCTTCTCCTTTCAGTCAAATTGTACTTCTCCAACTTCAGAAATATCTTTGATAACGCTTTGTCTGATTGTTGTGAAATATTCTTTGTTCTCATTCATGATATTTTGTTATACATAATTATGAAGCTGTGCAGAAATACTGTTATGAGGCCTACATTAACACAATTCACCTAGTTCAAAAAATAAGTTAAAAGTTATCATGGCAAAAAACCTCATGTATGCCAATTAACCCAAGTCAGAGTTCACATTATTCTTTTTTCTAAATTGTTAGTATTTATGTGTAATTGAATTTGGTGGTCAATGAGCTATAGAAGGTATTTGGTTAGTTAAGTATTCTGTATAATTATGATGTCCCTCCTAAGATCCATAGTGATAGCTTTGCAATTATGTAGCTGAAGGTTCCACATAAACAGCTCATGAGATTTTTTTATTGTCTTTAAGATTCTAGCAGTTCAGAAGTCCACCCCATCCTCTGAGTGCATTTGCAACAACTAAAACCACAGTCTCAGTGTAATAAACTTGAATATGGTTATCATCTTTCCAGAAAAAAAATCACATATTTAATGCCTGAAGATTAATTGGGTTTCTAAATAAAAAAGAAAAATACTCCTTCATCACAGGCTGTTTAGAAGAAAATGCAGCATCTCTAGAAGCTAATGCATCCCTGAAGACCCCAGTGAACCAAACTCGTAACAGGGTGAGTCTTCCTGTAGAGTGCACTGCCAGAAGCCATCCTTTTTAAAAATGAAGCTGCAGTGAGTCTCTGTAGGTCCACAGGAAAACAACGGAAACTTACAGTGTGAATTTTAGAATGTGTCTAAAATCCTGTAAGACTTCAGTGATCTTCCCCAAAACCCCAATAAATTCTAGTTGAAAACTCAGAGGCCATCCTTAAGAACTCTTACATTCCCAGGAAGATGAATTTTATGCATTCTCTGACATAACTTTTTGCATTATGGCAAGTCTATTGTGGACTCTGCTTGACTTGCAATAAGGAACCCTGAATTGAAGCAGTCATGAAGTGCTGTGTGAAAAAGTTTGCTGCCTGCAGCTCTTACATGTGTCCAGCATGTTCTCAAAAAACTTGTTTCTCAAAAAAACCACTATATATATATAATTTTCGCACTCATTTTTTTATTGCACTTAAATCTACCATGACTGTATAGTTTTTTAACTCTTTTTGTTCTTGGTGAGCTTTTTATGAGCTCTGTTGGCTGTATACTGGGGATGTAAGTACAAGCAGAAAGTTAAAAAATTCCTTTAATCAGGAATTTCGTTAGTTCTTGAAAGGAATTTTAAACACTTCTTGTAAAACAGAGAAATAAATCAAACCTTTTCTAACAGTGTTATGTAATTCTGTCATAAAGCTTTCGAATACTCTCTCAAGAACAGGCAATTTTTTGTGTGTCTATAGCGCCTGAAAAATATCCCATCCTCTCTGTTATAAAGGCTAGGAAAGATTTGCTTACTTTTTAAGTCTGCATTTTTGCTCTTCGCTAATGTCCTATTTGTCCTCGTACTCATGCTGGCTATTTGCTTACATGACTTTCATTTTGCCAGGCTAACAAAGCTAAGCTCCTTTACTCTGCACTTGTGAAACAAATTATTGGTTCTAAAGGTGACCCTAATAACCATGATCTACACCCATTCTATTCTGGACTGACTTTTCCTCAGCTTAGTTAATCAAAATTGTGTATTATGTTTCTGATTAGTCCTTTAAAATCAGAATGTTTCCATGGAAATGAGTCATCTTGTATGTTCTGGATTGTATTTGTCTTGTTTTTTTAATTGTTAAATCATAGTGGCTCTGAGTCATCCTGTGATCAACCAGTGCTTTCACATCCTTTTCCTTATCTATTGTTTTCCAAAGTGGCCTGTTTTGCTGGCTTATAATAGACAATCTCATTATAAATGCGTAAAACATGATTTTGAACATTGTCTTAGACAATCCTCTTCTTTTCGAGGTCATCAAATAAAATTTGGAAGTCTTTAAGCTGATTTTCGTACAAACTTTGGATATATTCACTCCAGCCTGTCTTCTCCTTTCAAAGTAAATAATTGTATTATCAATTGTAGCTTGTTCCTTATTCACCTGAAACTAATTGTTACTAATTCTCAATGTCTCAAAAGAAATTAGGTGAATTGTATTGCCTTGTCTGGAAGAACAGTTATCAAGGAGAATTATCATTTGGGTCTGGTATTATTTACCTTTGGTAAACCTACCCTGTCTCCCTTTGTGTTCTTTTTCTTTGAGTTCTTTTTTTTTTTGGTCACTTTTTCCTTTACAATAGCGCATTAACAGGTCCATTGTTGCTTGTAGATTTGCACCTTTTAATTTTCTTAGAAAAAAATATTAAATTTTCTGACCATCTGCACATGCATGATTTGTGAAGTCCTAAATGGTTTAGAGAACTAACACAGGAATGCAGAAGCAGCTCTGGGTGGTCCATATAGAAGTGCATGAAGGACACCACATTTTTCATGCCATTTACTGGTCAAGTCTTTTGAATGCATAAGTGGGAGGTTTTCAGACACAGGAGGAGACCAATATGGCAGCAGCAGCTGTGAGTGATGTTGAAAACTGCGATAAAGTTTTTCCTTTGTGCATAAGTCTAGACCATTATCTGCATGCCAGAGTTGTTCACTGCTTCACTCTAAATGCAGATCGTTTTACAGAGCAGTCGTCATTGCTTTATGGCCAACTTTATAGACCCCCCCCCAAAAAAAAATTTAAAATTGCAATTGTCCTTTGTGTGTATCAGTTTTTTCAGATTTGTATGGCAATATTCAGCTCTTATTAAATTTGCTTTGACATTTGTACTATTTTTATATTCTTGTTCTCACTATTGATTTTAGCATTGTCTCCACGTAAACATCAACACTTTCATGGAGGTTAAATAAAAAATGTATTACCTGAAGCTCTACTTCTTTGCTTGTCTTTTTAATGTAGATCTGAAGAACTTAACTTCTATGTAAAATAATTTTTGCAAGTATCACCGTACCCATCTATTTCTTGAAACCTAAAATACTATTTTGTTTCACTGCTCAGTGGGGTTTTTTCTCCTTTTCATAGTCTGTCTGATTTTACTCATTGTCCTTTTTGGTCTGCTTATCCATTTTTGATCTTGTAAGTCCCATTAACTTGGGGACTATCAGTGAATTTCCTGAGTTTGCCAGGTTTTCAAATATGAAATATAAAGTCCTAATGTGGAGACTACTTTTATTTTTTACTTTTATTGGAAGAGGGCTACTGACAATCAGGTTTTCCAGGTTTTCTTCTATTACCAGCTTTTCTAAAATTCCAATGCTGATTGCTAAGTCTAGCATTTCTATAGCATGACTCTAGAAAATGTTTTATTATTAATTAGTGAGATCTTCAAACATTAAGATTGTTTTGTATCTTTTGATACAATTTGAGTATATTTCTTGTTGATGCCATATTTTCACTGTGCATCAAACTAGCTTTTATGCCTGGCTAGAGCTAAGATGTCTTGGACTCTGTACTTAGTTTTCCAGATATTGAGATGCATGTGGACTGCCACATTACTACATAGTGACTTTATCTGATAATTATCCCAACACACTAAGCAATTTCATCGCAATAGCGAGGAGATTTTATGTTGCATTTTTGGAGGTATTGCTTCATTTGTCCCTGGGAATCTATATAAATTTTGCTTTTCACTTGCTAGTCATCCCTTAGCCTTTCCAGGCTTGTGTTGAAACAGCGCTCTAGAAAGGGCAGTTAAACTGTGACAAATTAGGAGCAAGATGATGTAGGCAAGTTAACATGGCTGGGGAACTTCTACTTTCCTTGCTTGGTATCATCCCATTAAAAAAGAAAAAACGCAATCCTACTTCTTTTAGCACCTGAAAAGTTACTTGCCTTGTATAAACATATTCAAACTGGCATTGTTTTCATTCTTTTCACAAAACCTTTATTTGGTTTTATTTATGTTAGACCATCTGGTCTAAATTTTGGGGGCTTTTTGTGGATACTTTGCATACCAAAAAAAGAGATCAGAACTCCTAAAGCCTCACAGCAAGGGGCCATATGCCTGTCCTTATCTCATGTATCTTGTGCTAAAATAATTCCAAAGGAGTGTTGTTTAAGTATCTACCAGGAGAGACAGCTGAAAAAACCCAGTTTTGCCTCTTTTTATTATGTTAACAACTAAACCTTTATCACAAACCCCAAACTGAAATCTTCAGTTACTTCTAAGGAGTATTTGAGGGACTAAATAAAATCTATTATATATGTATAAATAATTTCTTTGCTTGATTTTATTTTGATGACCACACTGTTAACTCAGTCAGTACATATTTAATAATAAAGACTGTTACCTATAGAGCTTAGTTTCTACTTTTTGTTTACTGCTGCTGTAACTTTGTATAGCTTGTGCCTATTTTGGCAACACCCTTGTATCTTTAATAATTTAATATATGGTGCCTTGCATCTGAACCTCTACAACAGCTTACCAGATTCTTTGAAGTTTCACTCTTTTCTGGAAAGAGTGAAGCTACTTTTCCAGTTCTCCAGTTTTCAGGTGAATTTATTTCCTGGCTTTTTTTTTTTCCCTCCTTCAGATTTCCTCTGACCTGTTGTTAAGGTGCTGGTTTTTAAGTTAAGGAAATTGCTGACTGGAAAAATATACCTTATGAGTTTTCTGAGGACTCAAAAATTGGATGGTTTCCTATGAAATATATTTTATCTCAAACAGGAATACTGTGCCTGAACTCAAAAATCAATCTGGTATCAAGGCATACACAAGGAAGAGTTACTGAAAATAATTTGGTTTTTGTCAATCCACGGTGGTTGCCAAGTATGTTTCTTGATAATGATTGTTTCATAATGAGTCTGGTTTCTCAATATTGTGCTAAATTTTAGACAAGTAGAACATTATAATGGGAAAGCAATTCTTCAAGAGTAAATGAGAGCAAGTCTCTTAAAGGAATTATGAAAGTAGAAAGGCCGACAGATCACAAAGGCACCTAAGGCAAGAGGCTGTCTTTCCTAAACACTTAACAACTCCTTGTAAATGCTAGCATTGATTATAAGGAATGGACTGCTACCAGAATAAAATTGCCTGGGGAAAACATTCACTTTCAATCTTTCATTTTTCCCTTAAAACATTTTTAATAAGGGTCACACATGCATGAGTTGCAAGAATGCCAAGAGTCCGTAGCTCTCAATATCCTGAGGACCATTTCCTCTTTAGAATGAGATTTTTCCATTCAAATTTAAAACTTTTAGGATCCAGTTTGGATTTATTGGTTCTGTTTTGGTGCCCCAGATAGTTTGAAAAATTACACACACACACACAAATAGGTGTAAAATTGAAACAAAACGCAAAACTTCAAAAGTACTTATAGAAGTGTACTTTCCAAATTATGATTCAGAGTGTTTAAATCAACCTTTCCTTTGGCTTTTTGGAAAGTTGAACAGGTTCCAAGAAGCCCTAGGAGCCAGGAGTCCTAGGAGGCCTCCCGGAAAATCCTCAGAGCTGGTTTAGGGCTGATAAGCCTTCTTTCCGTGGCTTCAGGTCACACTGTAGATTTTCAGATATCTGGGCAGATGACATGGAAGATACCTGAGAGGGTTTGAAATTTCCATCATTTCTATCACGTTTATGTGCAAATGGTCTGTGGATCACTTTCATTTTAAAATAAAGGCATTTTTCAGCAGAAAAATGCTTCTTAGAAGAATCTGCACTATGTTCAGGATTTCCTTTTTCTAATCAATGCCAGTACAATCCAGTTAATAGGACTAAGAGTGAAATGGAGTCATGACGGGATTATTGACATTCTGTTTTGAAAACACTCACAGAATGTCTAAATCCTGACTAGTGAATTGCTGACACAAACTCTAAGCTTCTCCAGGAAAAATATGAGATGCCAGTGCTGACCTGTCACTGTAAAGCCACAGCTCCTGTGGTGGCTCTGTCTCTATTGCTCTTTCTCCCTTCTCAGCGGTGCAGGCAGCTTTTTGAGATGCTGCCACTAGCATACTCAGAAATTTGAGTTCTTATGTGATGTGGTGATATGATGCCCAAATAAAAAAAAAATTAAAATTAGATGATTTATGTGAATTTTGAAGCATGAGGCACAGTCATTCACTCAAAACTTGATGTTACTGTCAGTGGTTTTAGTAATATCTGTTGCCATATTGTATTTTGTCTCTGAACTCTGGAGCATCTTACAGGGCAAAATAAATGCCATCATTTTTATTTCACCTAGGGAGAGTGAAACTGAGGCAAGAGTGGGGAACCGACTTACACTTCACCACATATAAGAGTAGCAGAATACCAGACTGAACCTTCAGTCAGGCTCTGTCCTCTACCACAATAGTAGGAATTACCTCAGTGCTCAGATCATCCCTCTCCTGTGAACAATGAGTAATAATATTGAAAATTCTCACACATCTTAGATGAAAAAACTGTTCACATATTTATTCATATTTTTAAACAGCATTGTGAATGTGTGGGCCCTCTCACTCTGTGCATTTTTCATTAATATCCTACCACAGGATCTTGTTGGCAGGCATGTCGCTGTAACAGACAGTTGGATGTTTAATTTTGAGGAATTTCTATGTGAGGTAAATATTTGATGTGCAACGAGTAGTTTGACTTCATGTGTACATTTGTCCAGTCAATGAATAGCCCTGTCCCTTTGCCCTTCACTCCACCAGACTGCCTGCACTCAAAAGAAATTGAAATAACAGGTATACACTGGGCAGTATTCACAATAAAATTGTATTCCAGAAAGTGACTGTAGGAACAATTTAGTGAAGTTTATTGGATAGTTCGTGTTACGGGTATTCATATTCTTGTTACATTTTGAGGAGGCAGCAAACGAAAAACACTCTCCTGAAGTCTAATCAGGAAAATGTTTTCTGTACATGTGTCTTTTTGTCAAGTAAATAATTTGATGTTGCTGCACGTTTGAGATTTGCTCAGTCAGCCCGAGCGGTGCAACCAGTCCACGCTGATTCCTTCTGGGGGCTGTGTGCAGCTTTTCTCCACTGCGTTCGACTCTGCCCCTCTGATGCGAGGCTGTGGTCTGAGGGTAAGGCTTGGGGCACCGTGATCAGGTTCCTCCCTTCCTTGCTGTGCCGTGAGGGGTCTCTGTGTGGGCAGAGGAGCGCTGGTAGGGAGGTGAGGGGTGGATGCACCCTGGTCCTTCCCCAGCTGGGTGGCTGCCATCAAACCTGCACACTGGCTCCCTGGGCTTCAGGTGGGAGCAGCTTCTGCTCTGCACCTCCCCAGTCCCACAGGCAGGCTCTGTCTACACCATTACTTTTTCCTGTTAGTATGAGTAAGTCCCAGCGGAGAAGACATTAGAGAACCACAATAAATTAGATGATTTCCTCTCTTAGCAGAACTGCTGTAAACCTGTTGTTTTCTCTGGTTTGTGTAGGGCTGCTTTTGTCAAGTCATAGCACATTATTGCTTAACCCGGTGCCTTCAGCTGTTGGTTTCATTATCATAAGCTTATTCATATGCTTCTAGCTTTCTCTTTTTGTGTATAATGAGTAATTAGTGTAATTTAATATGTCATCATTGTTGCTTTTTCCAGCACAGAATAATAAGAAAAATCCAGTATAAATGTAAAGTTAATCACACGGTAACCTCTCTTACACTTCTGCACATCTCCAGCTAAGTCCTCAACAGTGATCTGGGGTTTGACAAATGACACTTCTAAAAAGCTCTCTGTATATTTATTGATAGTAATTTTAAGGCCAAAGTGGTGTTGTCGCAGGTTCAGCATATGCAGATACTTGGGATATCATAGAGTAAAATATGTCTTTTTCGGAAGCATGAGATAAAGCCAATTATAACAGCTTTAGTGAATTAGGCAGTGGAAACAATCTCAGGATGAGTGCTTGATGTTTAGCTCAGTTAATTCCAATTAAAGCCTTCATAGTAATTTAAAATTCTAATGTAGAAATGTTCTGTTGCTATTTGCTCTTTTTTTCCTGAGTACTTTTAATGAGCAGCATCACCTAGATTGAATACTTAAAAAAGAATGGTTTTGCATTTTTATTGTTAAAATCCAAAAACCTTTCTAAAATACACATGATATAAGGAAAATTGTACAGAAGTCTTTATCTCTTCATTTAAGCATCCAAATGACATCACAAACTACTCATGTTTTTCTCCCATATTTATTGTGTGGTCACTAGATGCTTGTCATACTCATTTTAGTTTGCTGTTCTCTGTTGTACCTTTTATCTCTCACATGTATATTTCTCTCAGCACATGGATGTATATTACTGTCATGTTTGTTTATGTGGTTGTGAAGATCATTGTTTTACTTCTGAAAGAGGTAGCGCACATGTGCTATGAGTAAACTGTGATAATCTATGTAAATTATGTGCACAGAGCCATACTCTGCCCTTGGGGGAAATGCAAATTAGAACATTTTGTAGTTTGTTTGTTTTTAAATACATACACTTTTCACTTCAAGGCTCAGGACAGACTCCCTGTTTATTTTCCCAATGCTTATCATTTGTTATTCCTTGTAAATATCTCAGTCTTTAATGATTAGTTTGCTGCTTTGTCAGGAAAAAAATGCTTGATGAGTGAAGTGCTCAGAACACAATGTTTGGTGTATTTTATAACTCTGCCGTAAGGGAATTATCTCCTTGTAAAAGGGTGTATAACACACGACTCAAAGCCATTATAGTGATCTGACAGTCTTCATTAATTTTCTCCCAGTGTTGTCTTGTTTTCTTCTTTTACATTAGTGTTTATAATATTTTTTAATCCTGCATGACTAAAACATAGTTAACTGATTTTCCTTATATGAAGCAAGAAAAACCTATTCCTGAACTGTGTTGTTTACTGCACTTGCAGTTCTCTGCAGATGTAATTTGTTTTAATAATAAAATTATTTTTATACTCTTTAAGTACCCTTTCGGAGAAATGTTTTAATGTAAGTTGTCTGATTCTATTTTAAGTGAAGGAGAAAACCTGGTAGAGGTTGTCTCTTTAAATCAGATCTGCAGTGTTGATGGACCCTCTAGCAGGCACGGTAAGAACCATTCTCACCTCTGCAGCAGGGAGCTTGACCATATAGACTCTCACATTCAATCAAAACGTTTTCCCTTTTAATATGCACTGTACCAATCCTATTCCCATGGTTACAGCCCGTGCTTCTTTGGTTGCTTCCAGTCTGTTGGAAAAGGAAGGCAGCATACATTTCTTGTACAGGAGTTTAAAACATCATGAAAGCAACCCTGTTGTGATTTGCATTTTAAATGTTTCTTTTTTTTTCTCATTGTACAGAATGCTGTAGCAGTAGCTTCAGTTCATTTGCCACAGTCTGTCTTCTCTCAGTCTTCAGCCTGGCAATCTGTTGATAACTCCACTTGCAAGCTACAGTTTATTGTCTTTCGGAATGGAAAACTCTTTCCTAGCACAGGAAACTCATCAAATCTTGCAGATGATGGGAAACGTAGGACGGTTGCCACACCAGCTGTTTTTGCTAAAATAGGTGAGAAGCTGTTATGCATTATTTTCTTTAATCTAAAAGCTACGGTGTACTTGATTGTGTAGAGAATAGAGGAGTAGAGCATGCAGTGTGCAGAGAGGCTGGAAACAGTCTCTGTCTTTAGTACAATGTTTGCAATTGTTCCTATCGGCACGATTTTATTCAGATTGTCCTGCAAATAAAGAAATGCCCTTGCGCTATCATTAGAATGCAAATTCTGGGCTACTGTTTGTTGGCAGTGTTGTTACAGATGCTTGCTTCTTAAAGCTATCGGAACGAGCCTTGTTTTACTCTACAATTGCAGTGTTAACGTCCTAGACACTGATAAAAATGAGGCTTTTGGAGTGAGAGTAGTGCCCTGTTGCATGTATCAATACTCAGCAGTACACTTTCTGATACGATGGATGTAGAACAGGTGTTGTTAAAGACTTTTGTCTAAATAAGATATATTGTGTGTGCTAGTGAGTCGTTATTTTGATTAATTACTCACCCGTGCAATTTTACTGATTTTGTTCGATACTGATAGTGCTCTCATTTTTATTAACATTTTAAAATGTTTGAATGTGACTTTCAAAGTGCAGAATTGTCTCAGCTATTAATCATACCATGAAACTGAGCTGTTTCTGCAGTTACATGGGCAATAGTGTAACACTGGTCGTAACTGAAGAATCTGAAACAATAAAAAGATCTGCTTTGTGAGGGATGATTAGATCATTTGGACACATTATGTGACTGAAATGTTCCGATTTATTTATACTATTGCAAACTTCTCTGATGTGAGCACTACTTTTGATTTTGACCATTAAGATTATATGTCTATTGGCTTTTTTTCCCCATAGTTTAATGTATCTGGTCTCTTTACAGAGCATTCATCACTGAAGGGTTTTCCACTCCGTCTCTCTGATTCAGTTTGTTCCTTTTGCAGATGGGTGCAGCTTTGGAAACCTCACCAGCCCTCTTACTATAGGATTGAGGCACTTTGCACGGGGTATAGACCCCATTGCAGCCTTCTGGGATTTTGACCTTCTAGATGGACATGGAGGCTGGTGGGGAGAAGGGTGCCACATAATTAGTTCTGCAGGCAATATTACCACCATTCAGACTACACACTTCAGTAACTTCGCAGTGCTAATGGTAAGTATATGACTTAGCAAATATACCTATATTTCTCTCTATCTCTCTTTTGCCATACATATATGTTCTTTTTATGTGCATCTGTTTCATTCTTACTTATCAGAAGCTGAGCTTCTGGGTTTTTATAATGTTTAGTATAAGACAGTCTACAAGAAAGTAAGTTATTTAACTGCTAGTAAGTGAATAAACCTGGTGGTCAGTTTTAATAACCTCAGACAGGCCTAATCAGAAATGACATTAAATTCAGACTTACTAATGAAAGTTCCATCAAGGAATGATTAGTATGTAATGGTTATAAATTATAGGACAGGGTTTAAAAATGTATACTCCTGTGTGCTTTTACATCAGCACATCTCAGAGGCTGGTCTGCTTTTGTTCCTGCCCTGCACTGTGTTGATCATACTAATTAGTTGCAGGCATACCGCAATGTTGAATCATTTAATAAATGGAGAGGAATAACATCTTCTGCTCTTTTAAGTAAGGACAGAGCTGTCCTTGTTGATTCTGTAGGAGTTTTGGTTTGTACACCAGTGCTGATAGCCTACTTACGAAATTGCTGGTCGTGAAGAAAAATATTCCTGTGCAGTGCTAACACATCGGCTGCTTTGCTCTGTTCTCAGTCACACAGTTCCCATTGCAGTTATTCAACTAACCTGCTTAATAGAAAGTTACCTTCATGAAAGCAAACAGATTATGCGTAAAATAATGACCTGTTATTATTCAGGGACTAAAGGAAAGCAAACATAAAATTGAAAGGTTTCTAACCTAAATAGGTGAGAAAATGTGTGCACCCTCAAAAATATTCATTATAAACCAGTTGTAAAAAGATTAGACTTGTACTATTAATACTAGATTGATCTTGAATGCTGATGCATGATTGCATTGTAGATGCTGCTTGTGTACATTACAGAAATGTTTATAGTTGAGTAAATAATGTATTGTGTGTATGTGTAAGGGACAGCAAACACAGGCGACAGGAATTGCGAGGACGTGTGCAGAGAATACCAATCTGCTGCTGTCAGATGGAGCCCAGATGGCAGCCAATCATAGCACAAAGCTGTGGTACCCACGAGTTAAATGCAGATATTATCATCCACTTCGTAAGAACTGATTTCCCTGAGACTTACTTGAACATTTTTTCACCCATTATAGAATTGTTCAGCATTTAAGAGCTGGTCCTCAGATTTGATGACTTCAAATATACCTTATTTTCTACAGCTCCTATGAATTCCATTTTTTCCCCCAGCCACTTGTTTCCAAGAATGTGAATCATAATTTTGCTTTGAGGATGTTCTTCTAAATTCATTAAAGAAAGAACCTGTTGACTTTGCAGGTGCCACACCCAAAATGGCTTCCTCCTCCTTCAACTGCTTGAGTTCAGCCTGTTCTTCTTAAACGTTGAGTAGTTACTAAATGTTAATTAATTGTTTGCAAACAACCAATTCCATAGTTTCTTTTGGTTTGAAAAGTTGAATGCTGACGCAAGGGCTGCAGTTAATTTTTGGGTTGTAAAGCACATTTATCTCTGATAAGATGTAGGAGATGGGTTCTTCTACAACTGTAGAGGCAACTGAGGCACTGGAGCTTTTGTATCTGGTATGTAATTCTGCTTTAGGTCTTGTGCTTGTTTGTTTATGATAATTCAAATTTGCTTTTTTTCATGTGTGCGTCTGCCAATTTTATCTGTGCAAGATGAGAAAGTAGAATCTTGGACTCACCCTTGCTCTGCAATTGCTATGGTAGTGTAACAATGTGATATGTTTCTTAGCTCAGGTTTCACAGTAACTTTTAAGAAAAAAGATGACTTAGGTATTTTAAAATATATGTATATACACACACACAAATACATCTTTCAAAACAGTTGTTGGAAAATTTTTCTAGCTTCATTATGTGCAAACATTTTCATTTAAGTATTATTTCTTAATCACTGTTTCATGGCATAAAGTCAAGGATTGTTTTATTTGGTAGAGACTATGCTTTTCAATTCTCATACCAGAAATGAAAAATGTTTTGTTGTTCTGCATAGCTATTAATTTATAAAATGAACAGTATGAAGTGCGTATATGTATCTTAACTCACACGTGTCTAATATATTTTAAAATACTAACAAACTGTCAGCAAAGTCAAAATAGCTGGCATATGGTATGTAGTCAATGAAATTAGCTACAATATCATGATACATGTCATTAATCTATAATTCTCTAATCTGTTAAACAACAAAAATTCAAAATTAACTATTATGGTTTGGGGTAATTGCAGAAAACTGAAGTAGCATCTGTAAACTGAAAAGCAGCAATAAAGCTTTACGTTACCATCAGAATTGTGTCTATCCTGCTGTGGAATAAGTTGAAACAGAAGCCTCAGTCAATCCAACTGTCCATTTTATAGCTAGTACAGCACATATTCTGATTTGTCGTCTTTTTAAATAGTAAGACAAAGTTTCCTAAGTTGCTTCATGAAAGTTGGTTATGCCTGTGTATCGTAAAAGGGTTAAAATAAAGGTTTTCTAGAGTCCTTTTTTTAGAAACGCAGCAATCAAGGATTTATCAACTACGATTGATAATTAATAAGCATGAGCATACTTCAAGTGAGAGGAGTCATGTAGAGCCATTTGATTTCTCTCTGTGACAGTTGTTCAAGTGATGTCAATGAGAGAGAAAGTATAGTTTGGAGATTGGGTTGGAAAGGAGGAACAACTTCCTTCCCTCACATGGTCTCACACTCTCACTTTGCTCTGGGTTGGGCTGGCAAATAGAAGTACAATAACAGTCACACGTAATACAGCGTTACTTTTTTCTGATCAGCTTTTGAGTAGTATGTCCTAGAGGCGAGAGTAAAATACTTGTGAACTCTCTCCCACATTATATTCCTGCCTTTTACTTCATGTCCTGTGTGTTTAGACCAGTCCTCTGTTTTGTCTTTTCCTCTGTTATCTATAGGAGGAAGAGAGACAGTTGCACTGTAGTTTCTTTTGGATGTGGCCAAAGCCCTCCAGGGTCTTGAACTCTTCACTATGATTTTCTATTTTAGAATAAAAATTATGAACTTATATAATTTGAAGCTTTTTTATATCTAATGATAAGTATTCGTTTCTTAAATACTAGGTATTTTGCGCTCTTGTGTGAGCAGAGCTGTATATCAGTATTTTAATTTTTCAGGACAACATGCGTGTATGTAATGACTAATCTAGAGATTTGTAAATCTGAGTAAAAACTCTTCAGGAGATGACAAAAATGTCTAATAGCAACAATTAATTTCAAAATTTGCTAAATAAGTTTTTGCATACATTGTCCTCTGTTCTTCCTTTCATTTTTCTTAGAACAGAATGGAAATTCAATAGTGATGGATATTACTGTAATTGTATATAGCATTTCCTTTCCCCCCCGGACTGCTTTGTCAATAGTAATTTCCTCAAATCTGCCAAATAAACACAAGTAAAATTCTTAAATCTAAGTATGATACTTCCCAATTAACATAAAATGGATCAATAAATATTGTTAGCACTTACAATTGTAATCCTAAAAATAGGTTAAATTAACATAAAATCATAAACAGCTCCTTTCCTGTTTTGTCACAATATGTTTCATTATCCCAACCAACATTGGTGTGGGTTTTGTTGGATTTGGGGGTTTGGTTTATGTGCATAAGGAGTAATTATTTGCAGAAGTAGCATACGTTTGGTGGATGCTTACATGAGATAATTAGGGCTGAGGAGACAAAAACAGAGCATATTTGAAACTGCTCTGGAAGCAAACCTTGAAAAACTGTGTGAATGAGAAATTGAGGAGAGGCAAGATACTAGGAATGGATCGTGGTAAGAGTTGGGGGATTTTCTCCTCTTGTTTTGTAAGCATTCCCTGAACCTCTTAAGTCTTTCCAGTTTGGTATGAAAAAAGGCTACTTTTTCAACGTTTTCATTGTGACTGGATACAATTGCAGAGTTTCTTAAGCCTGTTCATGAAGTTCAGTTCTGAAAACAGTCTTCTGAACTTTCAGGTCTTCTCCAAACTGAACAGCCTGTCTAAGAGTTTTGAGAAATTAATTCACGAGTTGGGGAAGTATTACGGAGATGTCATTTAGAAGGTTGACATAATTACAGTATTTGACATTTTCGCCATAGAGAACACAGGGTTCTCTCATAACAGGCTGTGGATACATAGTTCTGTACTTTGAAAAATCTGCTTATAGCGAGAGGTTCAAGAATGAACATTTCAAATTTTTTTAATTTGTGTTTAAACACCTGCAGAATAGACCTTAGCAGTTTAAGCACCAAAGACTGTGAAAGTGATCCAGAAAGTTTACCTGCTATATGCAAAATTAACATTTGGTGTGGTGAGAACTGCAAAATTCCCTAGAATTGTGTTCTTCTGCACATGTGTAGATGTTTCCCGGTGTGAAGAGCCTGCAAGGAGGCACACACTCTTCGCCTGAGTCCTCAGCTGGCATGTACTGCTCACTGCTCATGTCATGCTCATTCTCTTAAGAGAATGCTTAGCCCATACGGACAGTATTGAGTCCAGCCCCCCCAGAAAAGGCTTATTTTTTTAAGAATATGCCTGAATGTGTCAATCTCTTGCACAAAGCCTTGGAATTAGAGTACTCTTAAGAGCAAGATATGGTTTTTATTTCTTTTTCCTTGGATTGCATCTACATTTTATTAAATTGCATTTAATAATATGTATTATTTGCTCTGTAAAATGCATAAACTGGCTTCGTACTGAGGTCAATCATCCAGGCTTGTCTCCTTCAAAATGCAATGATTTTATCACAAATCAAGCCTCTGGCTCAAGCTCCTTCTTTCTCTTTGTTTTTCCTTTCTATTGGCTTAATGCATCTTGCACTCATCATGGTGCAACTTCAGCCAGTGGCTAAACGGATTCAGATTGTAAAGCTCAGTAAAATGGGCCAACTCTTGGGACGTAGATGTAAACTGAAGACTTGGGATCTAGGCCTTGAGACATCTTATTGTCTTGGTGGCTTCTACTGGGCTCCTTCCAATTAGTCAATGTCTTTCTCGTACTAAAGTGCCCAAAACTTGACACCATAGTTGAGATTTGGGCTCACAAGTGGCGAATAGAAGGAAATAATCACTTCCCTCACTCTGCTGCGTGCACTCTTGGTAATATGGCCCAAGATGGGGTTCACCTCACATGCCACAAGTGCTCACCTCTGTCTTGGTGCGCTTTTTTCTTTTTAGTAGTCAGAATCTAAATACAAATAGGAATTTAAATCTGACCATAACTGATTGTTCAAATCAGTTGTGTTTCTAAGTCCCTGGAGTGCTTGGATATCACTCCTACAATTTTAGGTGTCCTGCTTTAAACACATAAACCAGTTGTACTGTACTTTCTAACACCATAGCATGACAAACAATATATTAAAAATAAATGTTTAATTTGCCAATATAGTTAGATGGATTACAAAAATTTACATCACAAACTGGATTGGTTTTAGCAGCTGTGATTTGGTGAAGGTACCAGATATGTAGTATTGGCTTGCTGTATCTTTCCCTCAGCTTTCCCAGCATCTGCTATGAGACGTCTCAGAGCTATCTTTAGTGTGTATTCTGTCTATACCTCTTTACACTTTCATACTGAATTTTAACTGAACAGAACAGATCTGTCTGTTTCAGCCAGTCTTTGGAATAAGCATCAATTTAAAGTGAAACAGTTCCATTTGCACTCTGAAGTTTTTGTAATTTTGATTGTTGGATGAAATAGCTGATAAAAATTCTTTTCTGCCATTAATTTCCATCACTGATTTCTATTGTGCTTTATATACTATGTTGGCCATCTTAGAAGGGTGAATGAATGACAAATTCTCATTAGACAACATTTAATGGGCCTTGTAGTTGTAGACACCAGTTTGTAATGGTCAAAGTCTTGTACATATTCATTTTCTTGTACATAATTCCTGCCATTTTTCAATATCATCATGATTTGAATCCCCTCTAGGAAATGAAATCAAACCCAACTTTTCAAAGTGTAACATAGAAATGTGCTGCTTTGCATACAGCATTAAAAAAATGCTTCTCTTCTGCATGTTGTCTTCCCCAGAAGATTCCTCAAGGGAAGTTGACAGATCAATAAGGTTTAATTATCATCAGAGAGCAGACAAGATAAATTTGTTGCATATCTATAATGAAATCAGTTTTCAATATACAAAACTCTAAAAAAGGATATTCTACATTGGCATTAATGCATTATCACACTCAAAATTTTACCATTTATTTACTGTAAAAGATTAGACAAGAGACAATAGTAAAAACCTAGTTTTTTAAAATGGAATTAGCTTTAAGATGCTGATTGTTCTTCATTCTCCTGCAGGCAAAACGGTTGTTTTCCTGTAGGACACATGGAATTTGCTTTTATATTGGTGATCAAACATAGGGAGAGGTTGAACCTTGCATTTACACTACTAAAAACTAGTTCTTTAGTACACAATGATGCTACTCAAGTAAAATAGCTTTCATTTTTTTGCTAAATAAATGTGTAGTTTCACTGTGCTTCCTTTTTCACAACTTTACTTTTCAGAGTGTTTTTTCCAGAAATATCCAACTTATTTATTTCTTCAAATAACTGTGCTGTTACTATTGTACAGTTACAGTAACACATTTCTGAATGCACAGAAATGAAGTGTGTACTAAAATTATGCCAAATTGTGCTGTTGGTATACCAAAATATAGTTGCATCAGTAAGAGCTAGAAGTAAAGGTTTTATCATTTTCAGCAGAGTAATTCTATTTAAATTGTCCAGTGTTTGCATTGCTACTCTAATAATATGAGCCAAAATTTTATTGAACACTTCTAGTAAATACTAATCTACCTCGAGAGACTTGCTCTGTAAAAGAATTAATGGAGAGATGATGTAAATAAAAGCATGGAGCAAAAAGATGATCATAAGAAGGGTGTTTGAGTGGACATTCAGTGACAGCTCTGAACCAACAGACTTCTAAAGAATTATTTCAAAGTTGTGAACTCATTGTATCCTGAGTGTTTATTCATGCACATTGAGAAAAACCCAAAAATTCCTTAAGAGCATAGGTCTGTCACATTAAAAAACTATCAAGTCAAAAGACAGAGTTTTTTTCCTCCTCTATTCCGTTTGTGATTGAGGGAAGAGTAGCAAGACACTGACACTTCTAGGTGAGACAGCATAAGCTGAGTACCTCTGTGAGAAGTGACTCCACCTCTCACTGAGTCTTGGTGAACTGGGCAGGGCTGAGAGAGGACTTGTGGAGAGACAGGTGGTGACAGAGCAGGTTTAACTGAGGTACACGTGCAAGCTGAGGACGTACCTAAAGAGAAATGGGATGTGATAACATATAAGTGTCATTTCGTTCATAAGTAATTTGTTCATTTTGATGGTCCTTTTTTATATATGTTATGAGCTGCTCTCTTTAGAACTGACATTCATATGCATCTGGAGAAACTGGTACAATCAATCTTAGAAACTTTAAAGCTAGTAATGAAGGAAAATAATAACTACTAGGGTGTCTGTTACTTGTGAGGACCATTTTAGAACATAAACTAAATTCTCCCAATTTAATAATTGCCTATACTCATGAACATTAGCTGCTTGTACGTGGACAAGTTCATATACATAAATAATGGTGCTAGAAATCAGCACTCTGCATGCAAATGCAATTAAAAAGAGGTATTAGCATTACAGTCCCAGTCTCTTAAGGGGAGATTTCACCTCTGGAAAATAATATATTGAATCTTCTTCTAGGGGAACCTAAAACTGACAAATAAAAGTCTTTTAAATGTATGCCAATATTTTCAATGGTAAAGTTTGCCAGATTGTCATATTCAGTACTTTTTCAGATTTTACCTTTTTCTGTGCTGGGATGTATTTTCATTTTTATGTGCAGAGTTAGTGCCACTGCACATGGGAACTGGCATGTTTGCACTCAGGTGATAGGTTTTGTGTGTAATATTTAGTACCTGTGTGCAGAAATGTAGTGCCACAAAGAGATGTGGCTTAATGCATTACCGGGAACATCGGATGTTTGCTTTAAGTCAGGTAGTCTGAAGACATCCTGTTTTATGTAATGGGCTCCTTTTGCTTTCCATCCATCACACCTCCACATTTAGCTCTCCTGTTATTTCTTATATGTGTGATCCAGTAATTTAGAATGGGAATTTGATAAGGTTAATTTTACAAAGATATTGATTGTTCTTCATGAAGAATTGTATCACTAGGCACTGACATGTCCAGTGGTAGATCTTTACCCTGCTGTTAATATAGCTGTCCAAGATGCTTTGGAATTGCTATAGGGGCGTAGTGTGAAGGTCACTGGGTCACAGGAGTTATGTCAACTGGGAATTATATTTGAGTCAGTCAATAATTTGGGTATATTCTCATGGCTTTGTTTTTTCTTTGAGTGGTTCTTCGGCAGCAATGTATACACCATTTAGAGACCTTTATGGTGATTTGATATTTTGTGCCTAATATCTTACTAAAATACACTCATAAAGTTCATGTTATCAGAAGGAACAGATGTTGCTAGTACCAGAGAAATGTAATATTCTGTGTATTTTTTCAGACCTTCTTTTTAATTAGGATATGTCTGCTTGTACAAAAACGTTCATTCCTGTCTAGCAAACTCTATGCAGATGAGGAAGGAGCAGTCTGTTATTTTAAATTCATGAACTGTATCTACATTAAAAGTTCATCTTTTTTTTTTTTCCTGCCCTTGAAAGGGAACAGCTAGAAATGACAGGACATATTGAAATGAAGTCTCAGTTTCACACATGCCTAACAATGTTAAATCATTTTGCTCTCTCCATAGGATTTTAAGACAGTGCTGTCTTTCCCCCAGTACCCAGGGGAGTTTCTGCACCCTGTGGTTTATGCATGTACTGCAGTTATGTTGTTGTGCCTGTTTGCTTCCATTATCACCTACATTGTCCATCACAGGTAAGAATTACATTGTAAGTTCTTATGTTAAATCATCGGCATTATGCTGAGGCACTTCAATTTTTTTAACTCTTACTATAAAGATAAATTAAAATGATCTGAATTACTGTTGGATAGTAATGGCAGTAATGTGATTTACACCAGAGAAATCAAAACAAAGGTTATGCCAACCTTTCTTAAGCTGTTCCCAAGCTGTATCTTTCCTGACACATATCTTTAAATTTTATGCACACTTTTCCTAGGATTTCTAACTCAACAATGCAATATAAAACCATGAAAACAATCAAATTGCTTTCTGACAAATTCTAGTCGAGCAGCACTTTGGTCAGCTACACCTGTCATTGTGGCTTTTAAGACCGACTTTGATTGGAAGACTGGATAACTATCACTGGATAAAATAAACTTTCTTTGTCTTCTAAATTTTGGGTTTAGAAAACTTGTGTTTTCTTTTATATGAAAAATTTATATAAATGCCATTTAACATACTTCTGGTTAAAGACCATTAGCAATTTAAAAGAGTAGGAATGTATTGTACTGTAGAAGCTGCTAAATATTAATCAAGTGAACTTAATGCAATGTCTTCTGATCTTCAGCTTCCATTTAATCCTTTAGAGATGTCTTGTTAAAGTTCTGCATATGTGAAGCTATGCAATAAGCCTTTTGCTTTTAGTACTCTACTTTAAATGCTTGATTTGGTGGAGGAAACTTTAAATCAGTAGACTTTTATAATTTTTACCATTTATTTTACCTTTTTATTCTTTATTTCAATGCTGTATAAGTCAGACTCTGTCCTGTGGGTAAATTGCTACATAGGTATTTAAGAATCAGTGAATTTTATTCTTTCCAAATAGTAGTTTTTATCATAGAAATGTTGGGGTTTTTTAATTTTAAAATGTGACTTTTTTTCAACAGCACAATCCGAATAAGTAGAAAAGGATGGCACATGCTTCTCAACTTTTGTTTCCATACTGCTCTCACATTTGCCGTTTTTGCTGGTGGAATCAATCGCATTAAATATCCAATTATATGTCAAGCCGTAAGTATCTGTCTTAGTAATTCTTACTGATAGAATTGAAACTTGCAAATAAATTTTTAAAATAGTGTTGATAGTTCTCCTTCTTTTCATGTATTGTTCCTGGATCTTAAGTTTTTCAAAATAAATTGTTATAAGCATGTCTTTTAAAGACCAGCACTGGGAGGGTTCAGTGTTTGGTTGTCACATGAGTTTCTCTAAGAGGGTGAGCAATGCATTAACTTCTCTGAAGCTCAGAATGCCTTGTTGGTTTTTGTTTGTTTGTTTAAAAAAGCCCTGAAAATCTTAATATTTCCCTGCTGTACAGGATAGCTGAAAGTGATGAATCCAAAATATTTCTGTCCCTGTGCATTGGACTGAGTGTGTGGGACTAAAGTTACTGCTTCAGTTTTGTAATATATATACCATTTGCCTGAGGGTGGCCCTGGCTTCACTGGATGATCCTTCAATATACACTTGGGCAGCTTAATGTTTATAGTATACATATGACTTTCAGTTACAACTCAAGCTAAGGAGACAAAGCAGACCAGTATACTTGTGATTTGTGGACCCTTGTTTGCACTGCTGGACTGTTTCACATCTCTTGCTTCAGCATTTTTGGGGCAAGAGCGTTGTGAGATGCACAGACAGGGCTGGCTTCAGCTGCTGTGAATGTAAAGGCTGAGTCTGTACAATGTATAAAGAGAGTGATTTCAGATGTCTTCTGTAATGCCTGATGAGGGCTTGCTGCAGCTTGTTTCCCTTAAATAGTTCTTCCTCTCAGATTTTGTAGAAGTGCACCAGGTCTCATGAATGTTGTTGGTATTTACCTGTAGTAAAGCTTTGTTTAGCCAGTGTTCTCCCAGACATTTTGCGTGTCACTAACCCAGTTCTTCTGACTGGCTTGAATGGGTGTAAATAGCAAGAGTCACCAGCCAACAGCAGAGTCACTGCGAAATTTGCATAATTAGTGTAAGAGATATCACTCTAGTTTTCAGTGAGATGCTTTGGAAGCCGTTTGTGTATCTTTGTGCGCGACCATCAGTAAACAGCACACGTAGATCTGTAAGCACAGTAAGGTTCTGCATGTGAAGTCTGCATATGAAGTACTGGATGATATTTAAATAGCACAGTTGTCCACTAGATTATTTTGATATAAGTATCACACAGTATCTAGTGTATTGTGTCATAATCAATTTGTAAGTTCTAGCAAATTGAAATATCACTTACCGTTGTCTTTGTCTGCAGTTTGCAAGTGATAGTAGCAGATTAGTTTGTAGGGCAGCCGTGGCCATGTAATTGCATGATCACAAATGACCATCTGTTGTTCCAGTCATTGTCTGGTTATTTACTTTGCAGCTTGCATGGTAACAACGTGGTATTAACAGCTATAATGAAAAATTGATTGAGATAAATGTGTTATTAATAGCCTTTTATAAGTAATATATTAACTACGGGGATATCTTCATAAAATGCATAATCAGTGACATCTCTCTCATGTTGTGGGATAGGGACAGATCCTGAGCTGCTGAGAAACATTCACACTTGGAGAAACTGAATTGATCCATTCATATATGTCTTCTAACCAGTTTCATAAAGTTATTTATTTACCTAACAATATGCTACATCAAGAGACAATATCATCAGTAGTTAAAATACAGTAAACATACAGGTCACACAAGACAGAGACTGTCCTCTGTTTCCTGGTAGAAGTTGTCTGATGTAATTAGACAGGGCTACTGGATGAAATAGTCCAAATGATATAAGACAAGGCTCCTATAGCTAGTAACAGAGGCTGAAGAAA
Source organism: Amblyornis subalaris (assembly GCA_018881555.1). Classification (NCBI taxonomy): domain Eukaryota; kingdom Metazoa; phylum Chordata; class Aves; order Passeriformes; family Ptilonorhynchidae; genus Amblyornis; species Amblyornis subalaris. The sequence goes on from JACAXG010000003.1 coordinate 4,320,047, forward strand.
TGTTCACTTTCAGAACACTGTACCCCATCACAGATCCTTTCTTAATTTATGACAAGTTTTTCAAAATTCTGTGAGTCCCAGTGCCTGTGTCCTTCTGTGATTAGCCTGAAACACTTACTCTGTGATTTAATATTCAAGGTTCCAAAGCTACAAGGTGGTGAGGTCAGAGATACTAATGGTTCCTCAAGAACCTCATGACCATTCCCCACAGCTTGCTTCTTTATGGAATGCATCAATTCTTTAAATAATTCAGCCTAATGAAATGTATATTTATATAGCTGTTTAGACCGTGAATCTTCTCTTTTTCATTTTTTTTTTTTTCAGTTCTGGAAAAAAAACCCTGATATTGGGACTTAGAATATATTAGTGAAAAATGTTACTGCTTCAAGGAGCACTAAAATATTAGTTACACCACAGGCATAACACCATCAGTTCCCATACCACAGGTATCTTTCAATCTGCAAAAATTCAAAGCATGACTTCAACCTGCAGCAATGCAATTTTCACTTTTTATTTCCCGAGTGCATAGGAAAGATTCCAAGTGTAAGTATTTTTTTGTCCTAATCACTGAAATGTTGTATCAAAGCCAGTGAACCACCACCTTTCTTATAGTAATTATCCCTAAAACTGCTACGAAAATTTCACCGCAGCATACTTGCCGAACTGAAATAATAGACTGAGTTAACTTTTATCCTTCAAAATTAACCAGAAAGGATGACTCTAAAGTAGCTTCATTTGGATCACATTCTGCCTCTAAATGAGTAGTTCCAGGCTAGTTTTAAGCATCAGGAATTAATGCTATGGAAATGGATCCATTTTCTGTGATAGCTGGAAGAACCTTCAAATCCCCTTGAAGACAAAATAATCACACCAAAAAAGTCTTTTCAGAGATGGTCAGACATTTATTTTTATGTAGAACCTAAAAATCTAAAATTCCCGTTTATACCTGTATATCTGTTTCGGAGAGGATTTCGTATAGACCTTTCGCTTGCGTATGTGCTCTGCAGTCTTTATGATTTACAAAGAAAACTGGTGTTAGAATGCCAATCTAGAAGAGTTGATTGCATCTTCACACATTTCCTGTGTGAATGAATCTACAGGCTGTTTAGATTACCCATCAATCTCATTCTGGGTGTCACTGAATGTTGGCTGTTGTAGAATCCAGAGTCTTGAGTATACTGGCAAAATCTTTCGTGCAAGTCAAAGGTTCTCTTAGGAGCAGCAGATTGGGATTAATCAGAGGCAGTACACTACCAGGAAGGTGCTTGAGCCAGCCTGTCAGCCCTTCCATCCCCCAGAGTTAAGGCCTCAGATTAGTTTCTTTCAAAAGGCAGAAGGGAACTCACTCCTTTCATGTAAAGAATGAGAGACAAGGAGATACAGCTGCAGCTGGATCACTCCCCACATGTGGGATGCATCCATTCTGTACTCTGAAAGATTTCAGTTTCATGGCTCCTACTTTCCAGGAAAGCATGATAGCCATGAGGTTATGGATGGTACGGGATGAGATCATCAGTTAAACATGTTGAAGCATGAAGAATGGACTTATAGGCACAAGATTCAGGAGGCAGAAAAGTTCTGCAGAGAGACAGAATCTTTTTTTTTTTATCCCAGTAGCATGATCACTCCAGTCACATCTCCAAGAACCTCCTATATGGTTTGTAAAATAAAAGCTTCCATGTAAACTTTGGCAAGACTCAGGTCTTCCTTCTCCCTGACGAATGTCATATGTGAAGCTGCTTGTGAATTCCTTTCTATAAGGCAGTAAATCTTTGACAAGAAAGTCAAGCCCATTCCATACTAGCCAGTAGCCTACAAGTTGAACTCAGAAAGTTCAACTTCCTGCTCTAAATTTTCTACCTGTGAAGGGAGCGTGGGGTTTTTCTAATGCTAAATGTTTAAAGATCATGAAATATTCACATCCAGTAGTGTTACAGACTGCGGAGAAATTCCTGAATCCCTTCATCTCACAGAAAAGAATCACTTTCATTGCAGGATTAATAGTTTAATCAGAATGTCAGTGCATATCTGTATCCTTCTTTAAATAGAACTGGATTAAAAAGTACAATCTTATCTGAAATATGATTACAATTAGAAAAAAAAAAGAAATTAAATTAAAAACTTGGGGAAAACAAAGAAATTTGTGTGGAAATTAAAGCTGATCAAGAGAGCTTTTTGTTCCAAAATACTTTGCATAAATATGTATTCTGGTCATTACCAGGGTAACTGCATCATGTGGAACTTAAGTTATCTCTAAGGTACTGAAGTTTATTGAAGGAGCACAAACAGACAGCATCTTCTTACTGAAGAAAAGTATAATCTTTTATTCAAAACGCTGGTGCTTATTCCCAAAGATAAGAGTTCTAAGAACATAGGACATGGAAAAAATGAATCCAAGGAGACAAGAAAATTTTCACCTCATAACTGTGGTTATTAAAGAGCTTTAGGTGCAATGCTGTTTTCAATGCATATGCCCTGGCAGTTTTTTCTGTACCATTTTGGCCTGTCAGTGGAAAACCTTCTTACAAATAGGGGTCATCACTTCAATATTTCCAATCATAATCCTTTGTTCTGTGTGGAAAACTCAACCCTTTCCATACAATTTTATGTGAAATACAAAAGTTCTGCTAATAGTGAAAATAGTTTTAAGTTATTACTTGGGTATTTAATTTGTATTTATTTTTTGGCCTCTTAAGCTGTACAGAGGCACAAGTTCAGTAACAAGATACACACAGATAAATTTGTACCCTGGATCTTTCAGGCATAACCTAAAGTTTACATTTGCTACAGAGTCGAGTTAGAGTTCACTGAACAAAGCCACCTTGGTCTTATTCCCCTTTCTGCTGAGCCTCATCCTTCCCTTCCGTGTCATGAGCTGCTGTCTCGTGTATTTCTACCATAGGGTTAGCTTAAGAGAGTTACGAAGAGGTGGTCCCACTGGAGGGGACAAAAGAGCTTGCAGTCACAGTCTCTGAGCACAGCGGTGAGGAAAATGCACCTCCGTGATACAACTGATGTCGGTGTGGGGGCAGGGGGAAGGAAGAGGCTCAGAGAAAAGCCCAGCACTTTGAAACACTGCATTTTCAATGTGAAGAGTTACAAGCATTTCTTTACTGATTATTATTAGTGAATGAATGATAGCAAAAACTCTAGAATTTAGTATAACAGCTTAGTGTACCCTTCCAAATTCCACACTTTTGTTGTGTCATGTCAAATCTGTTAGTCATAAGGAGGTCCTGTATCATCAGGATATATCCTGGTTTCCGTCAAGCAAGAAATGCAGATGGTTGGCTTTGGGGATTCTTTGGTTTGTTGGTTTTGTTTTTTTTTTTGAGAGCAAAAGATGCATATCATTAAAGAGTTAGTACAGACGGTGATAACATTTTTGCCTCCTCCATGTTTGTTCAATTTGGCCATATATCAGAAGTAGCTCAGTTGCTGAAACATGAGCACACTGTGAAAAGCAATAATGTGACTCAGGTGTGGCATAGCAGTGATGCTTTCAGTCAGTTCAGTTGCCTCCTTGAAAGTTCAATGAAATTGTTTTGTTATACTATTTTTAGGCCTTACATTCACTTAAGTGGCTGATGATTTCTGTCTATATGGCCATATATGTTGTCAAAATTTCACATGTAGGTGCCTTTTTACATGGAATTCATGCCCACTGTTCGTATTCTTACACATACTTGTGTGGAATACAGAATATATAGCAGCAGTGCTATGCTGAAATGGGAAAGAGTTTAGGAGCTAAATACCTAGACTTTTTCCAATTCTTTCTTATTATTTCTGTCTCCTTTTTCTTCCCCCTTTATCATCCTCCTCCTTCCCCCCCCTTCCTGTTCATGGTCCTGTTCACTGCGTCCCTACAGAAACTCTGCAAGCTGCCTGTGAACCAAGTCCAGACAGCACCAGTCCCTGAACTGGCAGCGTCTGCCAGCTGATGATACAAAGTTGTCTCATTCTCTTATTTCTGCTTCTTTTACCTCCAGCAACAATAGGGATGAAGGCTTTATACTCCCTTGTCTAATGTGACAGACAAGTCCCAGAGAAAATTACAAAGGGTTTTCTGTTGATGATATTTGCTGCTATCTTCAAGTTTTGAGCTCTAATACTAAATATAAACAAAATGCATGGAATTCTTTTCTTTATTCATCAATTATTTTGTTTTAAGTGGAGCAAAAATGAACACCAGTTCAAATAAATCATTGTAATAGATTTGTGTTAGCTTTATTCAGCAATTCTCTGTATTCCTTAAACATTTATGTTCTTTCCAATTATAGCAATATTTTACTTGTCACTGCAAAATGTCAGGTTATTGCTTCAAAGGTAACCTCATTTTATATAATCAGATGGAGACTTAGCTGATGTAATAAAGCATTGGAGATTGCATAAAATTCCAATTACTGCTTCCATAGTAATGAATAACAATTACTAACATAACAAAGATGTTAATATTTTAGAGGTGTTTGTACTTTGTTTTACTTTCAATGATAAACACACCAGTTTCTTGGAGACAAAATGATAATAACACCATTAGAGTTTATAATTCTTTTTAAGGGAGGATGCCAAGAGCTGTCATTTAATTTTAAAAATTGTATGGCCAAATTTGTAAGTTTCTTAAAAGATGTCTGAAAATAATCTGGTTTTAGGCAAATAGCACTGATCCCATTGCCAGAAGTCAACCTTGCCTGTGTGTAGCAGAGAGAGAAATACAGCAGGATATTCCTGAAAAATTAAAGGAAATAGCATAATAGCAAGCAAAAATGCTGGCCTCTCATTAATTTTTAAACTGCATTGTCATGATAAGCTAACAAAGCTTGCAACACAAACTAAGATTCACATCACTCTAAATCCAGATGTAAAATATTGTCATTAAACAGGTTCTTAGAAAACAAATGTTTTTACAGTCTTGGTTTCCTAACATAGCATCTGGTGTTAGAGATACTACCTATGATTGATTAAACAGCTGTTTGTAAGTGCAACTGTTAGATGCATTTATAAATTCAGTAAAAAAATATGTTTGCTTGTATATTTATGAAGTAAAATTGTCATAAAATTCTTGTTTTACTGATCTATTTACTGAGTTGTTTAATTGTCCACTCTTTTTTTTTTTTAGGTTGGCATAGTACTGCATTATTCTACACTCTCTACTATGCTATGGATTGGAGTAACTGCCAGGAATATTTATAAGCAAGTCACAAAAAAACCTCAGCCATGCCAGAACAGTGACCAACCTTCTTATCCAAAGCAACCACTACTCAGGTATGGAATATTAGTTATTCTATTTTTTTAATGTCTTCCTAAAACAATTGTGAACAAACTCTCTTATTTCTGTTTTCTTTACTTTTTACAGACTATATATAGCACCCATAAACAATTGGGCCACATAGGTGTATATAAATGTCTGAATACCTATTGTATGCTAATAGTTAACTCTACTCAGGAGGTGGAAATGTGCAGAACTGGTATTGGCTAGGTTCAGACACCTTTATCTGAACAGGAAGAATTGACATGTTTCACTTGGTTTCTTGTGGAGGGAAAAAACTCCAAACCTGAAACCGGCTTGCTTCTGAGCCTTATTTAATCATCAGAAACTATTCTATAATGACTCTTCCTTTACCTTTATCTGTAGTTCTTGCCCCCAGTTGTATTGATAGCCTAATAACCTGATAGCAACCCTCCTCATTCCACATCAGAGACCTAATGCTATTACAGGAGCGGCTGGAAGTCTGCGCTCCCTATCAGCCTTCTGGCTGGAGCAGACTGACGAACGCGTCTCTGACGCATCGCAGGTGTAAGACGGGAGGAGATTTTGCCAGATGCCTGTGAGATGCTGAAACTCCAACCCAAAATAGTCTGCACAGGGAAAAAAAAAAAAAAAAAACAACCAACGAACCTAGCAAAACCTTACCACAAAATAGGATTTCCAGCCAAAAGAATGAGAAGATTAATTCATGGTTTTTGAGCTTAGCTATCAAAAAATTTGGTGTTACCCAAAGTTATGTGTTGTCCCTGTATAGATTTTGGAGGGAGACAGGCAGAGAAGAACTTCCAGAACAATCCCTCCCATCCATCTTGGAAGTTTGTGTGAGGACAGGATGAATCTTTGTCTGAGACAGTCTTATGAAGGTGCCTCTCTTTCCCCACAGATCATGGAAAAATCTGAATGGTCAATTTAGCCTAAAGGTCTCAGTTTTATAGTGAGGGCCGGGAAATATGAATTCTACTTTTTATGGCTTTGTTGTGAAAAATCCACATTAGTGTATTCTTTTAAACAGATGTAGCTTATTTTATTTTAAACACAAAATTTTTAGCAAGTAGCATCCATAGATGGCTGTGTGATGTTGTCACAGCTTGTTACAAGTCTGCAGGAAGATGAATTGTATTTTTCTGTCTGATTCTGCAGAGTGAAATTTTTACTAACATGATTTTAGTTAGAAAACTAGCTAGTTTTCTTCTTTTTAAAACACTTTATTTCTAGAGATTAAATGGATTAAAGTGAACATAAAATTTGTATTGTGAAGAGAAGGAGTGCCATATTAATCCTTAGCATTGTTAGGTGTAAGCAAGAGGATGTACTTTCACTGAGAGTGCCTGACTTTGCTAATCCATGATTTACTATACCGTTCTTCAGAGATGAGAATTTCACTCCTTCAGTTACCAGCTCATGGCAAAATGAATAATTGCCAATTTTAGAATGCTGCAGTGTGACTATTAAGGTAGAAAATTGTTACAGGTTACATAGACCCAGCATAGTGTATGTTCTTCAAATTCAAATCTTGTTTGAGTTGGAAAACAATAGACAATCAGGTTACAGAAAGGATTACTCTAATTAGAATCTTCGTTGTACCAGTCATGTTGAGGTTCTCAGACAGTGAAAATAAATAGTAGCTATTTTAAGTTTAGCAATAGAAATGATAAACCACCTCTTAGCTGTAACAGAACATGAGTATAATTGTTTAATAGCTAAGTAAAATTGTTCTAAGTTATTTTTCTCACACAGGGTGCCATATATCCTAGAGACACAGGCGCTGAAATGTCTAATATAATTTCACAATTATAGATTTGTACTAGATTCAAAATAGTAAGGATCAGTTTTACTTCATGTAGAAAGTGGGCATAGTATATGTAAAATTAAAAATCACTTTAAGCAATAAAACGCTAAACTCATAATTGTAGTTGTTGTTCTTTTAGAATTATAATGGTCATATTGAGGGGCATTTTACCTTTCCTGGTTTTAATAAAATTGATATCTGAATTATTCTTTATGATAGTATTTCCATAAAATCCATCTAAGATGCTTATATTTCAGTGCAGTCATTTATAAGCCATGTTTTAACAACTCGGTGTTCTTGTGTCTGTAACACAATGCCAGCCTTTAGACATATTGTTCCTCAGGTACTTAAGCAATAACACCTGGGTTTGGGTGAGGAGGTGTTAATTTGTCTCCATTTGACACCAGTAGAAAACTAAACAGTATAAAGTTTATTCAAAAGGAGATTGAGTTAAGCTTATTTATATGTCAGGACTGCCAGTGATAGGAAGCGTATAATACAGTCTACAAGACACTTTCAAACAAGGGGTAGTTTGTCAGTAAACCCTCTCTATAGACTTCGTTTGCCTTGAGTTCAGGTTTTGTTGAATACAAATATATGAATGCGTTTGGCAAGAGCTCTGCACTTTGCTGTTGTCCTTGGCTCTTTTTTCGTAATGGTTGCATGTGACAGACTGTGTTTCCAGTTCACATGTGAGTGCTTTTGTATTCCTTAAATATGCACTCTATATATGAGACATAAGGATATCTTTTATGAGTCAGTAAGTGGGGTCTAATGCCAAAAATTAGAACATAAATCTATCACATGGAATTTACCAAGAAATTATAAAAATTGTCTCACCACGTTTTTTCACGGAATTTGATGCATTCTAAAAAGTAGCTGAAATAGTGAAAATAAATACCAAAATATCTAAGAGGAGATCTTACCTGTTAGTAGAACAGGACTTATGCTTGTAAGAGTTGCTTCAGTTTCTCTGCCTGCTGTTTGCATATTCTTTTGCAGAAGCAAGGCAAATGAGGTCTATTTGATCTTTTTCTCCTAGTTTTCCTTGAACTGTAGCAATAAGTATCCTACTATGTAAAATTGTGGTTCTCTACTAGTTTTCTCTCTTCTAGATACAATGATCAAATTTGAAACATTTTTGCAGTCTAATTTCACTTCATGGCAATATGATTTTAAATATTGCCTCTTTTTATACCTTAATCATGTATTATAATGGTACATTATTATACACAATATATATTTTATTCTATATATTATTAATGAAACATGTATTATCTGTTAAATTGTAGAGTTAAACCCCTCAAGGCATATCACTTTGATGACTGGAACCAACTGTAACAATTTTGGCATTTTTCTCTAAATGTGCCTGGGTGCTAATGAGGTGGATCAAATTAATGCATCATTGAGTTTTGTGTATTGAAATGCTGAACCTTAGCACTTCAACAGATAATGAAATTACTCCCTGTAAAATATACTCTCTGGTATTCTTAATAGAAATAAATAATTCTATCTGTTCATCCTCTGTGGACATTTGTTAAACCTGGCAGAGTTTAGCTTTCGACTCATCTGAAGGCGGATTTTGCCAGCAAAGGCAAAGGGGCATGCAAGATTCAGCTATTCAATATATAAAACTTCTCATCAGCCCAAGCTGAGGCACAGGTGGTGTTAGTTTTGTACTTGGTATGTGCATACATTTTTCATGTGATGCTCTGCACACATACAGATTAGACAGAAGTACAGACCAGCAGAAAATATTTCTGAAAGATATTCTGTTAAAATCATTTCTTTCTAGAGAGACAGAAAAAATCAGATTACTTTCATTTTTAATAAGATAACTACTGAGTACAATGGCATTCTAAACATTTAAAATAAAAAATAAATAAGCTGCCAGCTGGGCCAGAGATTGGTGATAAGGAGACAGATAATTAAGTTTTATCTCAGGGTTAGGTACAAATACATCTCCTAATGTTCTCCCACCTCTTTTATTCAATGAATGTCGGGCAAGATAACTAATATGGCAATCTTCAGATTACAGAGTCCAATATCCTATATCTGTCATGAAAAAACATCAATGTGCATAAATAAGGTTGCAGAATCAACTGCAAAATGGGTAACAGTTGATGTCCCTGTCTCTGCTGAACTTCATCTTATTTTTTATGTAATGTATTTTGATAAGCTTTTTTTAAATGTTCTTACAAAAATTGTGGGGCTGTTAGGAAATGTTCCTCATGCAGTGCTTTAGAAAAATTGTATATCTAGCTGTAGTAGCAATTTCAAAATGGATTGTGCCCTTTGCTTTCTATTCAAAGTACTAACCTTAGTACTATGGCTAAAAAATCATAACTGAGGCAAATTAAAGCAGTTTTCAGCAGCACATGAAGAGTACCCACAGTCAATACCACTGGCTTCAATTCCATTCTCTTACTGTTTTCAAACTTAAAGAATTTTAGGAGTTAAGACTCATTTTTAGAATGAGAAACTGTTTGCATATTTCATATAGTTTGAAATGTCTTAACTGTTTTGTAGAAACTGTCCTTGTACCTGCACACATAGCAGACCTAGAAATAGTAGCTGAGAACTGGAGTATTTCAGGCAAACGGTGATAATCTGCTAATGGATGTCTACATGCAGGTGTGTGTGTGTGTCTGCTATTCTGTATGAGCTTGTAAATGGGCAAGTTTCTGTACATCATACGTACACTTCCAGAGTACTGAGCTATGTCCTGAAAGCAGCAACAAAAGGGGTCTTCCTAGTGAGCAGTTTGTGGTGTAGTGGTGACACCACTGTCACCACTTTGTCACCACCCTGAGCACATACAAGATGTGATAGTGCTGCACTCGCATCCTCCCCCTCTCCTGGGAATGTGGCAGCAGCTCTTCACATTCTTTCCCAAGCTCATTATTTCTCTCAGCTACCTAAACATTAATCAGTAGTATCCAGCTAACCAGTAGCTAAGTATCTTTGAGACACTGAATTATGCTAAATCCTTTCACTGCAAAAAGGAGAAACCCCGCTAAACTTTCAAATCCAAGAAAACCCTCTCCTCCTGTTATCGCCAGCTAGTCCTGTGATGAGGCTCTGCCTTACAGTGAGGAGGTTTTACAGACTTGCATGATACCACAGGGGTCGTGGCATCCACTTAGTGCTTTGCTGACACTGTTAACCCTGCTTGTTGGACATTTAGCTGCTGGATCTGAATTCTGACAAGCTGGAAACCCACACGTGGGCACAAATGGACCTACTGCAGCCTTTGCCTAACTGCTGGTCCTGAGAGAGCCTGACAGGAGATGTTGAGACTTCCATCATAAATGGATGATATGGAAATTTTTACTGAATAAGTTGCCAATAAAGCAGGCCGTTTCCTGAATATGAGTTGCACACAGCAATATTTATTACGTCATTGGAAATCGTCACATGATACTTTTGCACCGCAGTGGAGGTACTGAAAACATTCCAGTTATAAAGACAAAAGACTTTTTATATTTAGTTTTTAAAGAGTGCTTGTGTCCTTACATCCAGAGAAAAACCCCAGAATAAAAAAAACTAATTCTTTCTGATATTCCTGAGGCTGAAAGGGTCTTCAGAAAATGATCTTTGTTAATGTCCCCTATCATTTATAACAAGTTGGCTACAATTTATTGCAGCATAAGAGCAGTGTAATGGGGGATCAAAATTTGACTATGATAAGAAATACTTTATTAAACATCAAGTTTGGCAAATATGCCATTTTTTTGGCCATGCCCTTTTCTGAATCTTCAGACTGAATCATATGAAGTGACTTAATTTACATTCTGACAGACACAGACATTACTCGTCCCCTTGACACCAGCAGCTCTGAAACGCAGTTAAGCTCTAGTGCATTTTTCATTAGCTCTGGCTCTCATGAATTCATGTCTTCTAGTATCAAGCAGTGATTGAGAGAGAGGGAGAGAGAAAGAGGTCAGATGAAAAGCATTGATTGCAATCTGTTGTTTTCTTCTTTATGATATGCCCTTAAATATTAACTCATAGAACCCTGATCCATGGAAGCCCGTTTTTCCTTCCCACAGTGAACATATTGAACTTCCTCTATAAAGTGTAAATTTAGGCCTGATTATCCCAAGGGATTATCTGTCTTCTCCTTAAAAATTCTCCGTAGTTTGAGTATGTTGAATTAAATGGGAAATGCCACAGGGCAGAATTCTCAGAAGCCCTGAGGAGACGTCCGTAGTTCGCTCTTCACTGTTAGCATAGACCCAGTTGTGTCATTGGAGAGTAAGTGAAAATGATGTCTCCCTGCAAGTAAGGTTTTCACCAGCTGGATGAACCGTGGCATGGTGAGCCAACAGTTTCTCTTAAAATCTGCTCAAGGAAGTTGGCTATAATTTAAGTACTTGATTGTATCCTTTGCTTAGAGGACAGAATATTTTGGTGTGGGCAGGGTCAGTCATCAGGAAGTTTAACTTATGTGTCTGATATTATAATCAACGCTTCTTATTTAGGATATGAGAAGTTAAGACTAGAAATGTATATTATTAGATAATTTTAAAATTGTGCTGTAATCATTTTTTGCAATCCTCGTGTATTCTCAAGGTCGGTTATTGCCTCATACTCTAAGTTCCTAAAAAGAACAAAGTGTGTAACAGCTGTTTTTATTCAATAGCTTGGGTTGGGAGGGACCTTAAAGATCATCTAGTGATATTTCTTACATATTATGTGCAAAACACTATTCCCATGTTTCTTGTTTCAATATTTTCCATATTTCCCAGGAAGGAGAAAGGCCATAGTGCTGAAATACCTTTTTTTCATTTTTTGCATTTGATAAAAATTGAACATAAGGAAAGCCATGTTTTCCTTCCAGCTATTGTGTTAATTTTATTCACCAAAATAAGGCTTATATTCAACATCAAAATAAGTTATTATATTTTTATATTGAATATTAATCTAAGGATAACAGCCTTTTCAAAGTTTTAGTTTGATTTAATTAGAGAGATAATATTTTGAACAATGCTACATTCTGAAGACAATTTTAATAACTGACATTCAAAGATGACACACACAACTAATGATACAGTACCACCAGAAATGCTGATTGTTTTCATCAGATTGTACTGTCTTATCAGCCCACCAATTCAGGCAAGTTTTCAAAAAAACAAAAAAAAAACACCAAAACCAAACAACCAAGCAACCAACCAGAAAAAACCAAACCCAACCCAAAACGCCCACTCAGACAAAAAGAATTATAATGCTGGAAGGAACCTTAGCCAGAATGAACAGAACAGTTCTGCCCCTTGAGGTATAAAAGCTAGAGATAGTGCAAAAGAGAAGCTTAAGAACAAAAGAGGAAGTTTGAGTCTGTATATCATGAATTAAAGGGAGAGAGAGGATTGCAGAACCTAAAGGTGCTTGGAATTTGGTTTGATACTGCAAGCACTGATATTACATGCTATTTAACGTGATCACTCTTAAAAGGCTGATACAAGCTCAGATAGAGTCGAGGATGTAACTGAAAGGTCTGCAGTGGAAAAGGGTATAAAATGGTGATAAGGGAAACATTTTCACTAGTTCTTTTTACTGAATTTCAATCTGAAGCTAATTGTATTTCCCTCAGATGGGGATAAAATTATCTTAGGTCTAAGAAAATGTTTAATTCAGGTTAGAACTAATTGTTCCACACAGTAACTTTTCCAGCAAAAATAAAATATTAAAATATTAAGGAGACCCACAGTAGCAATATATTGTCAGTGGTACCCTGAGAAAGCTCTTGCACTTTGCGTAGGCCATGTAAATATTCACTGCTGACAGCACTGGATTGCCAGGGTATGGTGTCACAGTGTGGAGGTATTTTCCTGCCTACTCTTAATCAAACAGGAGAAGTGTTTAGAGCTTTGCTTCTCCACCTTCAAGGTGAGTGAGTGAATTGTTGAGTTGCTAAGAGCAAGATTGTACCAGAGCCACCTGCTTTGCTTGTAGTTTCACTTCATCTGGCTTGTGAATCAAAACACCAACTGAAAGTATTTCAAAAGTTTGTTCTCATGGCATAGTTGGCAATATCGTTCTTCAAAACTGACCTGAATGGACTACCAAGTACTTTAAGTGAATGATCCCTGGAGCAGAGGTTCCTCCTTGATGTGGCCTTATTTCAAGAGCATGTCACAATCAAAGTAGAAAAAGGATTTAGTTAGTGTCATAACTTCTTTAGCTAAGGTACAGGAGGTACACACGATGTTGACACTTTCCAGACTAGAAATACAATAATACCAAATCTTTGAGATGTTGAAGTAGAAGGTGAAGTTTTATCCTCTTTGTTCAAAGAAAAGTGTCTGAGCTACTTAGTATAGATGAAAAGAAATGGGTTGCAATTCATATGTCAACTTTCTACTTTTAAACAAGCTATTAAATAGCAAAGCAAGTCATTTATACAAATCCATTCAACTGAAACTCTCTCCAACGCTAAAACTATTGACAAACATAGCCAAAAAAAAGAAAATAACCACCCTTGAGTGATACCTGGTCATTTAATGAGGAAATGATGGTCTTGGTACTTAGAAATTTTAACTACGTGAGCAGCAGCATTTGCAAGCCTTCAAAGTTGTGAGCTTCATGGAGACTTATAATGATTGCTATGATATTGTCAGGTTTGAAAGGCTGGAACTGCAGAACTGTATGAGATTGAATTTGCAGCTGCTTTTATCATGAGTTCACATCTAGGTATTTCCTGGAAATTCAGAATTCTTGTCACACTATCCCTCACCTCAGTACCTTCTAGCATTTGAGCTAGTCATATAYATAATTGTAGAGGGTAAGTTAGAGGGTGGATAAGCTTGATAAAATGCTCCATGCTTTGATATGCTGCTCCAGGCAAAATGTAAAACGCTGATTGGAAATTTTACAAGTTCAAGGATTTTTAGAAGATAATATATTCATACTCCAATGGGGGCTTTGTGGAAAACTTTATCAGATTTGAAAGAACCAAATATTTTCTCAGATGATTCTCTGGTGTCATATAGATTAAACTTGATTATGCAAAAATGCTGTAAAGAGAAATGCATAAGATCTTTTCAAGTGTGCTTATTGTAATTGTATGGACAAAGAACTAAGCATTCCCATCTGCATGAAATTATATTCACCACAATTACGGAAAAGACTATCTGAGTTTTAATGGCAGATGATTGTACTCGTTAATTATTAAGAAAAATTAGAAACAAAGCATTTGATTTATTTAAATAAAACCAGAGTCACATTAGATACAAATTGTTTCTTACAAAAACTATTCTGTGAGAAAGATAGAACTTAAAGTGTGTTACAGGACACCAGTCTCTTAAGCAGGCATCTGTGTACATCCAGCTTAACTGTAATGAAAACAGGGATGTAGCAAGAAAACATAAATCATGAAGATTTATGAACTATGTTGTGCAGACTGATGAACTGCAATGTCACAGAAACTAGAACACTGCAGGCAGCCAACTAGTGTAATATAGGATTGTGCAATAGTCTGATAATAACTGCAGTACAGTACAATCGCTCTGCATTTAAATTATAGCATGACCTAGGACTTAGTAGCTATTGCACTTACCAATGCATTGCCACTATTCCATAAAGTAATTTTGGCTAAAAGATATTACTAGATTCCAAGAGTAAATGCTAAACAAAAAAATAATACATGACTTATCTTAAAATAAGCTAGCAATAAAAACCAAATATATATTTTTATGCACATATGCATATATATTAGCAATGATAGTTCTAAATACATAATTTTAATATTTCAGAATATTTTTCTTTCTTAATGAATGGCAAAATTCAAAGAACTGAAAATATATTCCTTGGACAAACAAAACCGGTGAAATCCACAGATATGCATATTACATTAAATATGTTGGAGCATATTTAGCTATAACTGTTGCAAATTCAGCTTCAGACCTGGCTTATTCTATGCATACTTCCTGTCAAATATGTGTGATAATCTCTGGTTTATACCTGTTTGGAAGGAGGGCTTAAAAATCTTGGGAGAAAAGGCTACATTAGATTAATTCACTTGGTTTTGAGTTGAGAGACCATGGAAAATTACACATAAACTTCCACTGATCTCCTTGACGTTGTACATCCTAAACAGCTGAAACCCATTACTGGAAATGTGGATGACTCTTTTCTTTCTAAGTTAGTGTTCATTAAAAACTCCAAATGAGAAGGCATTAAAGAGAAAATCACAGAACAAATAATAAGCTTAAATTGCAGCAAGGGGTAAACAGGTTAATACTAGAAAAATATTTCGAACTATGAGCATAGTTGACAATTACAACAGGTTACCTGGGAGGCTGTGGGAACTCTGTCACAAGCAATTTGTTAACATAGATTAGATAAGGCCAAGCCAGTCATGATAGATGTTTAATGTGACCCCGACTCAGAGCTTTTGAGTGGACTAGATGACCTCCTGATGTTCGTTCCTGCCCTACAATTTTGTTATTAGTAAACCAAGGATTTTTCCTAATAGTATTTTCATTTTTCAACCCTTATTTACTGCTGAATTCCTACAGCCTCATTGGTCTTGTAAGAAATTCTTGTGTTTTATTATGCAAGTGAATTCTGACAGAAGAGACATTGAAACTAATGTGTTCCAAATATGCCTTCAGTGTTTGGAGCCTTGTAGAAACTGGCTGCTGATCCTTCAGGTATTTTTATTCAGGTACCACCTTACTATATAAAACATAACAAAAAATTAGGCCACCTTCTGCTCTGAAACATACGCACGCACAATGGGTTTTCAGTGGGAGTTACATATTTTTAATCACAAGAAGATTTTGGTTGATAGATTGAAAATACTGTTTATTGCTACTTAAAAATAAACTTTGATAAATCTTCTGTAATTTTAATGATACAGATTAAAATAATTTAAATATATAATATCTAATATACCTTAGCAAAACACAGTTTCCAGATTAAACTTTATGCCTATATTGACTGAGTGCTCATTCGGACAAAGGGGTAATGCCATTATTATTGGATTACACTTAGTACTCAGAGAATCATTCAAGATTTTAACAGTTTACCAGAAAGTGAACATTGGGGAGGTTTTCTGTGAAAGAAAACTTGAGAACACAAGATACCTGACTTATTTTTCTATTGATAATGAAAGATACCTAGTATTCTTTTATCTATTGATTACGAGATAAGAGAACTATGATTACTGAAGAGCATTTGTGTTTACTTTTCAATATTTATGAGCAATGTCAAGAAAAAGTCATGAGTGGTCAGTCACATGATCTTGCTGTTTCTTCATACTGGATGAGCTTATAGACATCTCCAGAAAAAAAAAGTACTTCTAAAGGCAGAGTTCATTTCTAAGAAATATTTATGCGTAGCACTTTGGAATTTGATTTCTGGAATTACTAATGTCTTTAAAACTCTTGTTTCATGAATCAAAAAGATAAGGAACAAGTATTGAGGGCAAATCACTACCTCTGTTATTTTCAGAATAGTCACCCCATGCTGGCTATCATTTATAGGTAAGACGTTTTGAACTGTTTAAYGTGGATTATCATACTCCTGTTTTTGTCTCATGTAAGAATAACATTAAACTCATCTGCTCACGTAGAGTTTTAGTCTTTCGTTAGAGATATTGAAGAAGCAACCAATTATCCATATTTCCTCTTCATGCTTCTAAGAGAGTGTTTTCCAACTGGAAAGAACATTTCTTTCTGAGGTTCTGGCATTGCTAAATCCAATAACAATTGTTGTACCTAGCAAAGCTAGGCAGGCTTTTGACCTGGAAAGTTGAGCAATGAGATGCTCTTACAGTTTCGTGAAGATGGCAATGACTGCTGTTCATTCCTTTTCAAATCTCTTTTTTTCCATGTTAGTAACATTCTGGAAATTATGTATCATTTCTAGCTTTTAAGTAATGTTTTTCAATTAATGTTTATAAAAATAATTCTCCTCTGTTTCTGCTTTTCCTTTTCTTTCAAAATTTCATGATCACTTCTGATTGAGTGCTCCAAGAAACCCTATGATTTTTTAGAAACTTACCTTTGGACCTTTTTGTATATGATGGAAAACCGTTCTTTTTGCTTCTGGTAAAAATCTGGGATAGGGATCACCAGAAATGGACTTCCGTGTATGTCAGCTTTTAAACAATAGGAAAAAGTAAATGTTCATGCCATCATCATACATAAAATATTTTCCATAGCTCAGCTTAGTAAGACTAAGACCGACAACAGCAAAACCCCTCAACATTAAAGTTAAAAATCAGGGTTGACATTCATGAACTCATGCAATCGTACCTTTGTTTCTTACTTTTCAATAGGGTGAATTAAGGACAAAATGCCAACCTGAATTTTTGTCAATAAATCTAAATCTCCATGGTTTTGAAGTGAAGTCGTTAATTTAATAGAACTTTCTGTGGGTTAATAGCAGGGTAATTCATAATATTTTTTTCTAATATAACATTAAAAAAGAATGCTCTTTGCTGCCTCTAGATTAGCAGATGGAATTACATCCTATGGATTATGAAAGACAAAATGTTCTGGAAAGAAGCCCAAAGTCTTAAAACTATCTGAAAAATAACCAAGTTATTTTCATCATGTTTTAATGCTTCCCTGCTGCTTGTTACATTTAGTAACACCTGCTTGTTAAGTTTTAAGTTCTTGGCTACCTGCATATCTGTCAAGATGAAAAATTTGAAGTTGCAGAAGTGGATAACATTGCATAAATCCTAATACAATATTTTCTCCTAATACAATATTTCTCCTAATATAATATTTCTCATAATATTTTGCAAAAAGGCCTTTTCCTTTTTGCAAACTTTAAGGATGAAATTTCGCTCAGATTCTTTATAGGGCAGATGAATTTCTGAAAAAGAATAATGCAGTTGCAGAGTACAAAATCCAGCAAGTCTGCATCTCACATGGAGTCTGATCAAAGCCAGTTACTTAGATAAGTAATGGATGCACAACCTATCAGACACAATAGTCGGTTTTATACATAGCATAAATTTCTCTATGATTTCAACTATTCTTGGCTGGCTACAGTCACAGCTGTAGGCAGTGTTGATGGGATGTGAAGTGGGGTCTCTTTCTGAGTTCAATCACATCCTATCTTGGTTACATTTTGATAATGCATTGTACCCTTCTAGAGACCTCAGACTTTAGAGACATTTATTTGAAAATTTATATATAAAGTATATTTGAAATTTGAAAATATTTGAAATATATTTATATTGAAAAATATTCAGAATGCATGTGAAAATTTAGGAATTTTCAAGCTATGCTCTCTCACCTGTGAATCAGTCTGCTCTGAGTAGTGCATATGTTTCAATTTACATGCTGATATATACTGGAGAGCAGTGGATTCTCTCAGCATTGACAGCTGATATGGATGGACTCTCATAAGACTGAAAAGATAACAATGAATAATAAGTTCATCATAGTGTCATAAAAATAATGATTGGCAGAAACATCCGTAAGTCATCTAATTTAACTCTCCTTTCAAAGCAGATCCAGCTTAAATGCTAGCTCAGGTTCTCATCTAGTCCAGTTTTGAAAATCTGCGAGGACTTCTTCCTCTCGTCCTGGTTCTGTGTCCTTTTAGCTTTCACCTTGAATGCACCACAAACATGAAATGTAAGGGCTCTAACCTAGCCTGAAATAAATCACAAAAAAACCACTCAATCCCAGCAAAACTGAGGAATATGTTACAAGTTGAAATACGTGAAAACAAAGCTGTCATTACTAAGGATTCCTGAGGGAAAGAAAACAGGAGGTAATAAAATGTGCTTAAAAGTGTTGGAATACCACCAAAAAAAGTCAAGGAGAGAAGTTATTCACAATTAATCAAATTAATAGGGTTTGGATTTCTACTGTTTTCTTTCTGTAGGAGTTAATTGAGGTGTAAGTAGTGGTTGCATATGCTGTAATTACATGTTCCAAATGTTGCCAGCTGTAAAACTGAATTATCATTCACAGGAGATGACAACTTTTTTAACATTTCTTCTTATTCTGAAAAGGAAAAAAACCTCAAGATTTAGAAGTGATTATTTAAGAGACAGTCAGAAAAAATTCTGGTTGAAAAAAATTGAAATTTTTTATCTTCATAGTTTGGATTTTTTACCTGACTTATATTTTGCAACTTCACATTTTCGATTTCTGGTAAATGAATTTTCAGTAACTTTAATCTTTGTGGAGTGCAATTTAATTTCTGAGGGAAGCACTCTATACTGTCCTTCTGCCCTGTATAAGGACTGAGATATTTTTTTCTCAGCGAGTATTTGTGAACAAAGACAATATGAGGGTAGAAATTAAAAAAAAMCCCCAAACCCGAAAAGGCACATGTTTAACTTATACAGGCATCTTATACATAATACTTTATTGTCAATTTTTCACTGTGCAGTCTTTGTAAATAAAGCAAAAACACAGTGCCTTCAGGATCTATATGTCGAAGCATTAAGGTTGTATTTTAGGAGTTTAACATCTGTGCCTTGCCCTGGCTTTACCTGGCAATGTTTCCAGATGTTGTTCTGTAAGATTGAAAGCAGTATCAGTGTGAATGAATGTCATGTCTGATATTTGAGGGTACTACTTTTTCTTAACTTTAAGAGATGCTTCCTTCTCAACTCATGGCCTGTGGCAAACCCTAAAAGTACTAGAACTATTAAAAAAAATTTTTTAATTGGAACCAAATTAAAACATAGAGTCCCTTCCTTTACAACTGAGATCTTTAGAGGAAGCATGTATGCTTTTCACATCAGGAAAAATTCCTTTTGGGAAACTGTTTGATCTCTTCTCTCAAAATGTGGGTTTGATAGCTGAAAGCTTGGTAGCTGAAAAGATTCAACAGAAAGGGTTTTGTGGTTTCCATGGATCTTCTGCGTAAATGCTTTTCAATTTTAAATGGCCCTCTGGGTTTGCAACTGAATACTTCTCGTAGACCAAGAAGATTTAATAATCAAAATGATATTATTTTTATTTAGTGTGTGGTTTCTTCATGTCTTAAACAAGACTGTTTGTCCTCTCACTTTGCCTGAGGATACATTTTGCTATAGCTGTGTGATTAGATTTTAGATACATGCAGTTGAAAATAAACCAAATTACCTAAATAGATGGAAGGTGGAAGTAAATTGTGATTAGCACATAATTGTAAACCCAGAGATGCAGAAGCCTGAAACACTAAATGTTTAAATTTGGAGATGTAGCCTCTAATCCTTAACAATATTTTGAAGATGAAGCATTTATTACCTTATTAGTAAAATTCTCAGTAAGAATGCTTTAATACTTTGAAGTTTTAATATTTAAAAGCCAAGAGAGATACCTCCATATATTTTCTCTGCACAGACAGGCTAAATATGTCTAGAGGATGGTGCATGGGTGTCATTTAAGGATATGCATAGCACATGCTAAACAAGTCTAGGTAGATGAAATTTACCATTTTTTTTGTAAACTTCATGAGAATACACTTTATGAGGACATACAAAACTATCAAATATTAAAAATATGTATGTTGCATGGTGGCCATAACGTATCATTTTAATGTTTTTCTGAGAGGACTCTAACAGTAACAACCCAATCATTGCTATGTGGCAGAAACCAGCTGATGCATTCAGCAGTTTTACATACAATTATGTCTGTAGCTATAATTTTCATTTTCATTGAAGAAAGACAGTTTGGGTTTTTTTTCAGAAATGGCAGATTTCATGGGGCAACATTAAATTTCCTAAACAGATTACTTTAATGGCTTGTATCAATCAAAAAGGCTGTAAAAGATGCTTGAAATGTTTCAGAGCCGGCTGAAGAGATAAATATGCTTTTTAACTTTTCTCTCTGTAAGTAGTAACACTAACATTCATCATTCAAGAATCAATAAATAAAGTAAAAATTGTGTTATTAATGTAGAAAAGCAGGACATTTTTGAAAACAGTGAATTTAAGATTCCTGTTTTCCAGGCTTTGAACCACTGAAGTTCAAATTTTCACATTTGGCCTATTATTATCTGTAATGGAAAAATGCAAATTTATTCTTATTTATATTTTTATCTCCTTAAAGAAACAGTTTGTTTAAGGATGTGTCTGTGCTTGAGACTTTTCGTGTCTAATAACTTGGCTATAGTCAGTCTGAGATCGATAGAGATCATTAAACTTCTCTAGGTTTCACATGACTGGCTGGACAGGTGAATAACGAAGATAAATACCTCGACATGAGGGAAGGTTGAAGTTACAGAGAGATAGCATAACTATGGGAAAGATCTCAAAGGGGCCTTGTAACTTTTTAGACACGAAAGACAATCATAAAGTCTGTAGAGAATCAGGTTTCAGTTTTTCCTGTGCCCACATAAAAGTTCAGTATAGAAAGCTAAGATTCTTTATCACCAGCCCTCTGGAATAGGGGCTTAATTTTGCATCACAAGATACAAGGCTTGCCAAAAATGAGGAAATTAACAATGTAGTTTTTTTGGAAATACACGTCTTTGAAGTATTTTGTGTATTTTTCACTTTCTTCTAAACAATTTCAGCTCCCTCTGGTGCTGTGGGCAAAGATCTTGCCCTTCATGTAAGATCATCGACTTATGTAAGAGAAAAAGGAAAAGAATACATGAATTTAGAAGAATAGAATTAGCGTGATCTCTCTAGAGCTATTACCCAGGAGTTCCTGTATTCTCTTTTCATTGTCTATTTGCACACATCTGTCTTAAATGCTCAGCTGAGCAAATCTAACAAGGCGCCTGGGTCTACCAGTAAAGTCCCCATCTTTATGACATCAATTGCTTGGTCATTAACATCATCTGAGTCATTCTCGGTGTGTACAGTGAAAGAGCTTAACAGAAAATAAAACCATGAGTATTACTCATATATTACCTGTCAATCTCAGGCAGTCGAAATTATTTAGCTCTAACTTGGCAGTAGAGCTCATAATAAAAATTAAGGCTTCAGAATATCTTTTTTTAATACAACAAACATACTTCATACCTAAACCCAAGGATATACCAAGTAGTGAATAAATAACCTCTGAATCAACTCTCAAAAGTTTCTCTTTCTGTGAAAGTTAAAAATAGTGTATTTTCAGGTGATCTAAAAATTACAGAACTACAAAACAAAGAGTTGAATGGTCTGGTTAAATTTTTTAAAAATTACTGCAGAAGAAATAACATTGTTCTTGACAAAAAACGTTGCCTAYGAAGCAAGTAAGTGTCAAACTCAACAATGCAGGGAACACAGGGGAATTCAGGAAGCTGTGTTGGTGACTGCCCTAATAAAATACGGGATTGACATAAATTCCTTTTCAAAAATATGATTTAAAAATTTAGTCATAGGAGAACATAGACCAGAACCCCCTGTCAGTGACTTTCACAGTCAAACTAAATTAAAATATATGTCCTACTGTTGGTCATTTTATTTGGTTCCTTTGGCAGCCTTAATGAAATATTAACTCAACTAAAACCAAAGAAATCCATATTTTCTATTTAAAATGCAGGGTGGTTCTACTGACAGTCATAGGACATTGATACTAATATAAAGTGAACTGAAAATTAAATAGGTGACAGTATAAGGATACAGCACTTATTATCTTTACATGCTTTACTTTTCATTTCACTTTCATATTCTATAAAATGCCATTGTCATATATAGGCTGTTATCAAAGTTCCTTGTCTTGATGAGGGTTGATAGTTAATGGTTCTTTTCTTCCCCTTGAACGGCAGAAGGACATCCTGATGGTAATTGGCTTTCTAGAGGTGTACTGCAATGCTCGATGAAGCAGTTGTGTTTGATTCAGTAGACTGGAACTGCAAAATGATTTCAGCTAACAGCTCTATGCCAGAGTAGTCAAATGCCTGGAAAAATGAGGTAGCAATGAATACCTCCAAACAAGAGTATCAGCCATTTTACTGCTAGAAATTAACTGTGGAAACAGAATTGAAAGGGCTGTTGCGTTCCCTAGGAATTAAATGATTCTGCAAATAAAAAATACTCAAAACATGAGTATTATTTCTCCTCCCATTATTTCTCTCCAAACATTAACATAAACACTTTTCTCTCTATAAGCTTCATGCTCTTCTTAAACTTTTTCAAATATTGAATCTTTAAGAAATCCTAATGTACTTTCTTTCTCATCAATATGATGCTTAATATTTTACCTAGTTCTTTCCTTCAGAAGTGCATTCAGCATGGATACCTACTTACCCTGACTTGAGTTATATATTCATTAAACTAAGCAGGAATAGAAGTCAATAGAGCCAAACTGCAGCATGGAATACACTGTAAGAATCATCTCTATCTTTGATTTCCAGCAGCCCACAAGGCATTCTCCAATAAAATAGGAAAAAAAAAGTCAAGGTGTCTCTTGCTTCTTAGATACAATAGCTCTTCAATTAGTCTGGCTCGCCACGAGACAATACAGTTATCTCTATGTAAATGAATCTCCTTTCTCTTTCTTCTAAATTTCCTCTAAACAATTTTTGAGCTCCTGAATTCATTTTTTTATCTTTTTGTTACATGCATTTTTGGTTTTTTGTCCTCTCTGCTGGCTTAGACTGTCTTACGTGGTCATGGTAAAGCAAACTGCAACTCTGCTAATCAGCCTGCACCTTCCCTTTTGTCTGCAAAATTCCAGATAAGACATAATGGCTACACTGGCCAGGAGGGGTGTTAACCAAGGAAGGTGAATATAAATCACTTCAGCACAGCCTCTTGGCTGCCTCCACTAGCAGGGCCTAAACCCTCACAGTACCTGGCAGTGTTTGAGGCATCATCTGCCATGTCCGGGAAGGCAGAGACACTCGCAGTGAATGTCCAGGGCAGTGAGCTCGCGGGAGAGAAGCAAATGGGTTTGAAGCTGTTTGATAGGTGAGGTTCCAGATCTTCTGACGCTGATTAACATTGTCCCACTTTATTGCCCAGATTCCCATGACTCTTTAAGGATAGATGACGAGTATTTAAACTCCTTTCTCATGGCAAATTTTAATAAAAAACCAGAGACTAGTTTTGTCAAATAGAGGCCTGGACATCTTAAGCTGAGCAAACAAATCTGCAGAGACTTTTCTTAATCTTTTTTTTCATTCATCTTTCTGTGGTTTAGTGTCTGCCTCTAAATGGAAAAGATTATACATATTCTAACAAGGACATTATGAAGATTAATTAATTAATGTTTATAAAGCTCTTAAGTAAGTTGCAATAAGATCTAGAAAGAAGGGGTATATATAAAAAAAATTACTAACTACCTGTCCAGTGATCTTTGTTTCTTCTGTGATGAATGAATGAAATGTCTTATGGAAAAAAAAAGTGGACTGTGAACAGCCAGTTAAAGAGAATAACAATGTTGCCGCATAAAAGGTGATAAACAGGGGTTCTGCACAGCCCTTATTTCTGCTACTATTTACCGTTCAAAGTTTGACTTGCAAAATTAAAGTTTATTTTAGCATTATTAGTAGATTCTTTTCCTTTTTCTTTTTCTTTTGTCAGTATTCTCCATGTTTAGATCCTACTTTGCAGACAGGAGAAAAGCACTGAAGGAATTACAGGCTATTTCTCTTGAACAAAATCATTAAGCAAAACTAAGATGGTATTTTTAAATATGTTCGTAAGCCAAGACTTGCGATAGGATTCAAAATTATGTTGGTTTTTTTCTTAAAGGAAAAGTATTGTTTCAAAATCCCATAATTTCTACAAAGCCTTATTTTTATTTTATCAAAATTTCCAGGAAAAAAGGATCACAAAATGATGTGATGCATGAAAAATTCAGGAAGAATAATTTGAAAATCAGGCTCATAAATTCAGCTTTCTACAGAGCAGCTACTTATCTGTCTGCCTGCCTCCCGGGTACTTGAACTGTGGCATCTGGTTAGCTCAGAAGTTAATGACCATTTTCTATATGGACTATTTTCACAAAGAGGTTGAAATCAAATCCCAGCTCAAGGAAAAATAAAAGGGAAAGTCATCTTGCTATGACTCCTCTTTTACTTTCATGTTTATTTTGCAAACGGCTAGTAGATTGACATCTCTTCCTAGATGAACTGTGCCCTAGACGTAAGTAGAGATAAATTGTTGGTTGGTTGTTTTTCTTTTTTTTGTACTAGGGGCAGAAAAGAAACTAATGCCTCAGTGATATCTTTATATATATCTAGAATGTACCTTTCTAGATTTGTATATGCAGAGGGGAATACAGTTAAATATACATACATTTTAATCAAGTAATAACTGCAATAAAGACTATTCAAAGCTTTTAAATCATTTCCTGATCCTTTGCTATTTTTCCAATCTCTGCAGAAAACAAACCCTTACAGTCAGTCTTGCATTACATCCACAAAGACAAGGTCTGGACCCTTTCTGGAAAAAATCAGAGTCAAGATTCTTAGTTTGGAAAAAATTTGGGGCTAGAAAATAGCCAGACACTCAAGCAAGAAATTCATCACTGGGTAGAACTCCCCTTTTACTTGCTGACTTACTGAGTAACATTTATGGAAATAAACTTAGCACAATATACTGTATGTTAAGTTATCAGAATGGATGCTGCCTGCAGGCTATTGCAGTCATTCTTGCTGACATTATCCTGTTTCTATCAGATTGGCTATGTAGCTCCCAGTATTTTGTGGTAGAGTTTGCCTTACAAGAGTTCTTGCTGAAAGGAAGCTGGAAAACAGTAAGGCAGGATGTCAACAGGGGCACATCACCTTAAGCAATGTCTGCTGCTCTGTTGGGGGAGTTGTGTTTATATCAGTGCATGTAGTGAAAAATATTGTACTTACTGGTCTCAGGCTGTCTCTGCAGCAGAAACTTAGGGGTTCCCTACAATGTTCAATGAATATGATTCCTCCCTGTCAAATTACTGCCCATCATTTGCACGTGTCTGCACAGCCTGTTTTTCAGGCCATAGGTGTTGCCTGTGCTGCAGCTGAGAGGTGCGAGTGCATCATGCTGAAGCCTACCAGGCCAGTTTTAATCTAATTAGCTTGGTTAACAACATCAGTGAAGATGTGATAGAATGAGCTTCGGTAAATAAATGTACACTGATGTAAAAGCCTGCTAGGAATCATCAGGACATCCCTGGGTGGCCAGCAACAACAATGTACAAATTTGAAAACCTCTTCCCAAGGGCTATTGAAGCAACAGCTTGGCAGTGGCTTCAAAGCCCCAAATCATCCCACAGATAGTTTACAGTTTTCCCTATAAAACAATTTAAAAATATTATGTAAGTTAACTGCTTGTCAAGATAAAATTTTCGCTGGGAAAAAGATTTTATTTTTCTCCCTGCGGTTTCCTAGTCTTTAAAGATTTGCATGCATGGCTATCATGACTACAGCCAATCTCTCCATGTTGGCTGCCCTCATCATAACAGTCACATCTCCCTTCTTCCTGCTGCACATGGAGTTCCATTACTGGCAGCCTGAGTATCGCTGTTTGTGTTCTTGAATGGTAGAAGAGTAACACAAGCAGATGAAATTGGCTCTGGGTCCTAAGTTACTGCAGGTTCTTTTTTAAAGAGGATACAGCCCACTGGTGTAATGAGAAAAAATTAGAACATTGACTCAGAAGTAGAAAAGGTAATTGAAAGAGAAAAGCTGGTTACTGAACCAAAGGATACAGACCTTTACAGCTTTAAAACTGTAAGATATTGTAAGTGGAAATAGTAAACAAAAGGCAATCAGTATAGGAAAAAGATTGATCGTTATTTTTAAAATAAGAAAATATTCTTGGGGGTGAGGGGTGAAGATGATTGAAAAGCACGCACTTGCTCTCTACAAGGTCCATCCTTCTGGTACTGCTTTATTACATCGTTCTGTGAGCAAGCATTGCTGGAAAGGAGCATGGCCCCTTACTTTTCTTGTGTGGCTGAAAGATACTGAAAGTTGTTTGCAGGAGCATAAGCAGCAGAACCGAACATCTCTCCAGTTACAACCCTGACAGTTGGACCACTTTAGCTGGGCTGGAAAGCCTGCTCTCTGAACATGCCCAGGCAGTGCTATACCAAATAGAGCTGCACAGGGAATAGCACACATGGGCTCCTCCTACACAGGTCAGGCTTTGTAGGGATAAGAGGTGGTCATTGGCAAGGCTTTGTGAATACTGGGAAGGCACCACTCTAATCAGGGGATCCTTCAGATAACACTATGTTCTTGTTGCTCCTGCTTGAACTCAGAGAGAGGCAATTGTGTTTTTTGGGCTTGGAGACAAAATCCTGGATGCCGTCATTTGCCCAGTCTCTCCATGTACTGTAAGAGAGAGGTGCTTTGTGTTTAAACATAGGATGAGACTTAGGGAGTCTCACTTTCTGCGTGGCCTTGAACACTTAATCTCTCCTTGTTTTCTCATCTGTACAACAGGGACAGTATTGTTTATCGACCACACGGGGGGCTGTAAGGCTAAATTAATTAACGTTACAAACCCCTTTGATTCTCTTAGATAAAAGGTTTTCTAGAAGTATGAAGAATAGCTATTTATTATCTGCATTTTTGTCACTTTTTAATTTATGTTCTATTAATTCTACTGCAGCTTTTTCTTCAGAATTATTTGCCCTATTCATCTCATCTGCATGAAAAAAAATTGATAATAACTAATGATTGTGTAAAAAGTAATGTTTGAAAAGACTGGTCTAAATTTATTAATTTCAAGCGTACTTCCTCGCAACTAACATGTATATGAAACTTCTTGATCAACGTTTCTTTTCTTTGATGGCTTTCCAATATGGTCTTTTCTTCTTTATATACTGTTTAAGGTATCCGTGAGCTCACACAAATGGACGAAAGTATGCACTGCTGCTCTCACAATTAATTTAAATTCTTTATCTTTGATTGTCTTTTCTATTAGGTCTATTTTAATCCTATTCTTCTCTTGCTGACTTTTCTTCAATTCGACAGCTTTTATTTCCCCTCACCCTTCAAGAATCCTAAACCTACCAATGAAGAACCATTTGTATACACTGTCATTTCTATTTGCTATTGTCCTTTTTTGTCCCCCTGCAGTGAGACAGGGCAGGCAGCGTGCTGTGCTGGGTATATGTACAGTGCACCTCAGGTACACTGAATCCATTTGACTTCACCTTATGACGTTTCTAGAATGTATTTTCTTGCCCTTAGCACTGAGCCACAACAGGAATTTGGCTAGATTTTGCCACATTTCTGCAGCACTGTGTAGCTCAGTGCTTCTCGAACATCTGTTGCTACTGTACTGTTCTGAAGCCTGCTGAAAGTGTGAGCTATGAAGTAGATTACCTAACACCCAAATACTGGCTTGTCTAAGACTTTAGATAAGGATTGATTTATATGTATGTATCCAATCTGTAAAAAGTGATGGCACTGCAAAAAATGAAATTATAGGTTGCATTTTAGGTAAATTCTATGGTATAATCACTTCAGATGAGTTCCAAGTGCAGTTTCCTGTACTTGCTTCTGTATTCCTATTTTTTCTGCTCCTTACTATTTCTTAGATAAATTGGGATTAACTTTTCTATGCCTTTTTGCTTTACCCTAGTAATTTCCTGAATTTCAAAAATGCCATTGAACGTCTTTGTTAAAAATAATAATAAGCTATTAAGATAGCTTATTCAACATACTCAAGTCAAAAAATATGTACAATCATTAAACTGCAGTGAATGAATGGATTTTGTAGGAAGGCAGCTTGTTCGTTGGAATTTGTTGAGCTCTTCAGAATAAGCCAAGTTGAAGAAAAAATATATACTCACTGACTTTGAATTTATAAAATCTGAAGGGCTTCTTGATGAATGCAAAATATGATTTTCTCTGCTCTGTTTACAGTTTAGACCATTAGGACAAAGATTGACTGTAAATGTTAACATGAGATTTTCTGAGGCCTGACTCATAATTCTGCTTCAGAAGGAGGTGGGAAAAGAGGTTAATAAATTCTAACACTAATTCTGGGCTTGAATTAAATGCTGATTTATTTAATCTTGCTATTACTGTGTTTCTGTAAAAATCCTACCTTGCAATGGCTGTGAAATTTCCCAATATTTATAACACATTATAGAATAGTAGTGGATAGATTCTTATCAGAATGTGTCCCACACATTACCAGGTTCCTCTTAGACCTGATGGACAACACAGCAGTGGTCTGCATCCCTGCATGCTGTTTCCTCACCAAAGAATTGGCTTGAAAAGAAACTAATTTTGTCTGCCGATAGAGGAGCATTGGTTAAGCCAGGAAATGAGTCAGGATTCCGGAGCACCAGCTGAGCTTCTAGGTGCACTGGAAGGTTTTCCCTTTTGCCACTGAACAATGTCGCTTCCAGCTGCAGGAATGGGGGCTAGTGCTCTCCACCTCCAAGACCGCAGCGGTGGAAGTGCTGTGCTCCAGGCAAAATTCTGTGTTTTGCTTATATGAACGCAAAATGTGATGTTGGTTCATTTTGCTGAGTTTGGACATAGGCATGAAGAATGCCAAATTCCGTGAGATCCTGATGCCTTATATCTTTGGAAAATAAAGGCTGAGGTCGAAATAAGAGGGTAAAAAGTAAAAATTTATTAAAGGATTTGGAGAAAGCAAAGTCTTCCCAGGGATAACCTCGGGACCCCCCGCTGCGCAGGCTTTGGGCCCAATCCTGCC
Organism: Amblyornis subalaris; assembly: GCA_018881555.1. Lineage (NCBI taxonomy): Eukaryota > Metazoa > Chordata > Aves > Passeriformes > Ptilonorhynchidae > Amblyornis > Amblyornis subalaris. The sequence continues at coordinate 4,349,621 of JACAXG010000003.1, forward strand.
GAGCGGGGTTCCAGTAAGTGTAAGTTATACAAAGGTAAAAAGGGTACAAAAGGGTAAGAAAGTCTGTGTAGGTGTTCGTGCTTCTGCTATTATAGGGGTAACGTAGTTTTGAAATATTCTCTAATGAAAAGTAGGATTTTGTTACACTATTCTTTGTGGCAAACTTCTGTTGGAGGTCCTCTGCTTACTTCAATAGCTTATCGAGTCTAACTCTGGAATGCTTAAAGGCTGATAACTTGGTTCTGTTTTGTCTGTAGGAAAGGGATACAAGGTTACAGGATAGAGGTTACAGGATTATAGGGGTACTAATATATAAAAGTATAAAACTAAAATAGTACCCATTTAAAAAGCATAAAACCAAAAATCTCTCTGGCATCAATCCCCTGGGACTTTAACGTAGCCTGGTGATCGTACATTGCAATGAGCGCTGCCTCCAAGGAGTTCAGTGGCATTTAACCAGTTAAAGGGCTATGAAAATGTGTGCTTTCGGCCTTACAGTACAAGTGTTTACAGAAAGATGAACACTTTTCTTGGGTATTTATGAGATCTTGCTGAAGCCTTAGAAGCCCTCACATTTTAATGCATTTGCAAGGTTGGGTGTTGAAAGAGTGAAGAAAAATGAGGTATATGCAAAGGGATATTTAATTCTCCTGATTTCTTCAGGTTTTTCCCTGCGCAGAAATAAACCAAAATGTTTTACCAAGTGCACTGCCCCTTTTCTCTTTGGCTAACTGAGCTTGCTTTCTTTTGTCATTTGGGAGATAGGAAAAGGTTTCTGTGATTTCACTGAATTTCCCTGGGAACATTTTCATGTTGAAGTGAATAAAGCTGCTTTGCCTGAATATTTTTAATTTATAATGCTTACATATTTAATAACTATTAAATATAAATATCTAGGTGAGAGGAATAACTTTATTTGGTATTTAGGTTGTGTCATTAGACAAGGTTTTGTTTTTTGTATTATTGCAATAGTAACTACATTTACTAAAGTTGTAAATCAAGAGTTTATTAAAAGTGGGTCCATATAAATATTAAATATTAAGCTTTCTGCTCTTTGCTTCATAAAGTACAGTATTTATTATGACAATACCTCATTCTTTGCTTTTCTGTTCATTCTTTGCTTTTCTGGTTTTAGGGACATGTTTAATGTTTCAGCAATATTTTATTCCCAAAATGCTTCAAGAAGGTACAATTATTACAAGTCAGGCAAATTAAAATATCAGTTATTATCTCTCAACAGATTTTACCTGATTAGTGGTGGAGTTCCTTTCATTATATGTGGGATTACAGCAGCAACCAATATCAATAATTATGGGATTGAAGGCAATGCACCATAGTAAGTATAAACTACTATCATAAAACTTTTAAGAAAAACATATTCTTTTTCTGATACCAATAACTGTATCTGACTTTATGAAGGGTACAGACATGCAATTTGGGATGATATCTGTTACGAAATTTTATTAAATATTAGCTATGAAAGAGCAATATCTTAATCTGGAGCTTGCTGCTTCACCTCCACCAGCTTCACTCATGGCATTACTGGCAATACAATCAGTTCTCATTTACAGAATTACTCTTCATTTACATCTGAATAAGTGAAAGGATATTAAAAATACCTCATGGATAGCATATCTAATGCAGCTATTAAGTAATTAAATATTTTCATTTCATTACCTACTTTGAATTGATATCCTTTGGGTGACTTACAGCAATTTACAAATAATGATGTAAAAAAAGGACAAGTAAAAATCCCTTCCCCACCTCCTCCACCCCTGTCCTTCCATTAAATCCTCCCAAACATTTTGTATTTTCACCACCTGGAAATGTTCCAGTCACAATGTCTTGCAATCCTGACGTAGTCCTCTCATATCCTAGAGTGTTGCTGTTCAGTAGACCTCCAGAAGCTCTCCAGGCATCACATTGTTATTAATTCTTAATTCTTGGCATGAAACATTAGGTATCCATAAAGTACAATAAGTTTTTCCATAAAAGTGTAGCAGGAAGTGAATTAGACTGCAAAGTTAAATACAGTGTGTGTAACAGATCAGCATGGCAGTGACTGGCACACTAATGGATATTTTAGTACTCTGACAGCACTAATACTCTGGAGGACATCACTCTTAGTTACTGCTTTGAGCATCTATTGTCACACATTTGAAACTGGTTGTGTTCTGGGCACGAAAAGTGGCAACCAAGGAGAATGGTTCAAAAGTGAGCATCTGGCTCCTTAAAGCCATTTTTATAGGTAATTGAAATTTAAATTCCAGTAAGAAATCAGTGCATACCATGGCTAACTCTTTGCTCTGCCTGGGGCCCAACTCATATTCATATATTTATTCAAATTTATCCAATTAGTCAGTTTATAATCAACAGTATATTATACGCCTCTATTATTTATGTTCATAAATGTCAGACATTTTTCATTTTGGTGCAGTTACAGAGGTTATACTTCTTTAATCATGTTAATATAGTAAATCAATACCTGGTGCCACGGTCTGCACAGAAAACAAGGGGCAGATGAGGAATGGTTATAAGACTAAGTAAAAAGACAGCTTCTAACTCAACTGCAGCATAGTGAGTTACGTGCCTTATTCATTTTTTAGAGTATTAGTAAAGTAAATGTAGATGCAAAAACTTGAACTTTTTTTTACAGAACTGATTTTTTAAGTGATCCACAGTGAGATTCTAGTTGAAATAAGAGCATCCCACGAGAACGTTCCACTCGGGAGCATTCCACTCTTCACTTTGCATCAAATATGCAGCATTCAAATGTACTTGAAGTATTCATGTAGCGTTGTGTTCTCTGCTTACCCAATTAAATATGGGTGGTAACTTGTCTATCTTTTCACAGGTATCTTTCAGGGAATCTTTTCTTGTGCCTGTCTAACAGCAAATTATATACTCTTTGGAGTGTTTCTAAGTTCATTAATACGTATGTGTATGTTTTTGTTCAAGGTTCAGGTTTCAAAAATTCAAAGTCATTATTCTGCAGTTTCTTGGTGTAATACCCAGCGGGACTGTCTCTATTTAGCTGAGAGGTTCTCAGCCTGGGAGAAAAAGTCATTCTGCCCTTTTTATAGTAACTTGTAGATAATTCCTGGCTCAATGAATGTGATATCAGAAGTTTCCTCACTGGAACTGGAGGAACTGCAACTAATCACACACGCCTAAATGAATATGAAGTGTCACACAGTGTCACTTTTAGAGCTGGAATCATAATGACAGATCACCTGGTCTGTCTTTCTGACCCAGTGGGAAATTAGCTATATCCAAACCATTCCTGACAGTTATTTATCTGAGGAACTTTAAATGCTCCCATAATGGATAGACCACATTTCATTCCAACAGCTTATTATCCTAATTGTTCTAACAGCTAGGAAACTTTTAAAAAAATCTAATTTAGATCTTTCTTGTTGCAGTTTAAGCCCATTACTTCTTGTCCTAGTGCAAAAGATAAAGTAACTTATTCCTCTTTCCAGAAATCCATGCAATATTTAAAGCATAAGAACCTAATAACAGCTGTACTAGCCTATACTGTCAGCTCAGTTCCCTGTCTGTAACTATGGCTAAAAGCAGATCATAGAGAAGAGTCAAAACTAGGCAAATATTCCTTCTCCCTCTAACCCATGTTCTGCCAGTTTCCATCTAGAATTTCATTAGTGTTTTCTTCCCCCATGTTTGTTTGATCAGATCATTCATCCTCAGGACAGTCCTCTTTGACTTATACTGGCCTGTGAACTACTTTAAGCCTCTCTAAAACAGTTATGGTTATATTATTTAAAGCCTAGCAAACAATGATTATGCTACAATGATATACCAACATATCACAAAGAGACCGTCAGTTTCCATAATTTTTCTGAGGACATTCAAATTGACAAGGATGAACTCCTAGGAAGTCTAGAAACAGTGCAGAATTCAGACATGGCATATATCTTTCAGGTCTGCTCACTGCAGAAAGTGATGACAGTTCAACTGGAAGTCTTTTTTCAGCCTCTGTTAGTACTCAGACTGTTCTCTGGCAAGAATAAAATTCTGTAAGAACAATATTTAGGCTTAAGAATTTGTAGCAATGTTTGTTGATACAAACCACGGAAATTTGTACGTTTCTACTGCTCACATAGAGTGTATAAATTATGCCTCATTTGCTTTTTAATCAAATTATTAGTGCTGACATTTTTAATAGTAGAAAAAGGGGTTGACATAAATTGTCCTATACTTCACTGCAATTCCAGAGTCTAAACTGACCTACATTCCTTGGAAATTTTCAGTTTTAATATTCTTTAAATTATACCAGATATTTTATTCCATTACAAAATAAGAAAGTGATGCCTCAGCTTAATTAAAGACACACTCCCTCTCTCCGCAACAAGCATGTTGAACTTCTGAGATGCTGTTGTGCCATGCTAGTCAGACATCAGGCAGTTGTCCATCACATCTACTGTAGGCTCTGAAATGTTCTTGACTCTCTCCTTTTGTTGTTTGCAGTTGCTGGATGGCCTGGGAGCCCAGTCTCGGTGCTTTTTACGGGCCAGTGGCATTCATTGTGCTGGTCACCTGCGTTTACTTTCTCTGCACGTACGTGCAGCTGAAGCGCCATCCTGAACGCAAGTATGAGCTGAAGGAAAAGACAGAAGATCCACAGAGAATGCCGAGTACTGACGTGGGCCATGGTCATATTACAGACTCTGTGTCCGTTCCCCAGGCAACCTGCTCCATGATTTCTTCTTCCTTATTGGAAAATGAGCATTCATTTAAGGCTCAGCTTCGAGCCGCAGCATTCACTTTGTTCCTGTTTACTGCCACTTGGACCTTTGGAGCACTTGCAGTATCTCAAGGTCATTTCTTGGATATGATATTTAGCTGTCTTTATGGAGCCTTCTGTGTGACCTTGGGGCTTTTCATCCTGATCCACCACTGTGCAAAGCGAGATGATGTGTGGCATTGCTGGTGGTCCTGCTGCCCATCCAAAAGGAACACCTATTCTGTGCAAGTTAATGTGCGTCCAAAGGTTAATGTCAACGGTGACACTCAAGTTCACGCACCTTGTCTTCAGGAATCACCATGTCCCAACAAGTCAGCAGTGTTTAATCACCCAGCAGCGAGCCACTGCAAACTCACCAACCTGCAAGCGGTTCAGAACCACGTTAACTGCCTGTCACCTGTGACACCCTGCTGTGCGAAAATGCACTGTGATCAGCTGCTTGATGATGAAGCTCACATTCATCTCCACAACGAGGGAACCTTCAGACCCAATATGCACATTCACAGATGTCTGAAAAGCAGAACTAAGCCACGTTACTTCAGTCGGCACAGGTCTGCAGGGGAAAGAGAGTACGCCTACCACATCCCTTCAAGTATTGACGGCAGCATCCACAGCTCCCACACAGACAGTCCCCACAGCACACACGAGAGCCAGTCAGGTCACAGACGGGCCTGCTGCTCCAAAAGCGATCCATACCCTACCGTCAACCAACCCGAAAGTAGCGACGCGAGTACTGTAATATATAGTTGTGCTAAAATGCCAGAAAGTGACACTGTGCACCACCCAGCTCACTTCGAAATGCACCCACGGACACAGTCGTTGCCATTTAATACAACAAATCACAATGGAATTCTCAAGGGAAACGTGCATGAAGCCATGATATACAGCTCAGATAGTACAGGAAATATCAAAACTGGCCCTTGGAAAAATGAAACTACCGTGTAGTTCGTGGGCCATCATAATGTGTTTTTTGCCCTAAACCATCGTTGTCTTTGTTTTTATTCCAAAATAAATAAGATGTGTTTGTGTAGCTCATCAGTGAATTGTACAGCTTTTCATCATTATTTCCTTTTTCTTAATAAGTGTCATAAAAGAGGGATAGTGACAGTTTTAAAGTGAAGTTATTTTTAAAAGAAAGTTATAAAATTATTCTGAAAGATAATGAAAAAATGAAGTCTAGACAACTGAATATGAGGCAATATCCTTTTGTTGTACAGAATGACATTTCTTTAGAAACACATCATTTTCATTCATTGTTTTCACTTTTGTTCCGTAGTAACTTCAGACACTTTTTATAAACATATCAACATCTTGAACTTTTACTTATTTATTTTTGTAGAAAAATATTATTACTGTGCCATGGATTTTAATCAGAAGTGGCTATGGTAGAAATGATAAACAGGATTTTATAAAATTGCAGCTTTTTAGATCTACAAAAGTGATACTGCCTCTAAAAATCCTCTGTAGCATATGGCCTGTAAAGTCATGTAATGTACAGTCTCTGTTCTGTCCTTTTTCTTGTTGGAGAGAAGTGCTAGGTAATGTCTCTGTTACATCTTTGGTGCTGTATTGGTTGTATTTTGCATGACATATGTCAGGATATACCATTTGCTGTTTTCTAGAGTTACATGTGTTATAAAAAGAACAAAAAAAAGTGTTGTACAAAGCTGTGAAACACCCTATTGATATTAATCTTGAGCATTATAAATCTACAGGAAGAAAATCACTCTGCACTAGTTTAAGTGGCACAATCCTTTGTATAAGGTTATATGATAGCTTTGATAAGGGTCCACTCTAATGTCTTTACGGAGCATGCACTACTCATTGTATGTGGCACTGTGCTGTGTAATAGCAATCGTCTCAACAAGTTTTACACTTCTTTGTAAAGTATGCCTTTTGAACAAATCTGTAAGCTATTCCACAATAACCTTTTCACATCTGTTAAGGTAGAGCAGTTTTATCATTAACTCTTTGAGGACTACAATTATTTTCTTAAAGCAGCTTATTCTAGTTCAGAGACACTGTATATATGATATTGTCTATTTAGTTACATGATCAATGTAGTCCAGAGTTGTCAGGAAAGAGGAAGTTCAGTAATTTTCCAAAAACACACCTTCTTAGAGTCCATCTATTAATTTCACCACTTGCTTTCTGAAAACTCATTTCCTCCCCTAGCAAATTTCAGATTGTCTTAATCCTTTAATGCAAATTTGACCTTCAGAGAAGTTCTTTATGTTCATGATTTCTGCTGAATTGTAGGGCATTCCAGGGTCAGTAGCATTCTCTATTAACAAGGCTCTTGGCAAGATTTTTTCATGTTTCCATGAACATCTGGACACAAAGCATCAACTCACAGTACAGAACTGCATCAGAATTATCCCTATATGAAATGAAACTGCTTTTTACAAATGGGAAGGGTGCAGGATAATAATAGATTGCAGAAAGTGAATGGAAGCATAGAGCTGTGAGAAAAATGACTACAGTGGAAAGTGAACAGTGCATCCAGAAATGAGAGAAAAAGCACAATTCTGTATGGCCACACGGGAAAGTTTGCTGTGATGTCTAACACAGATTTACGTAATTGCTGCAGAGAGGAAATAGAAAATTCCACTGAGAGATCATCAGTCTGTGATTCTCTGTGTATATGTGGCAGAAATCTTCACATGCTTCAGCCCCATATTTTTCTGTTATTAGCAGTTTATTAGACTCTACCTTCTTTTTTTTTTAATATGTAGGAATAAATTTCCTAATAGTGTACATAAAGATGACAATTATAACTGTTAGAATGTTATAAAAACATGTAAGTCAGATGAATGTGTTCTGCAGTGTTGCAGGTGGGAATTAGTACTCAAAGGGTTAATGCTCAGTATCTGAGTGCAAGAAATCTTGTTTTTCTGTATTTTTGTAAATTTGAAATATATATTGTAAACTCCAGCAGTGCAATGCATCCATCTCAGATTGTGTATTTTTAAAAGGTGAGCAAGAAGAATGCACTAGGTGGTTGTCAAGTTTTAAACCAATATTCAACAGTTTCATGACTGCTTCTTTAGCTAATACAAAAAAATCCCCAACACCTGAGCTTTATTATGTATATGCTGTATATGCTTGAACTGTCTCTAAACTAAAATACAGTATTTTTCTTTGTTTGCATAATGAAATATTTTGTTTCATAATTGTTTTCTTTTAGGATTACCTTTACTCATTCCACATAGACAGTGAGCCCTAAATAAGTATAGACATAACGTGAAATCCACTTCTCTGTGTCTCAGCACTATGTATATGTATATTCTGTAACAGCAAAATCATAGGTCTGTAGACCATTATGCAAAATATCACACATAGACACACACAGAGCCAAGTGAAATACTCACTCTGCAAGAATCCACTCAGTAAGCTCCTTTATTCAGCTTGTGTTTTAATCACCTCTGTTACTTTGTCTGAGAGGCCAATTCCATCTTCTTAATGGCTTACAAAGAAGTAAATAGGTGCTGCTTTCCACAGAATATCTTACGTGATAAAACTCTGGAATTTAAACGTAAAATATTAGAACACTTTTCTTATCATGTTAAAAATTAATTTAGTGAATATTTCTGGGCTAATTTGGAAGAGATGTGTTATGCAATAATCTGATGGCATATTATTTTTTCAGAAAATATACAGTATATCTACAGAGTAGGAGACATGATATTAAATAAATATAAAAATGTTTTGTAACATCAAATTTGACCAAAATGCTTTTTATGCTTTTGACTTTTTTTTTTTTCCTTAAGATAAATAAGATAATTTCAATGCTTTGGAAGTCTGGTTTTGATTTATTGTGGGGTTTTGTTCAATTATAGTCAGTGAACCGTTACTACTTTACCTGATTTTCTTCCCTATAAAAATAAAGTCAATGAAATAACCAGAGTATAAGAGATATATTGTCCTAGTAACTTCGTCATGAACATACACACATAACGTATTTCAAAGTCAGTTTTAGTTTGGGTGATTCTTTGATGACATAAAAATGATGGAACAGATTTTACTGTTCACTTTCTGTCTGACATTAAGCAAGAGGAATGTCATCCCAAAAAAGATAATTTTCAGAGAATGATGCAATCAACAGAAATCTGAATAGCTGCTACCAGGATAAAAATATGCTCTTGCTGTCTTGTTGTTCTCTGCATACAGAAATTCCAGCTTTCATGACCAAATTTGAAGTCACATAGACTGTTTACAAGAAGAATTCCTACCCAGCCTCATGAAATGAATTTCAGTGTAAAAATAAAGCATACATTTTTGCACATTATGTCTGGTCATATGTGTTGTTCCCAAGAAGTCTGTTGATTGTGCCTGCACTAATGTGACTGAGCAGTCGCTGTCAGTAGCCATCAACAGCTGTTCTCCTTCACCACACAGCTGCCTGCCAGCCACCCTGTGGGCAGCCTATCCAGATGTTAACCCACCAAGGGAGCCTTCACTGTGGCTGTAAAACATTCATCCTGTCTGAACCAAAGCAAAGTCTGTGCTTAAAGCAAAGTCAAGGCCACCTTTGATGGACAACACAGGCAATTGGGCAGCTTCCACTCAAACACCACGGGCTGAAGGCAGATTAATGGAAGCAGATTTAAATCCTCCTCCCTCCATCACTCTAGTAGGTCTGCTGCCTACAGATATCTGCCAAATCCAAACAAATACAGGCAAAATTAGTCAGTTAACCTAAAATTCCTGGTTAGCTGAAATGAGTGAAACAGCACAACCCAGTTAATGATCAGAAAAGCCCAAGTTGGAGAAAACCTCTTTGGATGCTCTGTCACAAAGCTGCTTCAGGTTTGTTATGTGTGTGGACGTGGGTCTAAGCATCCTGGATTCCTGAAGATCTGAAATTGCTCTTGTGCAGACACTGTTAAGGCTTACAAAGCCAATTTCAACTCCACAAATTTGAAAGTATCTTCCACTGTCAATTATATGCCTTTTTACAATGAAGAGATTATCTGACATTTCGCTATTTGGGAAAAAGAAAGTTGTCATCAGGATCAAGCTGGTAACCTTTTTATCATTGTATCTTCTTTGCATGGAAACAAGAAAAAGGACACCACCTGTACTCCCACTGAGTTTTTGTTGCCTGTGAAAGGAAATGTCAGGCTGATGAAGACATTGGCAGATCAGCAGCTTCCTTGCCAGAACATAAATTCGAGTTCCTGTAGCAGCATCCTCCAATTCAGAAAGAAGCTGTAGAACGCAGCTGGATCAATCAGAATTCATTGGCTGAGTTTAAAGGCTGGCCAGCTGACTTCAGTTAAGCAATTTCAGTAGTAACTTGGTGCTCTAGGCAGCTTATATTTGCTTTGTTAACTATACAAGGAAGGGAGCTTTTGGTTTCGTTGTTTGGAGTTCTTTTTGCTGTGCCCAGTTGACTATTTTTTAATTAGGAGTTGAATTGCTAAGAAGATAACTTACTCTACAGATTACTTTGACTATAAACCATGGCTTTTTCTTCCCTCTTAGTAGCTCTGTGAAGGAGCAGGTGAATCCCTATTCCCTTACCTGACCAATCTATTACCTGAGTTTTTTGAGGAGCCAAACAAGCAAGTGTCAGTGAATTCAGGACATTATTATAGGACTCATTTCTCTGCAAGGAGGGTTGAAATTTGATTCGCAAACTCTAGAGCAATTCAACCTCAAACAAATATCCTGCCTTGAAGTTGTGCAGCTGGCCATGCCTCAGAGGTAAGGGGTTCTTTGTAAACATGGTGTCTGCATACCCCATAGGTACTGCTGTCTCTTTACATTTTGATCTGTTTGAATTCTGCAGTGCCTTGCAGTCTGAACAACAAAATGACTGACTGTTCCCATCAGCCCATCACTCTGCTCCAGCTGTTCGCCTTAACCTGCAGCACACTGCCAGGAGAGATTCTCCAGCATAGTCAGTGTTTTCATTCATTCCTTTTTTTGTTTCCCAGGTATTTAATAACACCTGAGGAAGGCAGCGGGAGGAGCTTATTTTGGGACTAGGAGGAGTTTCTGGGAGAATTGAAAGCAATAAAACACATTATTCATATTCTTCTCACACTACTTTCGTTAGCCCATTTGTTACTGAGCTGTAAGCAGTTACAGTCACTTATTTCCTGATTCTTTCCATTGCAAGACCTTGTTCTCCACTAATTAGAACATAGCTGAAACTTAACCATTTGGCTTGATTTATGCCCTCAGCAATTAATGCCCTCAGATGGATGATTTTACAGAGTTCGGCCAAAATGGCTGCAATGTTTTCAACAAAGAAACTTGGTGAAAGATTGTCTGTCCACAATAGCACCTCTCAGTGACTTTATAATAGTTCTGTCTTCAAGGCCCATTATTTGAAAACTTTGAGGAGAATGGCTATTATAAGAAAATATAAGGGCATTTCTTGCTGTTTCTATAGAGTAAGCAGTTCAGTACAGATAATTTAGCCATTAAAAATATCACAATATATTACTGTGAAATGTCTCCCTTCTGGGGACCACACTCACTGATCATGTGCTACTGCAAGCCCTAGGGGCTCTAAAGGACCAGCCCTATAAATTATTTGCTTCAGCTGCCCTTAGCTAGGATTAGGATGGAAAGCAGGGGGCCTTGATTCTCACGTTCTCTGCCAAATGCTCCAGCTTGCCTCTGCTTCAGAGGCACCGTGATGGAATGGATGAGAGAACTGACTGATTTGTATGAGGAGAGACAAATGCTGGGCTAGAAGAAATCAAAAGAGACCAAGCTTCTAGCAGTGGCTAAGTTGAATGGAGCAAGGTGATCAGGGGAGAGGTTGGTGTGAGTAGGGAGCTGTAACAACATGGCCTGGGGGCTGATTTAAAGCCAGAAAGAAAAGGAAGATCACAAAATTGAAAAGAGGGACTTGGAGGCTGGAAAGAAACTGGAACCAAATTGGTCATGGGGGAGAGGAGGAGGAAGGTAAAACAATTATATACATGATTCTTTCCAGGTTGGGTGTGAGAGCCAAGCTTTGTGATTGCCCTGCAGTCAGTAAATAATCTGAAAACCTACTAGCAAAATGGCTATTCAGTTATAATATTGTCTTATACAAAATAACTGTATTAGTGCTGTCAGCTATTCCAGTAATGTGTCAGAAATCTGGGTATTGAATCACAGATGCTCAAAGCTGTTGATTAACCAGATATTTCATGTCCCACATGACAGAATAGCTGTATTTTTAATGTCTTCTTTTGAAATCCATGAATCACAAAAAAGATAACTGATTTCAAACAGTGTGAGTGAAGCTGAAAGTCAAACACACCAAACCAAGGAACTGCTAGAATTAAGGCTGTCTCTGGAAACTTCATTCACAGCTTCAGTGTGTCTTTTGATGTTGTTTTTCACTATTTGAGCTCATGCTGCTTTCTAACACTTCAGCTTTGATGCTGCACATTTAGTGTTCTTTAAATGTGTGGGTTTGTGTTCTTCTAGAGCTAAGCCAATCATTTCACTGTAAACTTTCTTTTCTATCTTTTTTTCCACGCTTTTGGAGTTTTTTCTGGAACTTGGAAGAATTTCGATGTCGAAACCTTCTAATAACATAAATCCTGCTCTTCTACCCCTCCGTGTGCTGAGGGCTAGAATGGAAGAAATGGATTGAAAGACTTTCCATTGAGCTTCTGCTTATTTGGGTTTTTTTTCCAAAGTAGGTAAGTTGTTGTATAACTGTCCCAGACATTGTCATTGCTATCAGGAGAAGGAGCAGGCTGAAGTCAGGAAGTGCCTGCCTGACTCAGTGCTGTCTGCAGGAAGCCTGTACCTTAATGATGATAATTCACGTTGACAAATGCATTGCCTGTAAATCCCATCTTCCCTGCAACGGAGCCTATACTGGAAAGTGTCTTTTGGAGTAGATACTTGGGGCTGCTGAGAAGGGCATGACATGCTCTCTCCCTCCAAACTGCAGGATGTGGCAGCTTTGCCGATGTGGGATGGACATATTTTTGTCTCTGGCGCTGTGCAGTGGCCTCCTCCAGCCAAATGCTAACCTTGACCACCGGGAGAGGTTCAGTGCAGGCTCAGGTCATTACACAAAAGTCATTCTGCTGTGAGCTCCAGGAAGGTCCCTTCCCTTCAAACTCGCACTTCCTTGCTAAACCTGAGCCCATTGCCCAAAACCAGAAGCTGGAAAGCCCCAGTCCTCTTGACAAGACGACATAACTGCAACATCAGCATGGAGGGGTGGTTCCTCTCTGTCTGGAATAAAACATATTGAAAGTTTCCCTGTTCATATACATGAGGGAAAATAAAGCAGGTAGGAGAGAGTTAAATGACCAGCTTATCTCTTCTAGGAAAATAAGGGGAATAGTTTAAGTGCTGCAACAAACAAAACAAACCCCCAGCCATTCTGAGTCAGTACGGAAGCCCTAATTCCAGCATTATAACGATGTTGTATTCCACCTGACAGCACAGCACAAGCAACGTGACACACAGTCAAGGGCTATAGTACATTCAAAGCAACTGCACTTCACCCACAATGCTTTTCTCCTGGGTAAAAATAAGTTGTACACTGATGTACCGTGGAAATATTTTCTGCATCTTTTGATACACTGGTGGACTGTCTTAGACTAAGGACCCACTTAGTGTGGCCATGCACTTAAAATGTTTTTGTAATATTGAAGTAAAAAGAGGGAAAGTTACCTTTTTTTTTTTTAAATTACACAAGAAGTCAATCATCAGTGTTATACTGAAATGTTATTTTTCATCAGTATGTAGCTAACACAGAGCCAGAGAGCTGCATAACAGAGCACTACACCAAGAGAGAAAAGTAACCATGGGAAGTGGGAAAAATCCTCTTACTATCAGCAGTTCTGAACTTTATCTGTAAGGGAATTATTTCAAATCATGCAATCTGCTTCATTAGCCCATTCATCTTCTCAGTGTGTTATTAAGGTTCAACTTGCTTAACAAAACCAGGAAGATCAGAACACGCCAATTAAATTTGGAATGACTTGAACAGTCTGTGGTATAAGTGGCTTACATATTTCATTGTAGGTTGATGTGGGGAAACTGCTGATAGAGACAAAACATGCAGGTTATTATTACAAAGGCCCTGAAGCTGTAGGATGAAAAAATCTTTAGCAAAAGTCCTTTTACTTAGACAAAGTAAGAATAAAATACCTTATGTGGGAAATAGGAGGTCTGAACTTAAATCAGTGAAACAATGAAAGAGACTGACAAAGAGGCATTCTGAACAGCTCAGCATAGGCTTTCCTTCCTTGTGTAACCACTGCTGGATGCAAGGAAATGTTTGATTTATGCAGTCCTCAGTCAAACTTTTTGCAGTTTAGACGTAGAGTTGAAATTACAGGCAGGAAGCTTTGCTTTGCTTTCCATGGGTCTTGGATTTATATGCACAGTGAACAGAAAAGGCCCAGAGTATGGTTTAGAACCTAATCTGAAGACTGATGAACTGCAGACCTCAGTAAATGGAAGCTTTCTGTCATAGCATGGGGTCACATGTCCTGGCATGTGTTCACAAACGGAAGGAACCAGAGGAAAAGTGGGTGAAAATGGAGGAGAAATGGAGTATAAAGGGGAAGAGAGTGTTGCGATGGATAATTGGAGGAGCACAAGTGCCTGCTGAAATGGTGTGAACATAAGAACAACCACAAGCCCTGGATGAGTACAGGAGTCCATTGAGCAGGACTCCACCAGTGAGCCTGTTTCTGCTGTGATGGTCGTTCAGGGAGGATAACAAAAGATTGGATGATATTTGGGCAGTAGCCTCAAAGATGAGCTGAAAACTGGAAATATGCTTCAAGTCATGTAATATGTTCACGTTGTGGAGAGAGGGAAAAGAGGGGGAAAAAATACCAAAATTAAGGGATTTAATCACTGTCTGCAGGTACCTATACGGGCAGAAACTACTTTATAGGAGGGTCTTTAATCTAGCTGCAAAGGTATGAAAAGATCCAGTGATTAGGAGCTGAAAGCAGCACTTCCCCTTTAATCTGCAAAAGTAATTAACTTCATAAAAATTTCTTAGTGATACGGTATGTTGAAAATTTTAACTCCAGAGAGCATATCTTTTAGCAATGTATTTTTCCCTTCAGACACACATTTTTGACCTTGGTGCTGTAAGAACTACAGGGTAAAATTTTCCAGGCAGTTTACATTATATTTGATGTTCAGCAGACTTAGCCTCAGAAAAATCCTCCTTCCAGATGGGTATTGTAGAGGTGAGGCAGAATAGGAAGCACAATGTCTCAACCTGCCTATGGAGAACTTAAGAAATTGGGTTGTACTCCAACAACCTTGACTTTGACCTTCATGGCACTGTTCAGTTTAAGTGCTGTTTTAATGTTTATCGTTCCAGGTTCTTTGTAGGCTGTATGTTTGAATGGAAAATCTTTATATTCTGCAACATAATAAAGTTCCTAGTTACTGTTTATAATTAAAAACTCCTTAACTTCTGACTAAAACTGCAATGGTGCTTGCTTAACTAGATGTTATCACTATATCCTGTAACAGCCTGTATTAAATCAAACTCATCCTTATCTCCTCTCTAGCACATAACGACCAAACTTTGAGCTATATTAAGAATTTGATGTTTCTAATTTAATTTCTCCCTCACAAACTTCTCAGTGTTGCTGATACATTCCTTATAGTCATCTATTTTTCTGTCTTTACAGTAAAATTGGAAAAATAATTCCAGATTTCACATTTACAGTGGTAGAGAAATTGAGGATCTCAAAAGTTTCCCAAAATATTATTCCAATTTCTAAGTCTAAAGTTTCATCTTCCTTATATATATTTACTTGATCTTGATATAAAATGATTGATTCTTTAGTCTCTTGGGAACAAGGTAAAGCAACCCTGTGCTAGGATCCCAATGTACTGCACAGAGATTGGCTTTTCCTGGGTAGAGACAGCCCTGGGTTTGCACTTATTGTTTGTACATAGTCCCAGAATTTGTACCTGTGGATATCTGTGCTCCTCAAACTGTGATGAACAGGATTTCTGTTGCTGGACTGCACTGGGAGATGGTCCTTTTTTTCCCCCTCTCTTTCCAGTCTCATGCATAATGGTTTTTCTTATATCCTCCTGGATTTCATTACCTGACTTTGGTTTGCGCACTGACTGCTCACATTGCTGTTATTCCACTCACTTTTTCATGTCTTTCTGGAAAGGCAGCTCAGGTTCAGTGCTGACCTCAGCTTACCTGACAGCCCCAGGTCTTGTGCTGACAGGGTAGGTCATAGCTGTGATCTGAAATGCTCTTTGCTGTCTTCTTCTCTCTCCTCCTAAATGTGAATTTATCCAGGGAGATAATTAAGCTGCAGTCCCTACACCCTCTCTGTTTCTCCTGCCTGCTGCAGCATGCTGGGTCCTATGACAGGATCACTTGTGTCCTTTCTCAGGCATGTTGTGTAACTTCAGTGCCGGGCATCCACAGTGTCCTCTTCTTTAATCTTCCTTCCTGAAAATGCTTTTGCTGTGCAGCATATAGCTCTGTGTGATTTTGTGTTATTTGTGGTGAAACATCCCCGTATTGGAAAGGTTGTTTTGATCAAAGACCTGTGGCAAAGTGGATTGGAATGATTTCTGCTCTTTCTTTAAGCAACTATTTTATTTGCTCAGTAACTGATTGTTTATGAGTACTGGAACATAAGCACCACAGCCAGTCTGGGAATGTCCTCTGCTGACATTCCCCGAAAGACCCCATCTACCAGGAAGTATCATTTCTCATTTCTGTGCTAAGGTGCCTGAGTTCTTCATTTTCCACTCCTGTGTGCTGCGGCAAGGCGGTGTTAATAGCCACAGCCTTCCAGAAGCTCCCCGGAGAGGGTTGCCTCAGTCGAAGGCCYWGGCRGGGACACGGCTCCGGAGCAGGGATGACCGCAGACACCTTCTTGCCAGGTGAAGAGTGCAGCGAGCAAAAGTAAAGAGGCGGAAWGGGTCTTCTGTATGGTTCCAACCAACGTGTTTATTGGTGGAGGGTCAGGGACAAAAGACAAGATGGAGCTGAGGGTCAGGGATTAAATATGGTACCCGGAAGGCGGGGAGAACATCTGGGCCAATGAACTGAGGGGAAAGGTAAGTAACAAGGGAACAGTCCAGTGGGGTCGGGGAGAAGGAGGGACTTAGGAGGGGTAGCCAATGGGGAGCAGAATTTGAACRAAGATTCCAGAACCACAACCATATAGGGACAGGTAAGGCGGGGTTATAAACCACTCCCTTGGGGGAGGAACTCTCAGATTGACATAGGTGGCTCAGACTCTAGAGACTGCCCACCATTGGGCGGAGCCTCTATCCCGAACCACCACAACACCTGTGTTGCCCCTAAAGCTTCTTGCTATATCTTGGATTTCATTCTCCCTCTCACTCTTTGCTCTGTGTGGCTCAGACAGCATCCAGATGGTCTCTTCCTGAAGTGAGCCTGTTCTGGAAAAAGCCACACCGTTGTCACTCACCAGAGGATGAAGCTGACCTGAAAAGACTGTGCAAAGCACAAGAGGTTATTTTTTTGTTTCACTGGCACTTAGGAGTTACACAGCTCTTCACTGTAGAGCTGTATACATACATATATGTATGTATATGTGTGTACTATGTATGTATATGTGTGTACTCATGTATACAGCTTGTATGCATGGAGATTCACACACACACACACACGTATAAATGAACATTACTGAGCTATCAACTGCTTGTTACTGCCTCCCTCTGTTTTGAGCAAGCAGATCATGTTTTCAGACTGTGTCTTCTAATCTGAAATATTATGAGTATTTTTAGTATTTCCTACTTTCCGACTTTAAATGGAACTTACAATTTTCTAAAGTGTTAAAGGTAACCCAACTCTGCCTAAAAACCATTTAAAAACCTCAGAAGTTTTTTCAGTAGCCGTAGTTGCTGTTTCACTTGCAAGTATCTCCCCAGAGGTACAGGGAGTTGCCACTTGTAAAATTAGTGATATTTTTAACACAATTTTGCACAGGCTAGACAAAATTAGGCCTTTTATATATTTCTGATATGCATTAGCCACTTTAAATTCCTTTTAAAAAAATTCTCTTCCTTGGAAATGTTTTGATTTATAAACAAAGAATACTACCGTGTGTTATTTCTAGAGAATTGAAGCCATGTGGTTCTAATTCAAATTACTTCAGATGCATGTAGTTTACAAATGGAAATTCCCCCATAAACCATTAGATATTGATGAGTTTCTCCAGTTAAGAGTTAAATGAGTCAGACCACAGTCTATCTAGCCATAACTGTTAGAGGCAGAAATCATTAATAATTTAATTTAATTATAATCACTCTTTTGACTGTGGCTGGTGTAGAAGATTGCAAATAGGAAACGCTCGCATAATTATTATTCTGAAGATCATTCAGGACAAATAAAAGTCTGAAAAAGATGTTAAATCTCTTAAAGGACTTACTTTAATTATTTTAAAGTCATACATTAATTAAGGTGTTTACTTATTAATCCTTGGAAATTGAATTCTGTACTCAGAATTAAGTGCTGTAATTTTCTTGAGTAACTAAGTGCTGCGTTTCTCATACATAAGAGAGGTTGAATTGCTCAAACTTAACTTTAGAATTTTCTATAATAACTTGGGGGATGCTGACAATTAACTCACTCGACAACTTCTCTACGCCTCTAGCAAGTTTTGTGGCTCTAACATCTCTCTCTTTAGAAATCTTGTTGGCCTAGTTTTTTTCGGGTCATTTACCAGTCATTGTCTGCTGCTTCATTTCTTGCTGGCCTAATTTATCCATCTGGAATTGAAGCAGAATGTGGCCAGAATTGATTCTGTGGCTGCGGATAGCATGCCAGCTATCATAACAATCTGAAGTTGAAGCATTTTGACATTTGTGGCTACTCTGGAGAATCCCCTTCTCACAGACATAAGGGATATGGGTGTTGACTACTCTCACTTCTTTCTTTCCCTCATGCTGGCCCTTTGAATGTGGGAAGGAAACTTCACAGGCCTTCTTACACATCCATGGCTCTCTTTGGAATATCTTTATTAGTCAGAGTTTTAGTTATCATCCTGGTTTCATGCTCATGAAGAACATTTTTAACAGCCTAGAACTCAGGATGCTGGTTCATGACTTTGTTCTTTACTTCTTGTGTGCACCACATTCCGCTTCGTACCCTCTCTTGGGTCACGCATATAAAACACACTAAGCACTTCATCCCCAAGCAGAGGATCAGCCCTAGTGGTTATTTAAAAATACATTATCATGGTCCAAATAATTTTTTTCTAGAAAAAGTAATGTTTCGACATCGTAAGCATATTATAAAAGAAGCGTGAAAGAAATCAAGTTGTTTAGATTAAGACAATGAATACTGCAATATATTCAAAGGCTTTTTCAGGCTTTCCAGTCCCTATAGGTCCCTTATAGCCAGAAGAACTATACATTGCCTTCTGTCCTGCAGTGCCCAGGGAAAACTGACAATCCTGCATCTTCAGCAGAAATGCTGCAATCCCACTGCAGATGACAAAATGAAAAGCCACAGTTCTGCAACAGCAAGATGTAGAGCAGCCTGGAAGGGCACCATCTCAGGAAAAGGAGAGATGCCTTCCGGATTCAGCTGTAAATCTGCTTTGCTTTGCTTTTCTCCCTCCCACACCCTGCCTGGCCATGCAGCCTGTGAGAACTTTCACTGCCCCAGCTGGAGCAGAATTAAATTCACATGGGAAGTAAAATACTGTGTATGATGACTTGAATCACTTTACCATTGTGCTGTAGCATTACCATTCACTCTCTCACGTGGCTCCATCTTACAAACAAAGCCCTGCATTGTGCTTGTAACCAAGTGCCGACTATTGACAGCTGAAGCCATTTGTCTCCTACCTGCCTGGTATCTTCTCTCGCACTGTTTTCTGTGGGTTATTTGAAGTTTCTCCTCAGAGCACTTTAACATTTCAGTAGGGTGGCTCTGGGCTCGATGGGTAGTCCCTTTTTGCTGCAACGAGGAGGTGTTAAGTGCCGCAGCCTTCCAGAAGCGTCCTGGCTGAGACCGCCTCAGCTAAAGGCCTGGGCAGCACACATGGGTCCGGAGCAGCGGTGACCGTGAACACCCTCCTGTCAGGTGGCGAGAGCAGCAAACAGATGCAAAGAGGCAGGAACGGGTCCTTTGGATGGTTCCACGTTTATTAGTGGAGCGTCAGGGACAAAGAACCAAGATGGAGCTGAGGGTCAGGGATTAAATAGGGTACTCGGGAGGCGGGGAGAGCATCAGGGCCAATGGTCTGAGGGCCAAGGGGAGGAGCAAGGGTAACAATCCAATGGGGTCGGGAGGAAGGAGGGACTTAGGAAAGGTGACCAATGGGGGAGTAGAACTGGAAAGAAAATTCTGGAACTACAACCATAAAAGGACTGGGTAGGACGGGGTTACAAACTACTCCCTCGGGGGGAAGAACCTTCTGATTGATGTGGGTGGCTTAAACTCTAGAGACCGCCCACCATTGGGCTGAGCCTCTGTCCCTAACCACCGCAACACCTTTTCAGCAGGGAGATGTTGTCGTCTCAGCTACAAACACAACAGTCAAGAGACTGGTGGTTATTTCCTGGCTGCTGCAGAGAATGGTGGATGCACCCAGTTTGTTGTGGCCCATCAATTCCAGTGACGTGTAAGGTCTGGGCAGATGCTGGCTGTGAAAAAAATTTATCTGTATTTGATTGACTCTCCTGTTTATTCATCAAAGCCTTCTAGAAAAGTCTGGGCAAGAGTTTAAGTGCTTAAGTCTGTTCAAGCCATTCTGAGTTTCCTAAGCATACATATGTCATTGATGTAAAGTTAACAGATCTGTTGTCTGCAGTTTGCCTTCTCAAACTGTCTCTATCATAAGGAGCAATCATGTGTTTGTGAAATTCAGTTGCCAAATGAAAGATTAAAGCTTCAGGCGTGATTGCGGCTGTTAGCACCCTTTCAAAGGCGGTAAGTCACCCGTCTAAGGTAATTTACCTTTTCAAACTGTTGGACATAGAATACATAGAATTTCTCTGAATGACCATCTGAAATAGCTCTTCTTAGCTGCAGAGTCATTTATTGCACCTGCGATTATTGGAGTAATTGAGAAGGTCTATTTTTCCCACATTAGACCAAAATGAAACATTTATTTTGACACATTGGGCTACAGCCATCTGTGCCCCTGCATCAAAACATTTTTTTAATGTTCTATTTCAGCTGTTCCAGTTGGCCTCAAAAGAGCTTAAAATCTGGCAAAAATAGCACCAATGTTTAACTGTGCACAGAAGGTATTATTTATATGTCAGTAGCACATTGTTCGCTTTCTAGGTCTTTAACAGCTGTATATAATAACATGATCCTTTATACATGCTACTTTTCATGGAATATGTCACATGGCTCTTCGGTACAAAGCTGAGGGTCAGCAAATCACTTTGAGTTTTTCTCTTGTATACAAGGACAATACACAGGCACTGCATGGAATTTCAGCATAAGACAGATACTATATTATTTCATCAGAAGTAATAATGCACTTTCCTGGCATTTGTAGAAAAATTGTTTTCTGTTAATCTGAGTCTTTTCTTCAAATACTGGGAGAACAGTTCCATTTAAATCTCTTTGTATAGACAGATATGGTATGTAATACCCCCACGGGCAAGAACTGGGACTTGGCTCCCAGATGACCTAATTTAGAGAGAGGCAATATGATTACTAGATTGAGGTGCAGCTGATATCAGAGCCCAAGGCCACCCCTAAGCTTCATCGCAGTTTATGTGATGGAAGGTCACCTTACTTTAGTGTCTAGAAAATTGTAAAACAAACAAAAATATCAGCAGTGCAAAAGGCCTCACAGAAACCTCTGTTTTAAATAGAGGCCAGTTCATTATTTCAAAGTTCTTTATAATACTTTTATTGTAATTTTTAATTAAATATAAATGAGTACTGGACACAATATGTTTTTCTAAACTCTAAAAATAATTGTAACAGTCAGCAAATAAAAACACAACAATCATTTTGGCTGAATGTTAGAGTAATCTGAGATAAGTCATCTGAGAAGTAATAACAAAATTAATGTGACAGCCCAAATATTTAACTTTTTTTTTGTCTCAAAAGTCTGATAAAATCTTGCAATTCATAGACAGTAAATTCCAGATGCTGTCTGATATGACTTTTTTCCATAAAACTAAGGATGCACATCAATCTGTAGACACATTGCTTGGGAATTACAGGGAAAAAAAATATCTTCAGGCTGACATTCAAGGGAAAGGCAGGAATTGGTCTCCTGGACAAATTGTGAAAATTTATCCCCAGTTGCTGGTGCTGAAATGAAATCATCAGAGAAATAAATATCTTAATTCAAACTCCCCTCATTCCATTGGGGTAGTAGCCTGAGGGGGGAAAATAGATTTGTTCATGTTTCAGAGTTACCAGCTACTGTGTTCTTCCCTAAGTTACTGCCCTGTAAAAGCCAGCAAAGGTCCAGTGTCCCTCCCTCTGGCCAATGCTCAAGCACTTCATTTCAGTAAAAAAAAAATTTATTCAGGGAAAAGGGTAGACTTTATCACAAAAATTTTAGAAAAAAGAAAACGTTCTGCATATTTTAATGCATGTGAAGTTTTCTAAATGAGAAATTAATACTATAAAATTGAATTCATGTGATTCTATGAGTGGTGAGTTGGGCATCAAAATAGCAGCAGTGAGAATCAAAGGATGACCTGTTCAGCTGCAAGCTGAAAGCCATAACTGGCTTAAGGAAATAGACGGGTAAGCTCCTGTTTTTGACTGCAGTGTTTAGTTAAACCTTATTCCCTTCCCTATTTTAATGTCTCATCATATTTACACCACATATGTACATCCCTACATAACACATATTATGACACTATTTTTTTTCCCACATCTCAGTATTGTTCAGGAAGCTTGGGGTTAACTGAAGTGAGTAAAGAAGTCTATTTTTGAGACTGCCTAGGAGTTCACTTTGATTATTCACGGATGAATCAGCATGTCGTCATCTCCGTGGGTCTAGACGTAAGAAAGGTACAAAACCCAGCCCCATGCAAGTCACGACTGCAGTGCAAGCCCTTTATCTGAGCTGTGTGAAAGCACAGTCACTCTGGAATCAGATGCAGGCTCAGAGGCAGTCAAGCAAGAGCAGTTCAGCTAAAGCTCTGGGGAAGAAAAGAAAATGCTGGCCTGAAATATTGTGAAATATAAATAACAAGACCAGTTTTGGTTGCATAAGCATACGCTGAATGACATGTGAAAAGAATAATATCCTATAAAACAGAGAAGTCTCTCTTTCCCCAAAGGTAAAGCCATTCATGGCAGTTTAAGACCTTTCTTGTTCTTGTGACTCTGCCATACCTGCAAATGCCATCTGCACTGACAAGTTTTCATTGCATCAGTGTCATCAGGAGAAAGGTGCAGGAGCATCTAGCTACATTTATTTAGTCAGCAGCTTCAATATTTTCCTTTCTCAGTAAAACTCATCTGACATAAATGCAAGAGCTAAAGGCTCACTAGGGATTGTAGAGCAATGCAAATTTTATAGGAGAGATCAGATATTATCTAAAACTTACTTGTTAACAATTCAAGTCCTGCAGGGCAGTTGGTGCACATTAAAAGAGGTTCCCACAGAAATCTGCAGACTTTGCAAGCCCATCCTTCTGTATTTTCCAGTGGAAAACCATGGTTTAGCCACTGCAGCTGTAAAGGGACTCCCTGCAGTGTTGCCTAACCTACAATCTTTGGTGAGATTAATATCTCAGTGAAAGCAATAGTGTTTCAATAGTGTGGGTGAAATGCAAGATACTGGGATAAGACGTGGATAAAAAGCTTATATTATTTAAAAATAAAATAAATTTGTGAAAGAGACTAAATTATTGGTTCTACCTAGACAAGATAGCTATCTGGTATGTGCCATGAGATGTGAAGGCACATAGCAATGCTAATGAAGATCAGGGGAAGACTCTAACTGTTACAATGGACTGTAAAGAGCAACTTTAACCATCTGATTTGCTTCCCAACACTACATTGCAGAATGACCCCACTGGCTTCCTACCCTGAGAAAAGTCCTCAAGTGCCCTGTATGAGGTCTCTTTCTTATCCAAGTAGTTTTAATACATTAATCCGTATGTGCCAGTTATGAAGAGTGTTCTGTATTTGAACTAAAAATTCATTGCACCTTGTCTACAATTATAAGGAGGTAAAACAGTTGGTGGCCCAACACCACAATGCTGGGAGATGCAACTTGTCCATCCAAATAAAATTAATGTGATAATATCTGTCCAATCTGGGCCACATCGGTACAGGATGCCTGAAATATATAAACAGAAAGAGATACTAGGGAGTAAATGACAGTCAGTGTGGATATTTTTAAAATTTTCATGAAAACAGAGAGAGATGAGAGAATATCTGGAGAGGGACCAATTACAAATAACCCTGCACGCACATGCATAATTAACAGGATTCAAGAAGCAGTAATGATCATTCTTTTAACACAGCGTAAGTCTGCCTAGAGAGGTGAACACATCAAAAAAACCTCAGCATGAAATTTTTAAAAAATCTGTGACTAGTTGGGCTTTGGGGAGCTTGTCAGTTTATTAACATTACTTTAACCTAATTTTAATTTTGTTTAATGTGATTTCTTTTTCCATGAAGCTCTTTGAAAAAAATGTTGTTTATGCAAATAAACTACATGGAAAATTGGTTTTGTAACTAAATGACAGCTGACAGACTAGACTGTAATAGTCAACTGGGAACTTCTGAAGCATGATTTGTTTACTCAGTAGTACAAATTGCATAGCTATGATTATTAGGGACAGTAAATAGCTTAATAGTGGCTATTTTAATTAACAGAGTCTTATGGCTGGATCTCAGTCCCCACTAAGAATGCTTTTGTGCTGCTCCAGTGACAGCAAAAACAGCCCTAATCCTTATTTCAGTACTTGCCCTATTTAATATTTCAGAGGAACTGGCATAATGAAGGTCAGATTTGTCCCATTCATTTCCTACCAAAACAATATTTCTTGCTTGACTGTTTGCACAGAGAATACATCCTACCATTTTTATCCTCACTGTCAGCTCTGACTTCTCTATTTGCCTTCATCTGACTCCATAGGGTTTTTTTCTGCCTGGGAGGCAAGTCCTATAAGAAATCCCTCTTCTCCAAAATATTATATTCTATTCCAGTGTCAGATCTTTGTAATTTTTAGAATTTATTTCTTCATTTGAATGACAAGGTATTTTTGTCACAGAGTTCTACAGAATTAAAGAAAACAACAGCAACAACAATAACAAAAAACCCCAAACACCTACCTCTATAGCTGATGCAAGATCTGTAAGTAATATAACAATTTTCTCACATTTTCAAATGCAGAAATATGGATGCTAAGTAGGGAAAAAGCTGTTGCACATGTTGCCACCTTCCTGCCAGAACAAGGTTTTGTCTGCTGACAACTATTTAAAATAGCACATTATGATGGAATTATGCGGCATCATAGGCAGCAGTTTCATTTCTGAGAGCCTGGTATTCCCAGAGATGTCTTTATTAACCGATCAATATTTGAACATTGTGTTAAGGAAATTTGTGCAAACATCTGAGTCTCTGTTCTTCCTAACATCAAAGCCAGTGCTCTGTCAAACCTACATCATCCTAAAAACACAGCTCCTCTACAGAGGAGGATGAAGGGAGACCAATCCCAGAGACCATGGAAACCCTCAGCAGGTGAATTACCAGCGGGTGAAGGAGGCCACCAGCTCTCTCCTCACAGGAGTTATCTTGTAAGTAAGTGAACCCCCTTTCAAAATGACTGACTGAATTTCAACATATTTTCTTCTTGTCCTCTGAAGGACAAGAACGTTTCTTTGGGTCCTTTCACACCTGCAGACTTCTCCTATTGGAAGGCACTGGGCATAATCTGTTTTGCTCCACCCCTGGCTGCTCAGTATAGCACAGGCAGTGGCACAAATCAGTGAGGATGCTGCAAGAAAGAGGCATTTGGGTAACTTGAAGGAGAAAAAGCCGGTGACAGCAGTAGTCAGGTGAGCAATGGCTTAAATGAAATATCCCTAACCTAGCTAGGTAATCACCTGAGACTACTGAGAAGCAGTAGAAATATTAGTATAGGAATTAAAATCATCTAGACAACAAAAGAGATGAAACTGAATTATGATGCAAGGTGTCAAGCCAGATACAATTAGGGTAGCCCAGCTGAGGTAAACTAATAATAATAGGGTGCAACATAAATAGGAAGAGTACACATTATTCAGGCAAGCTAGAAATAAAAGGCAGGGTAGTGAAAGAGTATTATAATGTATAATGTGCTAAGCTTAAAAAAAAAAAAGATAATGTGATAAAATGGATAAGTTTGACTAAAAAACAATTTAGGGAAGGACTGGAAAAAGGTTTGGATAATGTTGTCTGCTTTAGCCCCCTAGAGTTTAATTTGCGCTGGATAAAGATCTCCATAATGTTATTAGAAAGAGAAATATTAGCATTAGGGAAGATTTACTGCCTTTATGGAAGATTTTGACCTTCCAGAAACAGGCTTTAGAACAAATATTACTAATAATGGCACAGTGTAGGAATATCTAGCCATAGTAAGTACAGGATTTTTTCACTGAACAAAGGAGATATAACAAAGCCATGCAGTTAGGAAGGACAGTAATAGTGAGGCATTGGGGGTTCAACATTTGAACAGTCACAACACATCTGTGAGTCACTAGTGTAATAGGGAAGAAAAAAAGTAAAAACTGTCCTCAGATATATCAGGCAAGCTAAAAAAAAACCAAACCAGACACCAGTTAAAATTTATCTGCAACACAATAAACAGTTTTGGTTAGCTATATTAAAAAAAGAAAAGACATTCTGATAGCAGTTTGATATTAGAGCTCTTCTATTATTTGACCTGAAGAGTACAAAAGGACAATATGTAACAACATTTGAAGGCAGAATAAAGTTTGATAAAAGATGATCTTGGCTTGTTTAGAAAAAATAAATCAATGCTGCAGGGGGTAGTAACACAAGGGAAAGAAAAGAATTATTGAAGCATAAATTATACTATTGGCTTAAAACCAACTGGACCTATGCTAATTCAAATAAAGAATAAAAGATCCTTAATCACCAGAAGATTTAATTTCTCAGACACACCAAGACAAAGACAAAGAACACAGTGAAGATATAAAGCTGTGATTTAATAATTGAGATGGTCACTTCAGGTGATCCTGGCATCGAGGAGAGATGAGGTGGTTTTGACTCTTGGCACCAATGAACAATCAAGATATTTTATCCTGCGACTTAGCATACTTTACAGAAAAGAGTGATTTCCAATTGGGTTGTGAATTTCATTATTCCCTGATCTTATATATCTTGTCAGCAGTTTGGATAGTGCCACAATATATGCTCTTACAATAACTAAGTCATGGCACAAGCCTTTTTAATACATATTTTTGAATGCATTTAGAAGAAAAATGTAAAATGAGGAAAAATTGTTATGATATGCTATGTACTATAATTCTATAATAAAAATAGAATTTCACAAATTAAATGGTTTTATTTATATTATGTTACTATGGAGATACAGTATGTTATATTGAGAGGAAAAAAAGCATTTGGTAAGATAGATGCACGCTGTCGTAGTCAAACAATAAAAGGAGTTAAAATGAATACACATCCCCTCGTAGGGGGAAGCCATATGGGGGGGGGCCGAGGTCGCTTGGTCTGTTCAGCCTGGAGAAGGGGAGACTGAAGGGAGACCTCATTGCAGGTACAACTTGCTGATGAGGGGAAGAGGACGGGCAGACACTGATCTCTTCTCTGTGGTGACGGTGACAGGACCCGAGGGAATGGCCTGAAGCTGGGTCAAGGGAGGTTTAGGCTGGATGTCAGGAAAAGGTTCTTCACGCAGAGGGTGGCTGGGCACCGAACAGGCTCCCCAGGGAGGTGGACACAGCACCAGCCTGACAGAGTTCAAGGAGCATTTGGACAATGCTCTCAGGCACACAGTGTGACTCTTGCGGACGTTCCTGTCCAGGGCCAGGAGTTGGACTCGACCCTTGCGGGTCTCTTCCAACTCAGCATATTCTGTGATTCTGTGATTTTATGATTTCCCTTTCAAGTTCAAGGAATGTGATTCTTTGATGGGTTTAGTGTTTCTGGCTGCAGATTCAAGTGGACATCTCTAAATTATTTACTTTCTTAGCAATGGCAACTACAGGTAGCTTTTCCTCTAGAAGTCAGTTTTTCCTATGAAAACTAAGCTACCATGGCACAATTATCCGGCAAACTGCAAAAGCCAGAAATCAAATTACCAAATATATGTTATACTTAGATTTCAAACATCAAGTGCAAGAGCCTTGAAGTTTCATGAAGCCTCCTGGGACTTGTTACATAAATAATACCATAGAAAAAATAACTTCCACTATAGTCTATGACAGAGTCTCTAGAGCAATTGCCTTTTTAGATCACAGTAAACCCTAATGACCTGTGTGATGGAGACTTGCTTGGAGAACTTTTTATGTGGTGGATATATAATGAAATGGAGTGGAGTATCTCTGCTATTCAAGACTCTCAAGATAATGCTAGAGATGGGGAAAACAACTTAAGCATCAAGATAACCAGCCTGGTCTTTCTCAGCTGGCTTTGTTTTATCTAAATATAAGTTCTTTGTTACATCATGCAATGTAATTCACTCTGTCTTCACTAAAAACTATCTCACATTATTAGTGCCAGGTGTTCCCATATACTGATCAGGACTGATGACCTTACAGCATGCTCTGGCTCATCACCCCAGAAGCTCCTCATACTTTTATTGTAGCCATCACATTACTGCTGAAACTCAGGGCTAAATGCATCAGCTATAGCTGTCAGGGCCCTCTCAGCATCACCTTGCAGAAGTGAAGCATTCAGGCACATTAGGAAGGCTACAAAAATAAGTGAGCTAGTGACTAGAGAGAAGCAATAGCCTGTAGAGAGCCACCTGCAGACCGTCAATTAAAGCTGCCATCCCACAGCTGAACCTATTTTGCTCCATACTATGGGACTGCTTTCTATTAATGGATTAAGTGAAATCAGGACATCCTTAATTTTGTACCCTGATAGCTTACAAGAACCTAGGTATGCATTGCTTTGACTTGCCATGCAGTAGAAGCAGCAATTTTATGACTTTGGGAAATAAAGTCCTTACTCTGTCATTCACTAAGAATTAATTTGCCAAAAAAATCAATCTAGCCTGTTCTTGTAGCAAACAAATAGATATGTCTGAGCTAAGTTGCACCCGATGAATTGTAAAACATAACTTAATATGCACATGCATCTGTTTCATGGAAACTACAGGGGAGAGGAAAATTATGTGAGTATTTTAAAGGTTCTTTAGTAATGATGAGCTCAATTGTATTTTGATAATGCAAAATTGAAGTTACAAAGAGGAAGTCACACAATAATGAACTTCTTTTTCTCTTTCTATTCCCCTTCCTTTCTTATTTTATGTGTATTTTAATAGGCCACTATTATAAGAGATATTCTTTTTTGTGTGTTGCCCCTGACATGCAGATTTGTTTGTATTTATTTGTTTCCTGAAGCTAAATTCAGAACTGCAGAAGCACTTCTGGCAGCATCTCTCCTTATGGTTGGTTTAAACTACCTAGACTGCTGTAATACTGCTGTGGTTTATAGGAATGATGCAAAGAGACAATTGACCTTTATTTTCTGCCCTCAGATACCTGACCTGTTCCAGGATTACAAAAGCTCATGCTCCTTTTACATGACAGAGGTCAGAATTTACTGAAATGAGTATTAACTGCCGTAGAGAACAAAGCACTAAGCTAAGCAATGTGATGAGTAGAGTATGGAAAWATATATATATCTGTTTTGTGATAGCGAAGGGTGAATACGGGCTTGTTTTGTGCCTTGCATTATCCAGACAAGAGTTCTTCAGTCTGTCACCAACACAGCGTCTTGTCAACTGCGCTGTCTGTCTTGCAGGCGCAGAAATGTCATTTTTGCTTTCATCCCTTTTTTCCTGGCAATACAGTGGGGGTGAAAAATATTAATATTAAAGAGAACACTGCTGCAAAACTCAGCAATGACAAAGGCATCTTGGAATCACAGAATGGTTTGGGCTGGCAGGAACCTTTAAAGACCATGTAGTCCAACCCCCTGCAGTGAGCAGGGACAACTTCAACCAAATCAGGTTGCTCAGAGCCCTGTCCAACCCAGCCTTGAATGTCTTCAGGATGGGGCTCCATGTCTCTGGGCAACCTGTTCCAATGTCTTACCATTCTCATTGTAAAGTAATTTCTTCCTTATAAATAGTCTGAATCTACCCTCTTTTAATTTAAAACCATTACCCCTTGTCTTATTGCAACAGGCCCTCCTAAAATGTCTGTTCCCATCTTTCTTGTACCCCCCCCTCTAAAGCACTGAAAGGTTAAAATTAGGTCTCCCTGGAGCTTACCTCAAGTAACCTCTGAGCACTGGCCTGGAGGAGCCTGTGACCTCAAATAACCCCTAGACACTGGCCTGTGACCTCAAATAACCCCTGGGTCCCAGCCCATGACCTCAAATAACCCCTGGGCACTGGCCCGTGACCTCAAGTAACGCCCTAGACACTGGCCCGTGACCTCAAATAAGCCCTGGGCACTGCCAGGTGACCTCAAACACCTGGGCCCCAGCCCATGACCTCAAGTAACCCCTGGACACTGGCCCGTGACCTCAAATAACCCATGACAACAGGCAGGTGACCTCAAGTAACCCCTGGGCACTGGCAGGTGGCCTTAAATAACCCCTGGGCACTAGCCCATGACCTCAAATAACCCCTGGGCAGTGGCCTGTGACCTCACGTAACTCCTGGGCACTGGCCCGTGACCTCAAATAACCCCTGGGCACTGGCCCATGACCTCAAGTAACCCCTGGGCCCCAGCCCATGACCTCAAATAACCCCTAGACACTGGCCCGTGACCTCAAATAACCCCTGGGCCCAAGCCTGTGACCTCAAGTAACCCCTGGGCACTGCCCCGTGACCTCAAATGACCCCTGGGCACTGGCCCATGACCTCAAGTAACCCCTGAGCAACGGCCTGTGACCTCAAATAACCCCTGGGCACTGGCCCACGACCTCAAGTAACCCCTGGACACTGCCAGGTGGCCTTAAATTACCCCTGGGCCCCAGCCCATGACCTCAAATAACCCCTGGGCACTGGCCCGTGACCTCAAGTAACCCCTGGACACAGGCAGGTGGCCTTAAATAACCCCTGGGCACTGGCCCATGACCTCAAATAAACCCTGACCAGTGGCCCACGACCTCAAGTAACCCCTGGGCCCCAGCCCATGACCTCAAATAACCCCTGGGCACTGGCCCGTGACCTCAAGTAACCCCTGGACAGTGGCCCGTGACCTCAAATAACCCCTGGACCCCAGCCCATGACCTCAAATAACCCCTGACCACTGGCCCGTGACCTCAAATAACCCCTGAGCACTGGCCCATGACCCCAAGTAACCCCTGGGCACTGCCCCGTGACCTCAAATAACCCCTGGGCACTGGCCCATGACCTCAAGTAACCCCTGGACACTGGCCCGTGACCTAAAATAACCCCTGGGCACTGGCCCGTGACCTCAAATAACCCCTGGGCCCCAGCCCATGACCTCAAGTTACCCCTGACCACTGGCCCGTGACCTCAAGTAACCCCTGGGCACTGCCCCGTGACCTCAAGTAACCCCTGACCACTGGCCCGTGACCTCAAATAACCCCTGGGCACTGGCCCGTGACCTCAAATAACCCCTGGGCCCCAGCCCATGACCCCAAGTAACGCCTAGACTCTGACCCGTGACCTCAAATAACCCCTGGACAGTGGCCCGTGACCTCAAGTAACCCCTGGGCACTACCCCGTGACCTCAAATAACCCCTGGGCCCTAGCCCATGACCTCAAGTTACCCCTGGGCACTGCCCCGTGACCTCAAATAACCCCTGGGCACTGCCCCATGACCTCAAATAACTCCTGGGCCCCAGCCCATGACCTCAAATAACCCCTGGGCACTGGCCC